>JACBWW010000016.1:21622160-21653742 GCA_020086605.1 Lanius collurio
CACACACAGGCTGTGCACACCTACCTCTATGGTGAAGGTATCTTTGGTAGACTCATATGTAACATTAAGGGTTAAAAGATGTCCATGAAAAGAGGCACCATGAGGTAGAATAGTTCGGGGAACAGAGTAAAGGTCCTACAGGAAGAGAAGGATGACAGTAAATACCACCCTTGAAAACAAAAATGTTTCTGTGATGGTTGGTAACTACAATTACACGTTAAAATAACTTTTACTGTTTTTAATAAGTTGGAACTTGTGTTCTTGGCCTTGCCTAGAAGGAAATTACACATCTTACCTCTATTGTTATCACGTAACGCTCTGCCAACAGCAGCAGTCTCTCAATTATTACAAGTTTAGTTGACCTAAAGATAAACATTGAGAACAAGAGTAACTTGTCTTGCAGATTAATTTCCAACGCCCACGGGTAACTACCATGAATTGTCTGGGTTTGAAGGTACCTTCTTAAACTTGGAGTTAATTCAGCAGAAATGAACTAGGAAAACAGGCCAAGAGGCTTGTGTTGTACTGCTTGAGATGTTGCCAGCTTCAGAGGAAGCTCCATGTCTCTAAAGATCCCTCCCTATGCTCCTATATTTAAGTTACTCATATTCAGATACGACTAAGGTAGGCTTGAGGTTAAAAACCCATCCTTTTCTCTCCAAATTTAAAAAGAACCAAAACCAAACCCCATTGCCCCGAAAATATTATGTGATTAATAGGCTGGTAATAAAAATAAACCTGTGGGGTTTTTTGCCTTTTTTTTTTTGTTTGTTTTTGTTTGTTTGTTTGTTTTTGTTTTGGGGTTTTTTTTTTTTTTTTGGTTTTAATTAGTTGTTTTTGGGTTTTTTTGGTTTTTTTTAACGTCTATTTGGCTTTTTCATTGTTTCATTTTTTTTTTTTTTTAATTTAAACAGAGGTTTTTCCAAATCTCTGGATCCCCTATTACCTAGAAACTGGAATATTCAACTGAGAAACCACCAGAATATACAACTACCAATTACTGAGAATTTTAATTAGCACTTGAAATCTTGTGGAAAGCAGCTGGGAGCAAATGTCTACTGTCATATTTATTCCTTGAGAGGCTGGCCTACCTGTAAGGAGACTGAACTGATGTTGCCACTGTAGGCATAGCAGTTGCTGTAAGCATTTTTGTAGCTCTTGTAACAGCGTGTGTTAATGTTGGACCACCGAGTGCAGAGCTGGCTGCCTGCAACACAGAGCACAGCAAGGGATGCTTTACAGGGACAGTCAGGATGTCCTGGAAAGCTCAGAGGACAAAAAATATTTGTGGAAAGAAATTTTTTTTAAAAATGGAATTAGCATAGGCAATTATTCTTATTCTAAGATACAGAATGAAAGAGATGTAGGTACAAGAATAATTAAAATTTGTCCTTTACCTCTAATCGTGTGTAGCAATCAGCAATGAATTTCTTGTGCAGTGATACTGAATCCTAGAGATAAAATGTACAGATTAATTAGAACTTAAACTAAAATCATGGGAATTACTCATAAACTACCTAGAACCCGACAAATTTAACAGCTGAACATGCAGAGTATCAAGACTTTATGAATGTCAAAGCACATTTATGTACAAATATATGCCTACCTTTTTCAATCTAGGAGTTAGATTAATATAGCTGTAATTTATTATCAGTTGAATAGCTTCATTGGCAATTTCTTCATCTGGTGACTCCATTGCAATCTTCCAAATGAAATCCATTCCTATTAATTCCAGTTTTTCTACACTCTACACAAGAAAGAACAACAGTAAAACATGACTGGATTTCTTACACATTAGTGAGTTGAACCACAGGGACAAAACTGTCTTACATCTTGCTGGAAAAGAACTTTTTGATTGAACATTTTCTTTTCCAACAGGCTGCCAAACTTTGGCACAGTGTAAAGTTAAACCAACTGCTGCACATCTGTGTATTTATACAAGAAAAAAAAATTGTTTACTGGTGGAAAAACACGTTCCAAAGAACAATCTCAATCAAGCCAACTGAAAAATTAATAAATTTAAAAGCATGGAGAAATTTAATCTAGAATGGAATTTGTTTCAAAAAAGTCAACATGGTAACTAACCACACAATAAATCATCACAAAACCTGCTATGATCCTTGGCAAAAAATTCTGCATTTGAAGTAAGTTCTCTGTGATAACGATCTAAAACGCCTGTGGAAAACTACTTAACATATAACCATTAATTTAACAGAACCATTGAAGAATCAGAGTTAAAAATTATAGTAGGTTAGAATTTAAATATGATAAGTCTACCTCCCATGCAAAGGAGAAAAGTGAAAAATAATTAAAAAAATACTTTCCTTCCTAGGGAGAAGGAAAAATTGCGCACTAGAATTATGATTATTAAAAAAAAAGTAGTTCAGTCATTCCTCCTGTGAAGTTTTACAAGCTACAAACCAGCTTCCAGTTGCTGGATTTTAACTGTTGAAATTCACTCTCCAAGTTTTAGCTTCAGAATTTAACAGTGCTAACGCTACAAGGACAATCTGCACATTAATACAAACATGACCATGTCAAGCAGCTGCTACACAACCCTCCTCATGTCCCTAAGAGGCCACAGGTAGGACACAAGAACTTGCCAGAACACACTCACCAGCTGAGTTCCTTGCCTCTTCAGTCGATGGTCACACAGGTTCACATTTTCAAAGAAAGTCTTAAATAAACTAAAACCTGTAAGTGAAAAAAAAAAAAAAAAGGTGCAGGTTTTGTATTCAGGTCAGGCTTATTTCTATGCTTTTTTAAAAAAATGAAGATACCAAATACAGGAGACAAACTTTTCCCTCTACATCTAATAAAAATCAAAATGATAGAAAAAGATTCCATTATTATATTGATTTATAGAACTGATTAGATGTTTGATTTGAAGGCTTAGGAAGCAAATTCCTGCTATGTATTTCAACCCCAAATCTGTTCACCAAAGCCACTTTCTTACCATTCATAGTAATTTCATATGATTCCAGTTTAAGAATTTTCTCTTTGAAGAGCTGTTGCTGTACATCACTCTCCAGATCATGCTGCCCTTTTGTAAACCACTCAAAGCACATCTGTGAATGAAAGGCAGATACATTTTTTTACCCCACTGCCACATCAAATATTTTAGTTTTATACAACAAACTATGTCAGATACCACAGCAACTCATCTTGTAGAGGTTTTATCTACAGCAAGAGGTTCAAAATCTCATCTCCTGGTAACTTCACATGTTATAGAGGCTGCATTGCAGTTTTAGGGTACTTCATAGTCATTTTCCACACAACTAATGCTGAATGTCTCTTGTGACTGCATCAACCTCCACATACTCTGCTTCCACCCAGCCTCTCCAACTAATCTCCCAGCCAATGTCCCTCTTCCAGTCAAATTTAATGTTAAAAGAGCATCCTGGCCATAAGTGAACACTGCTGCTCTAGCCTACACAAAGCATAAAATGCATCACTGTGTTTGCTACTCATACTCCACATGTCTCAACAAACACACATGCTGCTCATGATCCATTAAAATTCCTTCTGCAACCACAGAAACTGACTTTTCAAGTTTTTCTTACCTCTCGATCCAACTCACAAACATCTTGGCCAGTTACAAGGCATTCCCAGATCTCCCTGGCACGATTCCAGCCCAAATAAAGGGTGGCTTCTTGCAGAAAAAATGCCAAAAATTTTAGATGTGCCTCCAAGTACTGAGAAAGAGGAAACAAAAACTCAAGCTTAAGACTTTTCTTTCTGAAACAAGAACACTGAGCATTCATTTCTTATTTTTTTTCACAAATTTAGTTGTCAAACAACAGTACACTTTAAAAAGCCTGGAAACAAAACCTCTTCGTGTGATTTATTTTTATTTGAAACATACTTTGTGGCTACCTTTCTAACAACAAACAAACAAATCTGCTTGGATTTGCTCTTACTTTGCTGGTGGTGATATTATTTGACACTAAGTCAAAAGTAGTGTGGAAAAAATGATTATCAAAGCATTAGCAACAAACTGCTATTTGCATGTGTGGCTTCTATGTGCTAATTAGCAAATCTGTTTCAGGTATTAAGAGCTTCACAACACATTCCAGGGTATCACCTCCACCAGAAACTGAAGCTGGTGAAGAAGCTGGAACAGGCTTGGAGACAACAGCTCCTAGGATGGGGAGATCTAGCTCTCCACCAGGTAAAGACTTGGCTAAGGAACTGCCATGTTTGCACAGCTTTCCTCTGTATAACAACGAGGTTACAACAAACCTTCATAGATAAATATTAGAGCTATTTATAAATTTAAAAAAAAAGAGTAATTTTTCACCAGTGAATTTCAAAAATGAAACAACAAGGTGAAGAGATTTGGTACCTCCCGGTAGGTGTATCGGCCATCCACCAGCGTTGCTCCAACCAGCCCTCCTGGGCCTGCCACAGATGCAGCCAAACGGTGACAGGATATCAAGCTTCCTGTCACCAACTTCACTATTTCAAAGTTCTTCTTTAAATCTTGAATAATGCTCTTGGCAATAAAACAAAAAAAGAGAAAAGATGTTTTTAAAATAATAGATAAACGGGGATGTGCGTACAGCAGTCTGCTCTCAGATATGCATCTCTTATCAGAAGGAGTCCTATTTCCCCCCTCAGAGTCAGCTGTTCCCCTTTCTAGAACCCAACCCCTCTGATGTTGGTATTTTCAGCATGTGCTGAAACACACGTGCTGCAGACTGCAAAGTCCCACACAGCCACTCGACAGCACACGTGATTGCTGGTAGCTCAGTCTGTCCAAGAGTCAATGTCAATTCAATTACAAAGCAGTTGGTCTAAACATTAGCCATTGTTCATTTCTTAACACAAACATGCCTGTTAATTATTCTACAAAAGGCTGAGAATAAATTTAATTAGTTTTGACACAGCAAACAGATTTATATGTACACACATACTCACAAAGGGACTGCACAGCACCTCTACTCCAACAGTTTATGCTACATCGCCAAACTACTTCTAGAATTGTTTATTAGCCAATTCATTATTTTTTTTTAATTCAAACTTCCATGTTTGGCAGAGCTACACAGACACAACAAAGGCTTCAAAAATCTTGTCAGCATATAGCCTTACCTTGTCTTGTTTTTGGTAAGTTTGCTTAATAAACGAACGTGTGATTTCATGGAGCTGACGCAAGGCTGGCACCACCCACACAAACTGAGGATTATTGTGCTGGGACGACTGGTAGCAGGAAAGGTAAAAACAATTACACATGTGGTACATACTCAACAATAGATTAACTTTCCTCTCAGACTCCTGGAAGCTTAATGATATCTGATAATGCTGCTGTTCCAGAACAACAGCCACCACCTCTGCTGGCTTCAGTTACTTGTTCCTGCTCCTTTTTCGAACACACTCAAAGTGCCCTTCTTCACTTCCTACAAGAAGTCCCTTGATAAACACGTTTGCCATTTTGCTATCCCTATTATCAAGCCCAAAAGTACCAGCTCCTTGCTAGAGAACATGCAAATTAAGTAGCCAAAAAGAACTCAATTGCACCAGGGAGAGATGATAGCCACCACCTTCCTCAATTATGGGAGATGAAGCAGGTCTAAAAGGGCATCAAAGGGCAAATCCAGTCAAATGATGTTACTTACTGCTAAAGCAAGAGCAACAGAAGAAAGAATCTCAACTACTACTGAGGCTTAAGAGACAAGAAATTTCTGATTGGTGCTGCAAGCAGCCCCCTGATAGGAAGCAAAGGATACTTAAGCTGCATTTTGAAAGAGATCCTACAAAGAATAACCCTCCTACCTCATTTTTAGAACTGCTCATCACTTTTCTGGGAGGCTTCATTTTCTGTAAAGTTTGACCACACAGACCAGTACTGAGGTTGCTTGTTCAGAGAAGTGATGTCTGGTTTAAATACTGACAACACCCAAATACCACCTACACACTCAGAGAGGTTGAAGGAACTTGCCCATAACAGACAGCTCCCCACTGAAGACTCCATCACAAATTTGAGAAAGCTGCCTTAACATTACATTCCCTCCCAGTTTATGTCTTTGTTTCCCTAATGAAGGGAAATGAGAACATCATGAATTTCAGAAGTCTGCTGTATGCTTACCCCAATCCCTTCTAGTTTACAATTACAGCTTTTGTTAGTGTTTCCCACTGCAGCACCTCTGTAAAAGCCCTTGCCAGAATATAATTAAAGGGAATGAGTTAGGAAAGCATAAGAGGAGATCCAAAAGAAAAAACTACAACTTTCACAGACATTGAGAACCCAAAATTTGAAATCCATATTCATGAACACACAGAGAAGTGTGATCAGTATCAATAACCAACATACTATGCCTCCTAAACATCTAAATTCCTCTACAGATGCTGCAACACAGACAAAACCTGATTTATCATGAAAGAAATGAAAAAAAAAAAAAAGTACAAGCATTTTTCTTTATTTACAGCATACTTCAGGCTGAAAAAAAAAAAAGACAGGAGCATTCCTGCAGGCCTCAAGAAAAACTGCCTGCTATGTAACAGTGCAGGAGAGAATATATGCAGTCTTTTAAGCCATGCACATCTCTGCTGCTGCCAGGAAACAGTACAGGCAGCTTTGGGAATGGCTTATGTTACAGGAAAAGATTTAAGTATTTTGCTAAAATACAAAACTACTACGATTTAAATATTGATTTGCATTTTGAGACTTAACGGTCATGCCAGAACACATGCTTTACTCAAAAAAAACCATTCTAGGCTTTCACATGAAAGGGACAGTTAAAATACTGACATACCTTTACAGTGGTTCCATTTGCAAATTCTAACCTTGGGCCCATCCTGGTAGTTTCCCATAAACTGATCACTCCTTGTGCTGAAAATTTGCTTAAAACAAAGGCAAGAGACTTACTATGAGTCTCATGATCAACAAAGTGGCTCACACAAAGCCTACCCCTCTCGTGGACTCCCCAAGGTAAGAACTTACAGATGGGACACACAATTTGTGCATCTTGCAAGAAAAGGGCAACATCGAGGCTAGATAAGATTTCATTTTGGAAAAGATAAAATAATGAACCAACCCTCTTAATATCCTCTATGCATTTGATGATGTAGCTCCTTTTGATTGCCTCTTTCACTGCATAAGCATCACTGAGGATTGTCAGGTGTTCCTCCAAGGCCTGCTGGATAAGACTACAAGGTAACGTTGGAAGATGAGCCAGCTCCCAAAGTACCTCCAGAACCTGCAGGAAGAAGGGCAAGGATAGTCAGGACCTAGGGAGTACAGAGCCTAGCAACTCTACATTTAGTAAATCAAAAATCCAAAGGAAACCCATCCACTTGCCTTGCCAGTGGTTGTTTCCACTCGTGCTTCTCGGCCGATGCGCCCGATGAGGCTCAGCAGCTTCTGCCTCACTCGGTCACTCTCTGTCTCCCAGCTCTGGGCAGCAAAGAAATAATGATTAAAGCACCTCTGTCAGGCTGTTACATCTCAAGTGTACACAAAAACATAATTCACTTTTGCTTTACTGCTGGAAAATCAAAATACAAACAAATATGTTTCCACCACACGTATTGCCTTATTTCTGTTGGTGGAAGTTACAGCATCGATTTGCTCAACTCTTTTTCAAATACTATTAGGGATTAAATATAATAAAATCTCACTTAAAGTTCCTTAGGACTGGCTACCTAATGTACTTAAAATCCAAGTCAATTAGCAATACAGTAGCAGATTAGACTTGTGGGTTAACATAAAAATGAGTAGCAAAAGTGTATTTTAATAGCAAATTTTACATTTATATAGAAAATAGAAAAGTATTTAAGGCATTTGCCTTGCAGTGGGCTGGATGCACAAGTACATCTCATCACTTCTATTCCCAAGGAATGTAAATTCATGTGAAAATTTACCTTTTGGATGAGAACAAATAAATGATTGAGCTGATCAGAGCTAAACTTCACAGCAGCTGCAGCAATAATGGTATGTATATTCTCAATCACAGTGGAGGATTGTCCCGACTGAAAAGGAGGAAGAAAACACAAAAAGGTAGGTCTTTAACCCAAACAAGATAGAGAAAAACTTTCATGTGAGCATTATTTTACTGTTCATACTAATGAGTGAGAACAGCAACTTTTGACATGTTAGAAACACAGGTTCAGAGTAAACTGCCTGTGCTCCTCATTTCCCTGGATGAGAAGTCTTTGGAAACAATTCTGAAGCAGGAAAGTACAAGTCTGCCATCACTACAGCAGCTTCAAGCTGCTGCAGTGGCAGCAATGCAAACATCACTTTTTCCATTGCTTGGTGAGGTTCACGTGTTGGGTGTTGAATCTTTGGAACTCTCCCAGGCTTTACTCAAAAGTGAGCAATACAAAAACTCCTCCCACACGGATGGGAGCACCATGGTAACAACAGCCAGAGAGGGGGAGGAAGTATTGCTTTTTATTAAAGAATAAAAGTGAGGGAGCTAGAATCTCATTTCAGCTCTGCTAAGTGTTAAAAACTTGCTATTATGCCACATACACTGTAGAGCTGACAATGTTCAATGAGTTTAGTCTAAAATAACATTTGCACAGAGAAGAAAACCATTTCCTGCAGTGGAAGATTAGTTTCTGGTCAAAGTTTCCACATGTCATTTGCATAGACATTCAAACCACCTTCCCCACTGAATATCTTTAAAGTGAAGGCCAAAAGATGACTTGTCTGTCAATTATATAGACATACAGGAAGGTAAATGGGAATTCATACAGTTGGAACCTACTCTCTTTAAAGCCACACTCTGACTTTAAATTCATACCTCCAGCCACAAACATTAATGTCCTAGTTTGGTCTAGACAAACACTCCTGTCACCTGTTTCAAGCTGACAACCCCTTATGCCAAGTCAAATCCTTTTGCAGTCCCTTAACACTTGTTGCAAAGAACTGAACTTCATCCTAGGATTTAACAGGTGTGATACAAGAAACTACCAGAACAATTGATTTTACTTGGTGAAGGAAGAAGAAGCCTTTGCATTAATTATACTGTTAAAATCTCAACACCTCCACATTGCAATAGAGATGTATAGATTACTTTTAAAAAATCCCTTCATCAGAGTTGTTTGCTTCTGTAAGGCAGTCTAAAAGCACCTGCCTAGTCTTGATTGCTTACCTGAATTCTCCAAATTTTAGTGAGCTCATCTAAGGATAATTTACTGCCCAGCAGCTCAATAATTCCCTTTATACGATCACAGTATTGGGCTTGGTCTATATTACCTGAGAAACAAAGAAAGGCAACTAAATTAATATATTTCAAACAGTATTAGATACATTAAATGAAATTAAAAGAACTAGTTTTTTTAAAAAAAGAGAGAACAAAGCTATCTTCTGTTTGGAAAGTCTTTCTTTACTGTTACAGACAAGTCTACGAGTACAAAGAAAAAGAACTTTTCCATGGCTTTTCCATTTTTATTTTGTTTTGCTTCATACATCTGATAGCACACCTATAGAATGTTACTACTTGGGGAGAAAAACACCTCTTTTCTAGAGGCTAACAATACACAAACTAAATGTAAAACCCGCCAGGTACAGCAGAAGACATTTTCACAGATATCAAACAAAGGATTAGATGATAGTAACGGAATTTGCAGGATTTTACTTTATTTTGGAGACAACAAAAACCTTCAACTCTTTGGTTAATAGTGCTCATTAAAATGTACTGAAAGGGAGAGATGAGATTTTTAAATTTAAGTTATTCAAAGCACGTGCCAAAGGGATTGTGAGAGTTCTTACCTTCCAGAGCAATGGACAGGACTGAATTCTCCACGAGCCAGTTCAGCAGTCGGTCTGTGTCTATTGCATTCTTCACTGACTTGGAGACAGTGCTGTCTTCTATTAATTTTGTTACCTAGAAATTGCAAAATGTGAGATTTTAACAAAAAATTCCCACCTGCATCACACACACAACAAAATCTATTCAAAAAGGCTTACAATGAAGCTTAAGTGTGAATCCTGAAATATTCTGAGTACAGAAGGTGTTGAGATTTTTTGGGTCAGTTGTTTTTGGCGGCGCGTTAGATTTTATTTTTTTGTTCATTTGTTTTGTTTTTCAATAAGCTGTTTAAAGGCAAATTCCTAACCAGAAACACCATGTCATTAGTCTCTGATGCAGCAGAATCTTATTCTCAGTCTGACACAGAAAAGCTGGCCTGTGCTGCCAGGTATTTTTCTACAGATATGCCAGAAGTAGGTTATCTCAGGCTTCTGTTTGTTACACTCAAATCAGTGTCCTATTTTTTTATCCAGTACTAAACTGATACTCCTCACTCTAGGGAGAAAAAGCACATTTCTGCTAAAATCTTCAAAAGTTGCACTTTTATAAATTCACCACGGATATACAGAATTTATGATTAAGAACCAAACAGCAGTAAGGTTTAACACATCAATTTTCTCATAAATAAAGGAAAAAAGCAGAAAGGATGGACTCAAACATTACATGTATATCTATAATGTATCCATGTATAACTATAATAAAAAAATACAATTACATAGTGCAATGACCTGATATGAGTGGACTAAGACATCAATATAAGTTTAAGTCCCATTTGGGGTTTTTTCATTTCCTCTCAGCAAAAGGAGAAAAAAGGGATATGCCACAGGATGCTCAGGTTTATCCCAGAGTGAATAGTCAATAAGCAGCACAGACCACTGTTTATAAATCAATCTAAAATTGCACATCTTAGAATCATGCACTTCTCAAACTGTGTCTAATTGGGAGGCCTTGCAGTGGCTACTAATATTCTAAACAACTCCTGTCACATTAACTTGGTTCGGTGTTTATTTTGAACCGAGCTTTTGCTAAGGCAACACAATTTACAAGGAAATATTGCGCCATCTCTTTTTTTCAGGCTGTGGTTTCAGTGGCTCATTAACAACCCATCCCACCTAATCACAGGCTCTGGTGTGCACACAGACAAAAAGCCAACCTACTTCTTTGAGGGAATTCATTTTTGCACTGAAGTGGGGGGATTTCAGCATGCGCAGCAGAATGTCCAGCCGCAAGTCATCGACGGCCGTGACCAGGTCGGGTTGGAAGCGCATACACAGCAGTTTGATCCCAGACAAGAGCTCAGGGATACTCACCAGTCTCTGTTTGAAACAAAACAACAAGAAAGGGATAAATAGAGGCATTGCTATTTTTGCTATTCTGCTACAGATGTCAGTGACTCACAAAGAGTAGGTTTAGTGACCAGATTGTTTAATCGAAACACAGCACCTGGTACATCTAAAAGTATTACTTGTATACTAGAAGTTTCAAAACAATGAAACCTTTAGTTAAAGCTTCAGGTTTGGTACAGCAAATTGCTCTCTTTTGGTTCAACACCTTATGAATACTTTCCTGTTTAAAATTAACAATTTAAATCTAAGTAAAAAGTCAACACAATTTGATAGAACTGAAGGCCAAATTCAGGATAGTGCAGGAAGCAGCCACAAGTTACACAGACACTTTACCAACAACTACCAATTTCTCAAAAGAAAACAGCTAATGCAACAGTAATATGAATTTAACAGACTGCAAGACAGTAAATATCTTTGAGTCAGAGAAGTGAGCATTCAGCATACTGCAAAAGGGGGCCAACAAAACCAAAAAACTGATAGCAACAGCGGCAAAACATTTTAAAAAAGGGTCATAAATCAGATATTTACTGAAAAGTATATTGAATGGAATTAGGTAAATGCAGTTTCATCTATGTCATTCAGTCAGAATTTAGAACAGGCTGCATTCTTGCCAGTGAAAAGAAAGCTATTGTTCTAGTTTACATTGACAGCATTTCCAAGACAGGCAGGAAGTTCTTCCTAAATATTTAATATGTAAAACATTACCTTGTCTTTCAAGTCCTTCTCTTCTACATTCTGTACATATTTAATCATTTTATGAATGACTGGATCCAGCATGGGCTAAAGAATGTGAGAAAAGGCATGACAATAATTTTAATGTTTCCTGAAATCAATAACATTACTCGAAAGATGTGACTGCAACAAAAAGGAAATACTTAGCTGAAAGCTACCATTAACCTAGGGATAAAGCAAGACCTACAACAAAGACAAAACTATCCTGGTAGCTATGTCCAGGAAAAGAAAAAGCAATTAGATTAAGAACCCATTTCAGACCACTCTAATGCAGGTTTGCACAAAGAGACAGACCAACAGCCCTCTAAAACTGCAGCAGTTATTAGGTGCAGGTGCCTCCCTGACTCCCAGGGGCTTCTAAACTATATCCTCTTCAAATAAAGTCTTTCAGTCACTTAAGTCAATGGTTTTTTTGGTGGTGAGGGCAGGTGTGAAGCCTGGAGTACATTTGCACATACAAAGAGATCCTGGTGAATTTTTTTCCTGTACCACAATTTTTCCAGTGTAAACTCTCATATCCCTGTGCTTGATCCCAGCCAGAAAGTTAAACTAAAAGCAAAATCCATCCATCAGGTTGGATCCTTTTCCCACATGATTATACTGATGAAGGTTACTAATGACAGTGGTAAAGCTTCTCATGGCTGCAGATGTAGATACATGACTACAAATCATTGCTCAGAAAACGAGTCTGAAGGTTGTCTGAGCCCTTTATTCAACATCTCAGGAGGCTCAAAATGGTTCTTGTACTTTCTGCAAGATGAAGTTTTAAGGCTTTTCAAATTAGTCACCAGTTTCACACCAACACAGTTGGAAATGAATTTTCAGTCCTCTTACAAGTCATAACAAAGACATTTTACCTGTACTACAGAAGAGTTAAGATATTCTGCACAAACTCCAAATGGTTGAACTAATGCAGAGATTGCCTGAAAGAAAATCAGCAAATACTTAGGTGCATATTTAAGAGATCTTTTCACAGTTAGTAACCTATAGCTTAAAAGACAAACGAAGGTGAACAAGTATTTTTTATCTCATCATATATTCCCAGTCATTTGCTACAACTGTTTTTGGTGTGCAAGTCCTTTACAACACATGGTTTAAGAAAGATTTACTCTATGGCACACAGTAGAGTATGTGCTATATATTATACATGGCATACAGTATGTGTTATATATTTTTGTCTGAAATAAAAAATGCCTTCCCAGTTTTCACTAATCTTGGTCCTCTCATCACTCTGTTCAGTGTTCTCTGACAGATCCCGTTCCAGTCACAGAAATAAACAGACGGAAAGGAACATATCACATTTTGCTTGCTCTCTACAGCAATCAGAAGTGTGAATGCAAAATTTAAGGTTAAAGCCATATGGCAATTTTTTTTCCCAAAGCATTACGTGGGAGAAAGCTTTTGTAAATGTGTCATATACATGTCAAGATCTCTTCAATGTATGATTTTAAAGTGGTATCCATTGTCAAGAAATTAAATGTATAAAGGTATTTGTTTGCCAATAAATAATATCAAAATCAGTTTCTTTTCACACTGGATCAAGAATTGTGGAACTGAGTGTGCAGCAGTGCAACCAAAGGCCCAAATTAAATGACGTTGACCCAGATTTCCCTCCTAAGCAAGCAGTTATTAATCATTAAACAAAGTCAAGTCAAAGTTTCTATTACAGGACTGGGATGTAAATCAAGTTTTTCCTTATTCTGCTGTCAAGCTCACATATGAACCTATCACTATATAAAGCAGAAAACATCAATATCCCAAGAAAAAAAGTTGAATTGTTCCAAGTGTCATGTCACTGAAAGCAGACTGATTTTATACTGGGGGACAAGGTTCCACATGACATTGTTTTCCTTTAGCCTCCTCATTCTCCAAATCCTGAAAGAACTGTCAGTCTCCTGAATATAGGTTAGGAAGCTAAAACGAACCAAGTTAGACTTCTTCACCAAAAATAGTTTAGCTCTGTTGAACCAGTCAGTTTTAAGACATAGCTCCTAAAAAGTTGTTTAGGATTAGACACTGTCTGTCTTCCTAAGGATTTTTTTCCTTTAAACAGCAATTTCTATAACAAATGACAGAAGTCAATTCACTTGCAACTGAATTCAGCTATGGGTGCAGTAAACAGAAAACCAGGAACATACTGATGAACATAAAATGAAACTACTTTGATTGATGT
The DNA here is from genome assembly GCA_020086605.1 of Lanius collurio. Lineage (NCBI taxonomy): Eukaryota > Metazoa > Chordata > Aves > Passeriformes > Laniidae > Lanius > Lanius collurio. The sequence goes on from JACBWW010000016.1 coordinate 21,636,170, forward strand.
CTAACCAGAAGGCTGAATGCTAGCAGAAAGGTACACTAATTTCTCCTCTTTTCTGTGAAGTTTCAATTGCTTTTCAGTAAGGATTCTTATGTACAACCTCATTTGACCTCCAGCCTGACAGCACTTCTCCAGGGCTCTGTGGGAGTGTTGCTCTGGTACCAAAGAAAAGGTAAAAGCACTGCCAAAAGGGACCTTGCTGGTTGGCCATGAAGGGTGCAATGGAAAGGGAAAAGTCTCATGGACTTACCCCAAGTTCAATATCTTCTGAATTGAGTTTGGACTGAATTGCTGAAAATCCACCCAGCTCTGCAAACTGAAAGACAATAATCAGTATTACATAGTGAACGACAGTATTTTATCTTTTAAATAAGAGATTATAGAAAACACTCCACTGACAGTTCCTGAGATGCCACCAAGTGTCCTTTACCACAGAACATCCCATCCAAAAGCAGCCTTATATTTTCATGGGAATTCAATGGCACACTGGGGAATGCAGTACAATTACACATGGCACCAGAGCTTAAACATCAAGCTAGAAGCTCTGTCTTGAGTAAGAATGGACATAGGGAAGAAAGGCAGAACATAAACAGCAACAGCTGACTGGACTGGCACTTTTTCTTGGGGGACCTTTGAGTGCAGCCTCAGCTGGGCTCCCAAATTCCACTAGTCATAGATACCATGTTAGGGTAAAGGTGCTCAAGGGAGAAGGCAGCAACTCAACAAGCTGTATTTTACAAGGCAGGATTAAAACCTCAAACTATTTTTCTGTGGTTGTCAGAAAAGCAAGGAGTGAAAATACAAGCCAGGGCAGGGTCGGGGGTGGGAGAAGAAATTATCTCAGAAGACCAATGAATACAAGTGACAAACAACAATTCTGGTTTATATTTACCTACCCTGTTTACCAGATCCACCAGCCACCCGTGAGGTTCCTTGAACAATAAGATCAAGAACAAATTAACAGTTGCAACATCAATGCTAAACATTTGTCTTCTGAAACAGACATTTGGACTACACTCAGCCCATTAACCCACACCTCAAATGGATGTACTACTACACAAAAACCCAATGTTTGTAACAGCTCCTTTATTAAGTGTAGCTGGAGCTGTGGTTGGCTCTCACGAGCAGCATCCTGTTTTGGACTCTGCCTGACATCACTGCCCATGTGCTGTGGCAACAGATGACACTGAGGCTGCTGACTCACACACAACTGTATTTATAGCACTGTAGCAGTGTGGAACATTACTAAAGCACCTTTCCCAAAGCAGCAGATGTAGGATTTTCTTTCTGTGGCCACAAACTTGTTTCCTGAAGGAGGAATCAACTCCAGTGATGCTGTTGTGGACCCACCCATGTGGAATGACTGTGACAAGACAGTGAAACCCCAAAAACTGCCTCCTTGCCAGTGTGTCTGAGTTGAAGAGATTTTATCCTTGGCTGTCAGAAAAGCACAAATTCTCTGCTAGAACTGAACACTTGGAGTTATCCTGGTCATTTCACACTCAACAACCAAACAGATGTCAGTCCTTAGATACATAGATCCACCTGCTGGGTGCTTCATGTCTAAAGCAACACACAGATTGCTGTGCTACTTTAGACATGAAAGTACATCCATTTCTAAATGTAGCTTTTAACAGGGAATCAGAACAACTTGAGAGCACAAATAGATGCCTACAGATCAACACATACTCAACATCTATTTGCTATAATTCTTGGTGACATATTTAAACTTTGTGTCATAAATCCCTACTAATCAAACAATCTTATCTGAAACAAAGACATCCACCCTACAATTAGATTTTAGAGCATGGCCATGCTTACCTTCTGAAAAGTGGATATGGGTGAGACAGCATGCATGTTCCCTTCCCCAAAGACTTCTGCCCAGTTTCTCTGGCACACCTTCATTCGATTCTTGAAATGATATTCATTGTCGGGATTAAATGCCTTGAAAGAAAAGCCCATGGCAATGAACAGGTGGCTTATGCCAGTTTCAAAACTTATCTTGATAATATTTGACTGTTTTAGTTGAGCATTCTCCTGGCTGACAGGTAAAGATGTAGCAAAAAAGTAAAGTTGAATATAAGCTCCCTGCTCCTGCCTCCCACTTCTCCCCATATAAAGCATTTTGAAGCTTCCATTCTGTATGGACAATATCCAATAACCACATGAGCCAGAGGTCCATGAAACAGAGAACTGAACTCAAAGTATCAGTTTTAAAACATAAACAGCAAAGTGACCAAAAAGTGACTTTTTTTTTTAAGCTGCTAGTTTTCAGAAGTTCTGAACAGCACCCACTCCTCTGAATTGCATACTGGATGTTAAATATCTGCAGCAAGCAATGGCTGCAGATTTTAAGACAATGAACTACAGCTTACACAGTTGGAAAAAGCATCAGCTGCATAAATACAAAATGCCAAATACCCAGGTACTAGAAACTGCATCAGAGAGTCAAATACCATTGTAAGCACACCAAGTAGGCCCACAGGGATAGGATCTTGTTTTACTCTTTCTGCAACCAGGTCCACCAGCAGCATGAGCATGTTGTAGATTCCTTCATGGATTTCAGTTCCCCACTTGTGAACAGCACTGGATGTCAATAGCTAACCAGGAAAAAAAAAAAAAGTAATTTTTTAAAAGTTTGAGCACAATCACAAACCAGGAGAAATTTATCAACTCCTGAGACTGTTTTCAGAGCAAATGTTTCCTTGGAATGCACTCATCACTGTCTGGTTGTTTCTCAGATGTTCTTTCTGCACTAATGGCTTAAGAGCTAATTCAATTTGTAATTTTGCAGAAGAACACCTTAAATCACAGTTTATGACAGAAAATAAAATCTATCAAACTGTTTTCCATTTGCATGCACTAGAAGAGACCGTAACCTTTGCAAAGAACAACTAATATGAAACTAATCTGTTTGCAAATTGAACACACAACTATTAAACCTTGAAACAGGCAGCCACAAAGCTGCACTGATTCAGCTGAAGTAACCATTTACCAATTCACACCTCCTGAGCATCTTCTATTGGAAAACAAAGCACATGTACCAGGAGAGAGAGGTATTTAGTGCTGCTTCCACCTACTGAAACATGTTCTTTAAATCTGGTTTCATGGTTGTTTATAAAGGACACTTGGCTGCCATCTGCAAACTTCATTTAATTTCTGCTGTATTTGAACAGAGGCAAATAAAAAACCTTAATAGTTTAAATACAATTACTTTTTGTACCACTAACAGAGTTTCTCACAAATATTTCAGCAAAGTGTAATTCAGCACATCCTGAACTTAGATTTCTACAGATTATCCTTCTGGAGGAACAATCTACATTGCTTATTTCTTATGCAAGCAATACCAAGTGATATAAAACTACTGTATGTAAGATTAGTACAGTGATAACTAAATGAAAAAATAATTTTTCCCTTAAATTTCTACCTTCCTTAAATAAAATCATATTCTCAGTATTTTAACACTAGGACAGAGTAACTTTTTAAAGGGTATGTATGTGTTCCTATATAGATGGTCTAAAAACTGAGCAGGAGATTTAGGCAGTACTTGAAGTGGATGGAAAAGTGGGAAGACAATTAATTTGGGAAGCTCTGTAAAGAAAATTCACAACAGCCCAGAGAAACACAGGGCATTAAAAACTGAGCTGAAAGATAAAATTCTAAATGGACTGCAAAAGAATTCAGCAATCCTCTGAAGAAATAAGAAAGAATAGTTAATGGAAATCTGATCATGAACTTGCCACCAGTGGCCATATCCAAGGGTCTTTAAACCTCTCATTGGGCTCTGGTTCATTACTAGAGGGTTCTTCGTTTAAGGGGAAAAAAAAAATAGAAAATTAGTTATGTGCTAAAGTTGGCCATTTTCAGAACTGAGACCTTGTATGAGTTAAATCTCTACAATTCCAATCTAGGAAAAGAATTTGAGTGTGATTTTAATCTAAGAACCCACCCAGTAGCTGCCTGAAGTCTGGATTACAAAACACTTTTTCTACCATGAACAATGCAAAGAAACACTGAACTGGCCTACTGTGCCTACTTACCTTTTTAAATGCTTCAGGCATGCATCTGTCCATAAACCTCTTGCAATTCTCATCGGAATCAGAAAGACCTTTACAGAAAGGAGAGTGCTTTTTAACAGTACTTTTAAAAAATTACTTTTTAAGATGACCTCAGGGACCTGGTTGCAAGTTTTTGGGAACACCAACCCAAACCAGCAGTTGTAAACTTGCTACTGTTCACTTGTAACCAGCACGCTTTTCAAGCCACAAAAAGCATGAGTCGAAAGAATCTGCCTTTTAGAACTAAGAATTAGTTTCCCAACACCTTTTACAACTTCTTCAAGCATTATTAGAGCCATAAGTAACTTGTAAACTTCAGAGTTTACAATTCATACATTACTGACTCTTCACAGCCTCCCTCCAACCAAAGCAAGCACAGCCTTTTAACACAGATTGGAAACAAAGAAGCAAACCAGAACCACTTAACAACTTCTATTCTTCCAAGAGATTACAACATTCCTTTAGTCTGCCATCAAGCATGACTGAAAAACTGTCTTGTACTCTCATTATACACCAGTTGTTGGGTGTGGTGCCTCCATAACACTCTTAACCTCAGCCAAAGTACTGAAGAGTCAAATTCAGATGGAGTGCAATGTGAGCATTTCACCAGGGAAAAACAACCACTTATACAAGCATGGTACAGCAGGGACTGAGATGACAAGCTTATTTTTATGAATGGAAAATAACCAGCACAAGGAAAAAAAGAGTCAGTAATTTAGTTCTGAAAAGATGCAATTCCCAGAATCATTAGAACATAAAGAAACATGTGTGCCACTTTTTGAAAAAAAACATAAGCAAACAAATTACTTTAGAGAGAAAGAAAAGAGATCAACGTTGTTTTTACAGTCCACTGTTAACCACTTTCCCAGAGATGGGATTGTTGAGCAGGGTACAACTATACAGCAGCAAGATTAAAGTGAAAGACACAACTGCCCAGCCTTCTGTCTGTGACATGCTCTGAACAGATAATCTGTGTATTTGTGAAAGGGAACTTACCCAGTCTTGCCAGGTAGGTGGATGCAATGAGGCACTTGCCTAGAGACTCCTCCCGCTTGTAGGGTATGGACCAGTGATCTGTCAAAACTCTGCTCTCCAGTTCATACAAGTTGGTTGTTGGAAACTCAATCCCTTCACCAGAGCAATTCCCATTTTCATCATTTTTCTGTGGGTGAAAAAAAAAGTTCAAGTGTTTCCTAGACACACTAAAGGGTTTAGAAAAAGCAGCTGTGCTTTTAACAAGCATGTCAAATTCGCAACCCTGAGGCTGCTTGTGTTTTTCAAAGTAGAATTTAATATTTCAATTTGAAGGGATTACATACCTGGATGTATTTCGTGTAGGTGATAACTACTGTGTTTACATAACTAATTGATAACTAATTGCCTATTTAAGAGGCAAATCTGGTTCCATAGCATATCAGATCCTAGAGCCAGGTGATAAGTACTTCCAGTCCCTGTGAGACTGTAGAGTACAAATTTTGATCTCCATAGATCTGTGTATTAATCTTCTGTTCAACAACTCAGGCAGAACATGGGAATAGTTTACTCTAAGGGAAGTCCATTTCATCCCACCACATTAGAAATACAGGATACTGTTTCAGTACATCAGGATTTTCTTTAATAACTAGTACTCTAAAGAAAAATCTACATCAAATATGGTTGTCCAACAAGGTAATATAATGGTCCTTCTCCTGACTGCAGCTAAGCTTTACAGGTTCCCTGCTAATGCCACTAAAGAGCAGCTATTTCTGTGTACAGGACACAGAATTACCCCCTGCTCTCCACTGAGTGCCATATGAGGTAACTGACTCAGCAGCACCAGAGAAAGTGTAGACAAGTTATTCATTTATTTTCTTTTGTTTATTTTTTAACCTCCCATAGATGCCAGCTACCCAATGTGTCAAAGAGTTCAGAGGGACTACCTTTCCCTGCCTCCACAACAGCAGGCAAAGCCAGCAGGAGAAAGGACAGAATGTCTGGATCAGGCCTGGCAGCAAGCAGGAGCCACTGTTGGATACAGTGGAAAACAAGAGCAGTGATGGTAACAAGATCCCACTGAGAAAGAAGCCAGGGACATGGAGGGAAGGCAGGAAACATATTTGAAAGTAAAATACAGACAGTGTCAAGAAAGTGAATGGAAAAACAAGAAAGGAATAAACCAAAAGAAAAACTGAACTCTGGAGGAGAACAGAATCAATGTATGCACACAAGTGTGCTTCCAGCTCTCTCACAGCATTTGCTACTTGTAGGATTAGACTTGTTTTAAAAAAAGTGAATGTGTCATTCACTTTCATAATGGTTAAAAAATATCAAGCCAAGGGAACAGCAATTGTATAGAGCTTAACCTTCAAAGCTCACAGACAGCATGCGGGCTGGAGTTACTAACATGCTCTGAGAGCAGCAGTACAATTTATAGGAACAGAACACAGAACAGTGCCTAGAAAAAACCACACATCAGTGTTTGGGAAATAAAGTGCCACCTTTCTCCAACCCCCTACTAAACATGTAGTTCTCAGTTTGTCTTTATGGGAAGTTGTACTTTAGCAGACTTGAATATCATCTTCTGAAACTGTCACCACCTGATCCAGCACTGCACATGGAAGCCTAATGTAATTCCCATCTAGCAAATCATGCTTAAATACTTCAGGTTTTGGAGAAGAGATATTTGAAGGTCTAAATGAAAAGACACTGAAATTATTTAGCATTTTTTAGGAATTAAACTGTTAATTATACAGCTTCTGGGAAGAACATTCATGCAGAACACAAAACCATTTCCTACAGAAAACAACATGCAGTTATAAAGAAAATGCTCACAGTAACAGAACAGGAATGAACTTTTAGTATAATAAAGGCAAACAGTATAATAGAAACACCCAATTGCTGGGTGTTCAATGACTACAGTTCAGCCTCGAATTGTAGCCAAGGAAAGCAACATTCCAACAAATGTTACAGGTAACAGAGCTACAGTTGCTTCATTCCCTGGAGGAAAGTGTCCCCATCAAATAAAAGCAGTGATATCGATTGGTATCTTAAGAGATGTAGAATAGCAATGCAGACCTTCAGCTGTAGCTGAAAAACTCCACTTGTTGTTCTGCTTTCCCATCTGCATCCAAGCACTGCTGCTCTTCAGTTACTTGTTTCCACACAAGTGATTGCCAGGGTCCATGACACAGACATTCACATGGAAAGTGAAATAATACATGTTCTCCACTGTACATTCAGCTTCCATTGTCATAAATTATGCTTAGAACACATCTGGAACTATTGCTAGATTGAGTCTACCAACAGTGCAGTGAAAAGATGTTTTTCTACAAAAAATGAGTGTGGTATTTGGAATATTGCCCTAGTAATAATGAGAACTACTTGCATCGAAGGAATATGTACTTGGCACGTTCCAGGAATTAAGCAATGAGGCTTCTTGTTTGACAGTGCTCTGCTACTAAAACCATGTGCAGAAAGTATCAAGTTCATTTATTAATTTTAGAACACATCACATCCACATAGCTTCACAGCTACTGTGAAACCTGTGACAGACTCAAATACACACCCAGGCAGCTTAAAATCCAATTTCCCCTTCAAAACATTAATAAATTTAACACTCTGCATTTCTGGGAGATTACAGCTATGTTCACATTATCTTAGTGCAGACTGAGACGTGTTTCTTACAACAAATCTACTACAAGAAACAAGTCTCTTTTAGGACTTACTGCTGCTCTTTCATAATTAGTGTCCTTCTGCACATGAAAAACCCCAAACTGTTCACTACCCAATTTTTAAATCAATTTGGGCACTGCTCTTTAAAGTGTGGGATTTATTACCAGCAGCTGCTGCAGCAAGGTGAAACGTCAGCTCAGTTCTTGCATAATCTTATGTTGGCTGGAGATCTGCACACAGATCTCACACTCCCAACACAGCCTGGAGAACTCACTTGCTCTGCTGACATTCACAAATGCAACACAGCACTGAACACATATCCACAATTAATGCTCTGTAGCTGAGTAGCTTGGAAACTGTCACTGCAAACTCTACTGACAAAGGTCCATGGAGGAAATATAAGATTTTAAAGAAAAATTATCGTATATGTGAAAGTAAACAGGATACAAGGCCATGTCAGCCTCCCAAAAGGTGGTTTTCTGAATCTTGTCTTTGGGGAATTACATGGGGTTTGTTTACTTGTTTATATAGATAAATTGTTTATAAATAAAGATATTAAAAGAACTATCTCCCTCCCCTCAAATAGGTGACTTCAGAATGGTGTCTGATAGTTGATGATGACCTGTATCAGGACTCTGCAATTCTGGCTGAACAGACTTAACACTGGACTGACCCCTGACATGATTTAGGATTTTGTAAGGATGTTCTTCTACAGAATAGTAAAAAGGAAAAAAAAAAAAAAACAAAAAAACCCAAACCCAACCCTATTCCTAGTAACTAATGTGTCATCCAAAGATAAACTGTCTAAAAGGCTGTAAGAATCACTCTTTTCTGCAGTAGGAAGTCACGGTGCACATCACAAGTCTGTGACTATTTCTGCAGATAAAATACTGAGACCAGAAAACTCTTGCTGACAAACCTTTAACATAGTTCTCCATGCCTTCTGATAGATCTCTTATTGCACAAAAGCCCTGAAAATCCCCTCCTTCTAACAGTCTTGACTCTTCTGGCTTTTTTTCAAGGTGTGAAAACGCAGTTATGGCTAAACATACACACAGGCTCCCAGGAGAAATATCCTTGCAGGAACAGGCTCAAGCACTGATTCAAGATTCCCTCTCTGGGGACCTGGCACCTCCCAGAGTTGCTTGCAAGGCTTAATAAACAAAAATTGTTCAACATCTGCTCAATAAAGCATTGCTTGAATCTGTAGCACAAAACCTTCTGTTGAAGAGCAACACAGATCAAAGATGAGCACAAAAAGTGAAATATGAATTAACTTTAATTGCCAAAAGGTCACAGTTTAAAGCTTCAAAATGCATTCATGCAGTATTCAGCTAATTAACTCATCAAACACTGCTTAACTAAAGCCACTGACACTTCCCATACTAGTCACTTTACATAAAATAACAAGGAGTTTAAGACTCGTTTTAATTCTAATTGATAGCCTTAGTAATGAAATTACAGTCAAATTATGATTTAAATTTGTTAATTTGATTTTGATAGGAAGCTACCAACAGAATCTGTTATCACTACAGCTAAGTCACATTATGTGCTCTTGAATCTAGTATAACTTAGGAAACAAATCCCCAAAGTCACATTTCTTTCAACAAGCAACAGGATCAGACTTTCTAAGACACTAACAGACCAAGCAGTTACCTCCACCTCATGCCTCTCTAACAAGTGACTTTCACAAAATAACCATAATTTTATAGCCAAGATTTTTGATGTTTCATTGCATTCTTAAAAAAACAACCACAAAACCTCATTACTATATACCTAAAAACAAGACAAAGTTTAACTGCTCTGAAAAGCAGTAAAGAGAAAAAATTGCATAAAGCCAGAACTAGCAGACATAAATTTTAGGTCCACCTTTCAGTTTTTACTCACAGACATAGTCAACATAAAGAAATCAATTTTCCAATGCTTCAGCTTCCCCAGCTGCCAAGTGTCAGCAGGGATGGTCCCCTCTGCCACAGCACTGGTGCACCACACACAAGTGTTTGCAGAGCACTGCAACGCTCAGGTGGAGGCAAGGTGAGAGAAATACATCAAATACCCATAAAAATAGAGCATTTCTCTGCTCTGATGTACTGTGCCCATCAATTTGTGGGAGAAGCTATGAATCCTGAAGTCATGACCTGACAGTCCCTCCATCTGCCAGACTATTGATGAAGGCAGCTTTTACTTTCACGCCTGGATGTCAAACCTTTTCTTCTTTTAATTAACTCCTAAAAGGGGGATATTCTGTTACCTAGAACTGAAACAGAGGGGTAAGGATTCAAACAACTCAAAGCTACCACCTTGCAGCTACACATGAACATGAAGAACAAGGTATTGACTGTTAAAAAAAAGTCATGTTTTCATACCTATAACCCACTTTCTTTTCATAAACTGGTAATCTAAAAGGTTAAAAAACTTTCAACTCTTGTTAAGTGGTAGATGTGGGAACAAAATTGGAGAGTACTTCCTAGCTGCCTGTTCCTGAACTAAGACCAAACCCATTGGACCCACATTGCTAAGAGCAAGCTTGGTATCCTCTTTTGAATGTCAGTATTAATAAGACTCAAAAAAATGGTGTCATGTAGGGAATTTCCACATTATGTTTCTTATCTGGCAATAAGAAAACCCACTGTGATTTCCTGAATGTTTTACTGACAAACAGGCATTTACTTGCAAAGTATTGTCACAGTTTTCAACTGTTTTAACTCCTAAAGAGATACAGCATCTCACCCTTAAATTTTCATCCAAAGAAACATCTGGATGCAAAAATTTTAAATGCAGCAAGAGATGAGAATGATTTTTTGTTATTTATGCTCTGCTAAGAGAACAGAAGTTTGTTGGTGAGATACACAGATGTTTTGTTTTTTTCTTTTCTCACAGAAATGAAGCTCTTCAAATTTTGACTATGGACTACTTCACACAAACAAATGCAGGCTTGTCATAAGAAAAAAATGGTAGCATTTTGTCATGCTAATATAAAAGAATGATACCACTCTACTACTAAATGAAAATAAATCCTCCTTTACAGACTCGACCCAACTGAAGTTGATCTGGACTCTCATCCTATCACAGAGATGGCCTAAGAAAAACCCGATTTATTTAGTGAACTTTCTCACAGGAAGGTTTTGATGCTGACCTTAAGTGAGAGTGGCACAAAGACACTGCCAAGGATGCAGGTTTAGACTAAACCCTTAGTAGCTGTAAAGGATTATAACAAACTATAACCAGAAAAACCTTATGACTCCACCTTTCCTCTGCTCCCCATCCCCCACAACCAAGAACTGTGAAAGACAGGGAAAAAGAACACAACAGGAATTTGAAAAATAAAAATAAATTCAGCAAAGCTGGAAATTAACTCAGAGTTTCTGAAAACATGGGTTGTACTCTTTCCCTGATTTCCAGGGTGATGGTGTGATGTTACCAGGCAATACTCCCTGATGCACTTGCCTACTTGCTCAGAGATAAACATAGTCCTGAGCGTCACAGCAAAACAAAACAACCAAAGCTCTGTAAAAATAGCACTTGAATTAAAACCACCATTTAACTTCAAAAATACAAGGAGCCTCTCTGCCCTTTTATACTGCTATTACCACAGTATTCAGTGAAATCTGAGGCAGAGATTCACTACAACCACTTTTGGCAATGCATTTTGAAGTCTGATAAGTTGTAGGCGAGGAAGAAGTCATGGAAAGCACTGTTAGGAATGCCATTCATAAGGAACCAAGGAAAACACTTATCTTCCATGTGTTTTCACTATTGTCTGTGGATATATTTAAAAACTTACTCCATTAGCGTAACTACAAACAGCCAGACTGAGTTGACACCATTATTCCTCCCAACCCTTGAGTTTTCATAAGCACAAAACCTCATGCTTGTTCCCAAATAACTCAGAATAACTTGGTGTGATATCAGATAAACACTGTGCTTTAAAACAATAAAACAATGAATCACAAGTGCTTAACATTTCAGTACTTAAAATTAAGTCAATACTTGTATCTCCCTTTGCCAAAACACCAGGAATTAATAGAGAAGTGCTGCAAAACCCACTATATGAAGTATTTATTGTAATGTTTTAGTGACCAAAGGTCAGGCTCTGGAAAGGAAAATTAATTCAATAATGCTGCTAAATACCCATCTGTACTTCTGTTCTACAGATGTATATCGATGAGACAGAAACGAGAACTGACAAAGCAGCTGATTTCAACAGTATATAATTCCAAAATTGTGACTAACTAATATGGAAAAATCTTTAAATGTCTCTCAAGATCTCTCTGCTGGGCATCAGAAAAGCCAGAACTGTTGTAAAGTAGTGAGAAGGAGAATCAAGTGGCAAGAAACAGTGGGAACATTGGCTTTTAAAATTAATTTTAAATTTGACTCCTGAAACATATATACCAAAGGCTACTCCTACAGCAGCACAAATACATGTTTTTTTCAAAAGAAACAGGCACTTCCTCTTTGCCCTCCTCATATAAAGAGCTACTGTTCCTTAATCCAAAAGCAATCCAAATGATTTGATGGAATTAACTTCTAACACTGGCTAATTTGTTTTTATTCTCATTCTTCCTCAGTATTTCACTTCCTTATTAAACAGCTGCCACAGAATAGCACTGTAAACTGGGAAGATGACCAGAAAATGCTTCCAGAGGACATTATAGCAGAGAGACTTCCTGCCCAGCTGAGAATTTGGCTGTACAGAGCTGTGTCCCACCTTCACTGACCCTGCAGGCATCACCTTCACCAATGAACCAGTAATTACAGAGTGCTCCTCTCAATCCAGCAATTACTCTAACCATCACATTACATGATAATGACTTTGTGAGTTATTCAAAACAAAGCTTACATTTAAAATTAACCAGCTGCATCTCTCAGTATCACCCCTAGCTTCATGTAGCATATCTATTAGCCTGTGGTGTATCACGAATGAAACCCAGAGTATGTTCTTTCAAGGAAGTGTTAATGGAATCAGAATATAAAAAGAGGTTCCACACCAGGGCCATTCATTTTTGAAAACAGTGATGCTGAAAACCAGGAGTGCTAAAATACTAATTCCACTTGACATTCTGATGGCATCCAGCCAGGGACTCGAGGCCAGAATCCACCACAGAGCTTTATTTGATTGCTTAATTGTTTTACAAGGCCAATTCGTAGACAAGTCACACTGTAAAACTTCCACATGAGAATGCAAGAAATATTCACTTCTGCAAAGCTCAAGACTACTTACAAGAGAGGAGACTGACTTTAGATGTGCAGAATTGTAGCGTGAAATCCATCTCATTTGCTTGGAGGCTAAATACCTCCTTTGTCTTTAAATAAACACAGCTCCTTCCATTCAAAGATCAAAGAACTTCACAAGCCTAACGTCCAATGTTCTCCTAATAGAGCACACCCCATTATCCTCATTTTATGCATTAAAAGCTAAATCAGAGGTTAAGTTACACACCCACCGTGACGCAGCACATCTGTGGCAGAACTGCTTTCAGTCCTGAGCTTTAATAATGAGGAGAGGTAGGGCTTGAACACCACAGTTCTGCAGCATGACTAGTGAGAATGTTCCTGGCACTGGCACTCACTACAGTCACCGGCCTGGCTTTTTCACAAAATCCCTTCTCTTGCAGTCAAACAGCACCTCAAAAGCAATCTTGGACAAGTTTTATTATAAACCCTACCTAGTAAAATCTGGCATGTATGAGCTTTTGATCCAGTTCAACTAAAAACACATAAATCAACAGAGCACATGCTGAAGGGGACAGGAATAGCCAGAGGGTAACATAATCTATTCATCACAATTTAGCCAAAAGGTCATAGTAATGGCTCTCAGAAACTGTTTTAAAAGCAAATTAGGATTGTTTTAGTGAAGGTTACACAAACCATTGGTATACTTTCAATATTTTTACCCTCCCCTCCCCACAATTTCAAGTTCTCTGGTGACAACCCCCACATTTGTTTAGTCTGCTCTTCTCCATCCCATTCCTTTAAAACTCACTAAAGCCAGCAATTGTGGCACTTGTGGCAATTCATGGACACACTGACAGACGTTGTCATCGCACTCATTTATAGTCTTGTCTTAAATTATAAAGGATTTAGCAGCAGTTCATAAAACAGCTTATCTGTCAGTCAGATGAAGAGATGAGCATGGCATCCCTCACCCGCCTCCCTCAGCACAGAATCACACCGTGACAATCTGCATGTTGCCTAAGGAATAAACACAGAAATCCCACATTCTTGCCAAACTGCAAGATTTACTGCTGTCAACAGATATAAACACAGAAGTTATGTCAAACACACAAAGTTACCTCTTGGAAAAGCAGGTGACCTCAGTCTATCAATGTGGTTTGGTGCTATGAAGGGCACAACTTCAAATCAGCTGTAAACCTCAAGCTGAACTTCCTGCGCTTTCAGGAAGACTGCACAAATGAACTGAAGCCCCCTTTGAATTTCCAAGTTTGTCTGGCCTTTTCCTTTTGATGAGTTAAGTGTGGTCATGTTACCAGAATCAATGGCACACCACAGCTATGAACCTAAATCTGAAGCAATTGGGAAACACTGGCTGGCTGAAAGTGAAGTTTTAACCTAATGAAACTGAAATTTATGCACATCTTCAGCTCAAGCCTCACATAGAAAGAAAGCACAGGGCATATGTTGGGCCAGCTCACAGCAGCTAACTTGCTTTTGGGCCAGTTACTCCGAATTCAAGCTTCTTTAAGACTTCCAGACAGCCCTGAAGACCAGCAGTCTGGACCACTGAAAGAGGATTCATACTGATTTTTACTATCTTATCTAAAGAAAACATGTTTTAACTAGTATGATATGTATCTGGTTGCTGTGCTCTTGTCAAAGAAAACCACTAGACAAGCCTTTCTTTGATCCACATGAATGCTGAACAGATTCTAACATTATGTAATAGAGACCAAATAAGCATATGCAAACATAATGGATTCATTACTGATTAGGGAAAATGTAAAGTGTTTAATCATTCATAGACCTATTCTTATATGCATGCTAAAGTGTGCTCAGCCAAAAAAAGCATGTAAATTCAAAGTACAGACCTGTTACACACCTTGAAGAATGACTGAAGCATTCTTGCTATTTTTAAATTATAACATCTAATCCTAACTTTTGTTCATGAAGTGTTAGACTCGAACATTTTACTTGGGGGAAGATTTCTAGGAATTCTTCTCCTGTGATTTTTCTCCTGTTGCTGATATATAAAATCCAAAAATCTAACACCCCACTTCCTCCCCACTGAATAAAAGTTAAAACTGGTATTATGAAGAGAAGGAAGAATACACACTCAAAGAGCTGTTAGAAAGATAGATGATACTGAGAGGAAGAAAACCAGAAATAACATCTGAATTACCACAAGACAGCATGGGGTACAATATGTTTCACCATAATGTGTATGACTACAATGAATAATATAGCTGCTTCTGCAACGGCTTTCTGTACAGCTTCATATGCCATAAGCTTCTGCTGAATGGAAAACTACTGATTAACCTGATTAATTACTGATTAACTGCTTAAAGAATAGCTGTAGCTTATTAAATGTAATGCTAGATTACAGCTGACGAATAAAAAAACCCAAGGACTGATCATATATCACTTTCCTCCTTTCATAAAATGTATGCCAAAAGCTGTTAAGTCGTACTGCAGTGTTAGACAAATATGCACAGGCAACAATTCCAATCTCAGAACTTTTATAGATATAACTCTTTTATTACAAAAATACTGTTTTGCATACATGTGCAGGAGCTGACAGATGCTCATATGTAAATGGATCCAATTACTAAATTGAGGCATGAACTTATAGAAAGTTTCATGTAGCAAGACAGCTCAATCCTTCTGAAATGCCTGCTCTGTGCAGGGATT
Source organism: Lanius collurio (assembly GCA_020086605.1). Taxonomy (NCBI): domain Eukaryota; kingdom Metazoa; phylum Chordata; class Aves; order Passeriformes; family Laniidae; genus Lanius; species Lanius collurio. Next base: position 21,651,745 of record JACBWW010000016.1, read on the forward strand.
TACCTACATTGAAATGTTTTGACTTCCCTCCTGTAGGTTAAAAAGAACACAAGTCAGAGCAAACAAGAACACGAGTGGCAAAGGAAGCTATTACAAAGTGTAAGCAAATTTGATCAGAAATACAGGATGAAATAATGGGGGGCGGGAGAATCCTCTGAGAGTTGTCAAAGTGCCATTTGTAATGGGAACAAGAGCAGGGAAAAAAGTGCTTCTCTGAAGTTTACACTGACAGCTTCTCTTGAAATGTCACACTGACAAGCCAGACTGTCCCAGCTATAACTACATCCAACCTAAATGCCAACAAGAACTCATTCACTCTCAATCCTTCAGAGGAAAGGCTAGAAACCAGTTCCCTGGCACTTCAGTCAGGGAAGTTGAACAGCGGCTCTGCTTCTGCGCTGCACACGTGCCACCCCACGGATCACCTTACTCCACAAGCACACACCAGCAGCTTAGAGGAGCTCAGGATCTAACTCAGTTAACTCAGTGAGCAGGATCACCTGTCTTTATTCCGCAGGACTGGACGTCAATATGCTGAGGCTACGGATACAGATGATCTGTGCAAGTGTAGTTACGCACCTGATACGCCCATGGATTCTTCATAAATGTATTTATAGACATATGCACAGAAAGGGAGCACTTCTCTGGCACAGAAAACCCTCAGGATGCTCTTCACTGGAGCCTGGGAGGGTACATAAGGTTCCCTGGTTTTGTTCATGAGCTTAAGCATCTGCTCTTGACCACTTTTTGAGACAGAGACTATGCAAGGTGGCCCTTTGGTATCACACAGGGAACAGCTTCGTGCTGTTCTCACCCCACGAGTCCCACAGTCTGTCTTTTCTTACGAGGAATCTGTGAGGTTTTGGGAAAAAGACCAGAAGGAGGAGAAAGCTTTATATGAAAGCACTACAAGACTGTTCCAGGCAGCAAGGAGAGCACCATGGGTGTATCTGCTGGCTGAAGGGTTCAGAGTTCTGGAAGAGGATGGAAGAGAGAGAAAGGCAAACAAGGAGGAAGGAGAGAACCTGGGAAAGGCTGACATTCTCCAGTACTTCTATCTACTTCAGTTTTGTTTTTGATCACAGCCCTAAGTTATGACTTAAAGCTCTGTTGTGAAAAACATTTGATCTCACTGCGTTCCTATTTCAGAACTTACGCTCAGCTTATCCAAATAAAACTGTACCTAAGGTCATACCCACACTGCGCTTTCCTTCACATTGTGCAAACAGTTAAATAAAACAGACAGCCCTTAGTCACCGGGATTATGCAAGAAGGCACAAGAAGGGGAGCGAAAAGCAAAGCCCTACGGTAGCCACACATTCCTGGGATGCCAAGGAAAACCCTGGGTGCGCTTCACCTTGCAGGGATCGCAGGGAACGGGCTCGGGAGCGCGCCGGGCGGGCGGCAGGCTGGGAATGGAGGCGGATAAGGAGCCCCGGGCCCGGGGAGTGACGGAGGGTCCCTGGGCACGTCCCGCCGGCCCCACGCCCGGGCCGACCCCCGCCCGCCGGGCCCCGGCAGCGGGGAGGCTGCGGGTGGCTCCCGCCGCCCGGAGCCGCCCCGGGACCGCCCGTCCGCAGCTCACCTCGGTCTCCACCACTTCGTGGTAGGCGGGCGGCGGGTCGAAGCCGCCCCCGCCACCTCCGCCGTCCCCGTCGCCGCCGCGGGGGCCCTGCCCGCCGGCGGGGGAGCCGTGCCCGCCCGGCGGGCCCTGCCCGCTCTCCATGGGCTCGTAGCCGCCGTAGTGGAGGCCGGGCCGCTCGTTGGTGAGTAGCGCCACGGCCTCATTGATGTCGTTCTTGGCCAGGCGCAGGGCCTTGCGGATGGCGGCCGCGTCCGAGAAGCCCATGCAGAGCAGCGTGGTCATGTGCTGCTCCTCCTCGCTCTCCATGGCCGCGCCGGGGAGCGGGGCAGGAGGAGCAGGAGAAGGAGGAGGAGGAGGAGGAAGAAGAAGAGTAGGAAAAGGAGGCCGGGGGCGGGGGGGAACCCCGCGGACCG
>JACBWW010000016.1:21654121-21896379 GCA_020086605.1 Lanius collurio
CGGGGACCGGGACCGGGACCGGGACCGGGACCGGGACCGGGACCGGGACCGGGACCGGGACCGGGACAGGGACGGGGACGGGGATGGGGATGGAGACGGAGATGGGAATGGGGATGGGGATGGGGACAGGGACGGAGATGGAGATGGGAATGGGGATGGGGACGGGGACGGAGATGAAGACGGAGACAGGGACCGAGATGGAGACAGGGACCGGGTTGGGTATCGGGATGAGAACGAGGACGGGAATAGGGCCGGAGATGGGAACGGAAATGGGGATGGGGACCAGGACCGGGACCAGGGATGGGGATGAGGATGGGATCGGGACTGGGGATCGGGACTGGGACGAGGATGTGGACCAGGACTGGGAGTGGGGATCGGGACCGGGACCGCTATCGGGGTTGGTAGCGGGACCGGCGGCGGGACCGGGCGGTGTCTCACGGACTGCTGGAGGTGTGCTGCACGGGATGGGATGTCGGGGATGGGCAGCCCGGGGTGGGCTACCAGGGCCGGCCTCCTGCCGGTGCGATGAGTGCCGCCGTTAATTACGGCTCTGATCAGTGTGCGGGTGCCGGCGCGGCGGTGACGCGGGCACGGCGGAGCACGATGGGCCCGGCGGGAGGCAAAGCGCGGCCGGTGGGTGTTTGAGGGCAGGAGCGAGCGGCGGGGCTGGCGGGGGCAGCCGTGCCCTTGGATGAAGGAATGGCGTCGGTTTTATGGCCAAGGAAACTCCTCTGCCGACGGCTTCTGCCCCTGGAGTGGCGGCTGGGAGTGGAGAGGAAGTGCTGGGAGGATGCTCTGGCTCCCGGGAGAACAACGTAGAGTGGCTGGAATTACATTCTTTAAGCATATAATACTAGGAGGAAATTCTGCCCTGTCAGGGTGGGGAGGGCCTGGCACAGGGTGCCCAGAGAAGCTGTGGCTGCCCCTGGATCCCTGGAAGTGTCCAAGGCCACATTGGACAGGGCTTGGAGCAGCCTGGCATAGTGGAAGGTGTCCCTGCCCATGGCAGGGGGTGGATCTAGATGATCTCTAAGGTACCTTCCAACCCAAACCATTCTGTGTATACAGAATGAAGCAGAGTACAATTGGAAAAAAAGTAAAATCTAGTTCCCAAAGCAGAGAGAAAGTTGTATATATTGTATATATATACACTTGGGGAAGTCTTGTACTGCACAGAAGTCAGTAGATCTGGATCTCCTGGCACTCTCCCAGGGTAAATTTATTACCTCATTGTAACAATGTATTTTCTGTGTCCAGAGAAGAGGAGGAAGGAGGAAACAGATTAAAGATTTGTCAAGATCAGTGCTGGTATCTGTATATAAACATTTTGTTTTGGAGGCTCATGTTTTCAGGCAAACTATTTTGTGTTAGCAGTGGTTGACACCACTGAAGGCGTTGGAGTTAGGGATCCAGAATCCCCTGTCTGATGTCTCAGATACAAATCACATTCAGCGTAAAATAAAGTTTCAGTTGTAAGGGATAGAAACAATATTTAGGTCTCTAACATGAACTTTCAGATCTTAGTATTGGTCTCTGAAAAAGACAAATGGATGGGTCAATCTATTGGACTGGCAGGTTTTGGATTAAGTTTTAGATTGCACTATGGCACCAGTGATCTCATTTTCCTTATTTACTTTCCTGAAAGGTAATCACAGCTCCTTCGTCTTGCTCAATCCTCTGATTTTTTTTTTTCTCTAAGCTGACATTTAGTGGAATGGAGATAATGTGCATATGACTCTGATCTTCACCTTCTGGATCTTAGCAAAGTCTTTCTTTCAGGCTGATCTCCAGCAATAAAAGAAATTGTTATGGCTAAATCTTGGCAGGCTTCAGAAAACCTCCAGCACTGCAAATGCATTCAGTTATTATGCAGAATATTGACTCACTGCTTACTCATGTGACTAACATTTAAATGACACTTCCTAATTTTTAAAGGATATTATAAATGATGGTTTAATCCTCACAGCCTGATGAAGTCAGTTGGCATAATTTTCTCCTAGTAATGCAGGAAAAAGTAAGAAATTTATTAGGAAAAGTAAAAAATTTGTTAGGAAAAAGTAAGAAATTTATTAGATGTCACTATTTCTCTTAGACTTATTTCAAGGAAATGCTCCTGTAAATTTGTGCTAATTAATGAAAACTACCATAAGTGATGGAGGAACTGATTGTAATCCCAAATGCCTAAGGAAGGAAGAGGATGCTTTGCCATTAAGTTACTTATGCTCTGTAGTCCTGAAAGAAATTTGGAGGGAATTTGAATTTACCAATATGTCAGAATAACAGTTGGACTCAGCAGCCTAACACAACTGACAGTGAGGAGTGCTGGTCCTCTTTTTTTACCTCATCAGATAACAAAAAAAAAAGCATTTTTTACAGATTTCACTGACAGCACCTCTCCTGAGACTGCTTGAAGGACAAAATCACACATCCCAGCTTAGTGAAGGAATGGGTGCATCCTTTTCTAGGTGTTATTCAGCCTGGAAATCCCAGTTTGCAAATGTTTTTCATGCATTGCCACATCTAGAGAAGTTGCAGGGAGAAGCAGAACAAACTTGCCTGAGAACAACAAAGGCAGTGAGTGATTCTTTCTCTGTGGGGCACCAGGAGCTGCAAGAAGAAAAGGGAAGGAAATAAACAGAAGGGGGAACAAATATCCTCAATATCTGCCTTTGAATAACTTGGAGTTTGTGCCTGTGTAATTGCCAGTTAGATATGACACACAAGTTATTTGATTGCCTTACCGTGTAGAAGGTAGTTGCTTTCTACTGACTGCATCATATTGTATATCCTGAGGCATGTCTGACATAAGAAACCCCTGTGATACAGAAAAGAGACATTTTTGAACAGGAACCACTGCTTTGGTAAGTGGTCATGCTGTGACATTGAACCTGGCCTTTTGGGTTGAGCATGGTGTGGCCAGGTAGACTAAAAATAGAGTGTGATGGACAATTGCAAGGACTTCTGCAGAAATGTTACAGGAGGTGTGTTGGAATCATTTGTCTTTTTAATGAGAATGCTTTCATGCTTTTCTTCATAAGCTTGTTTTAAAGCCAGCCCTGTGTTTACAGCTCTTTTGCTATTTAAACAGTGAATGCAGTGTTTCTCCTCAAAGAGAAACAACCCTATTGTTCTGGTGGAACATACACTCACAGCCAAACTAAGAAGTGACTCTGCCTTATTGAACTTGGAGGTTTCCCTTGCTGTTAACAGCTGTTGGGAAATTCCAGTGTACTTGGAAAACGGCAATGCCACCCTGGTTTTGTTTCCCTCTTCGTTGTACTGCCCTAGCCACGATTGTTACATAAATACTCAGAGATTTTGCTAGAATAGAATTTAAAGTTCATGATATTCCCACCAAATCTTCAATTTCATGTGTATGTTTTACTCAGCATAGAAGAGTATATTTCTCATGTTTTGTTAGAAGTACCATAGCAATATTTTGCTGAGGAAAGCTTAGCATGAGGTGTTTATAAATAATGACTACATATGGGAAATCAGGACAAAATTTAACGACAGGATTCTACCACTCTGCAGTACATAAGCACAGAAGGAGTTGCATGATCTCTTTACTATCCAAAAAAAAGCATATCTGGGATATTGCAGAACCAAGCATTTGTATAGTATTGCAAAGAATTAATTTAGATTTTCTGGAATGACTTTATCTTTCCTTCCTTCCTTCCTTGTATTCCTTGTCCCACCCAGTCTCTTCCAGTTTCCTGTTTCTAGTTTATTTATAGCTTAATGCAATAGGTGGATTTTAAGGAAGTGCCTTGGGAACGAGATAGTGCAAATCCCCCTGAGTTATTGAAAATCACATTTCTTATATGTAGATACTGAATTGTGTTTGGTTTCCTTTAGCAGAGGGGTTGTGTAGAGAAGAACTACGTAACCTCCCTCCAAGGTACAGTTGCAATGACAAAGTAGATGCACAGATGCTTTTGACTCCTCAGGTAGCTGTGCAGCCTCACACAAAACAAGGATTTTAGCAAACACAGGGAGTGTGTGAGGCTGTTCACAAGCACCAGCTGACAGATTCCTGCAATACACTTCTAGACTTCGTCTATGGTAGGAATTTTTGCTGCCTTCACAGCTTTTGTCCATCGAGAAAGGAGAATTGAGCTGGGGCAGCTGCCAAGGCTTTGCCTGCTGTCAGCAGTGATTTGCAAAGAGGCAGCTCCCTGTGGTTTCAAGCTGGGAGTTGTGCACACTAGTAATCATAATTACAATATTACTCTAACGTAGTGCTTTTAAGATGGGTATCTAACAAGCCTTTTGGGGGATGGAGGGGTACCATTAGCTCCTCAATGTGTATTAATTTTTGCAACAGCTACAAACCATCATGGGGCTGAAAGGGAAAGAAGGTGAACAGATCTCATGGTGTTGCTGTGCCTCCTCCAGCAAGTCTGTCCCCGTTGTTATTGCAGCATCCAAAGGGAACAGGAGCTGAACCGTGACCATTTTTCTGCAGCAGAAGCTGGGTACCCGCTGGCCTCCTGAATACAAAAATGAAGTTTCATACTGTTTCCCTTGAATGGAAGCAGCATGACGTGAGCGTGGCAAGAGTGGAACAGTATGTTAAGGGAAACAGGAGTGAAAGGAGAGAACAGCTGACTCCAGGGGCTGAGCAGATCTGCCCTCTCTGCTTCACTGTGTGGGTTTGTTTTCAACTCAGACCATCTTGTGGGTCTTGCATCACATCTCCACGCCTCTGGGCTGGAAAATGAAACAACTGCAAAGAGGTTGTTCCTTCTTCCTGAAACAAGCTTCACAGGCTGTGGGAAATGAAAGCTAAGGCTGAACTTTAAAACAAGCTGAAAGCACTCAGATGTAGAAGTGCAGAGTGAAGCCATTCAATAGAGTCAGATTTGGAACAGAGCCCTGAAAAAAACCTGCAGTTATGACTAATCCATTTTTAATGTGTGTGGTTGTAGGTAAAATCACTTCTTTAAAAGATCATTTCTCTCCCTGTATTGGTTACAGTTCTTTACCATCATTTTAGATAAATGATGTGTTGACATGTGAGTTTGGTTACAGATGGGCTGCAAGGACAGAAGTATTTCTGATGCTGGAGAGGCTCTGGCTGAGCTGCTGGTGAAGGGGAGAAACGATACAAACAGGATATTCAGTGTAGAGCTGCAGCAGCACCCCAGGGACCCACCCAGGGGCAGGCACTTGAATGCTCACTCTCTCCTGCAGCCAAATTAGCTGAGGAAACTTGGTGTAATAGTTGACTGTAGAGCCACGTTTGTGCAGGGATGGGCTCAGGCAGTGACATTTTAGAAGTGAAACAGTCTGAAATGGAGACTTCTTGTTGCACTGAACAAGTCTGTGAGGCACCACACAAAAGCCAAGCTTTTGGGTGCTTTTATTTTGTCCTTGAGTTGTCCCAGCCTTGCTTGCTGGTCCCCTTGCAGGGACGCCTCAGTGCCGTGTTATGGAGCCACTGATGTGAACACACTGCTGTAGGGAGACGTGTGACACCATGAATGTCCTGGCTGTTGTGATACCAGCCCAACACTTAGAGAATTTGCAGTCTTATAATCGGTAGAGCTGTGAGTAGGAGCATGAAATCACTGCAAACACACATTGACTGTGGTGGGGAACAGCATGGGGACTGTTTAGGCAGGTAGAAAACAGCACAGCAAATCCAACTCTGATGGGATATACTCGACTTAGAGACTGCCTCAGTGTGGCTAAGGGTGTGGTGACAGAGCCTGTAGTGACAGGCAGTGCTCTGAGGGTGAAGGCAGCTCTCCGTGGTGTGTGTGTGTGTGTCTGATACCCAGGAACAAAAGCAGTTGGTATTTCCCTGGTGTACACTGAAACGTGGTGCAATGGGATAGAGCAACAGGGAGCTCCTTGCTGGCTTCTTGCCCTCTGCAGATTCTGTCTGAATTAGGTGCTGACCTTTAAAGCAAGACCTGCTTCTTCAGTTTCTCATTGTCTAAATTCTGCACTGAAGCTTGAGAAACAAGTCTGTGAAGCTGCAGGATTTTTTTTTAGCTCTAATTAGTGAAACACAGAATAGGTTGGAAGGAGTCTGAGGGAGAGACTCACCAAATGGAAACCTTTTCACAGATCTGGTGCCTTTTATTTTTTATTTTCCTCCATTCCATGGCAGCATGGGCCTGTATGGTGCTGGGCTTAAATCAGCACCAAAAATTGGTTCATATCAAAGACTGGTCCCTAACCTTCTGCTGTTGAAGGGCACCTCTGCCTGATCAAAACACCGCCTTGTTTGCCCTCAGTGATTTGGAAACCCAAAGTTGTGTTCCTGCTGCCAGGGTTTTATACTAGAACACTGCAGCTGCTTGGCACCAGCAGGACTTTGGAGGTGAGAGAGGTGAAAACCATTATCCTGACTAAAAATCTGGAGCTATTTAGGCAGAGGAGCTCCGATGGAAGAACCTCTTTCTCTTTTTGAATGTTTTTAACATTACCATTGCTTCGGCAGCGTTTTTACAGGATTTCTCCATTTCTCATTCAGGCAGATTCTGACATTTCATGCCGATTATGAAGTGCTGGCCGAAGGGCAGCTGGGACTGGGACTCAGCTCTGGGTGGGAGGCAGCAGCTATCCCGTGCCAGTGAGAGGCCTCGGTGCAGTGCTTCGGGATCTGCAGGTGGGACTGCAGAAGTGGTGGAAACGCGTGAATATTTTTGGTTCCAACACAAGGCTTAATTTTTCAGAAGCACGAAGAGGTTCTTGGAGGCTGTGAGAGCCTAAAGCCTTGGATTTCTCCTGCCTCATCTGCCTGCTGGCACGCACAGCCGTGTTGTCCCATTTACCAGGCATTTGATCTGTCAGTGACTCATTCCCAGGCTCACTATCTGCACCAGCAAGGTGCTTCGGGGCTGAGTCGCACCCGTGTATCAGCTCTGTTACTGCACCCTGTTATCAGCTACTCTTTTCACTCCTGGGGTGCTCCTGGCCTTTGATCTGTTCCCGAATTGCAGCAACAGCTTTCCGTGTTTTTTAATGCTTCATTACGTTGTGCAGGGCCGTCAGCTCTCCCCAAATGCTGCAATCTCTGCTGCCTGTGCCCTGCTCTCACAAGAACAGCCAGGCTTTTCCTTGAAAGCATGAAATAAAACTCTTATTCCCCTCAGCCCTCAAATAATCATGGTGGAAATCAGTTTGCTTCAAGATGGCAATTTCCATCAGACACTACATGGTGGTATAATGATAATTATTCCCTTGCTTCACCCTGCTGCATTTAGCTGCCACTTTTAAAAACCTATGAAGCAGAGGCTGTTTGCTTCATCCTTAAAGCACCTGGTGCTGTGGGCTCTGACCAGTCTGTAAATCCTAATGTTACTGAGCAGTCCAGAATCCTGTCTTCCAGCAGAAGTCCCCTTCTGCTGACCAGGCTAGATCTTGTTTAATTCGAGGCTGATTCTGTCAAAGCTAGAGACCCCAGTGGAAAGAAAGGTGCTCTGTGTGCTGGAGGACTGAAAGAGCCTTCTGTGTTTTACAGTTGTTTTTTTTTTTTTTTTTTTTTTAGAGTGGCAAATGGGTAAAGGTGGAGACACACAAAAATTAAAATTTGCTTAAAATCAGCTAAATTCATAGTAATGCTGGAAGAAACCAGTAGCAGCATCTGAGCTGGTTCTGCTAGAGATGGTGCTTATCAGATGACCTTGCAAAACCTTGCTGGCTTGTAGGATTTAGGGCAGGAACTCCAGCATAAGAAGCACATTCCTCTGAGAGCCTTCAGAGCAGCCAGCTCCTGCTGATGTGGTGCAGATCAGTGATCCAACTAGTTTTGTCCCTGCACTCAGAGGTGGGCCTTGGCTGTGCTGAGGGGTGGAGGACAGACAGACAGACAGGCAGACAGAAGTGTTTGCTGCACTAGGTCATGCACAAGGAAGGCTGTGGCTCTGTGTTTGCTCATGGGGTCCAGCCAAGTGGCACAGCCCTGATCTGCAGCACGTCCCAAACGCTGGGAGTCCTGACCACGGTCCTGATGTGATTTAATAGTGAGGAATTGCTTTCCTTCCACTGGCCAGGTTGGGCTTGTTTTGTTTCTGCCTTGAAACCTCTCCTCTCCCCCACACTGTGATCTGTGCCAAACTGCTTGGCAAGTTAAAAGCTCTGCCTGCTGCGTGGGCAGGAGAAGGGCCACAGCATGGTGCAGAAAATGTGTGAGATGTGGTCCAGGCTTGTGGAGAGGATGAGGTGAAGACCTGAGGTGTCATTTGTGTGCTCAGTTCATGACTTGCCCAGCCTGTTTCACAGACTTGTAACCACTGATCCTTGACTATGTTTCAGGCCTGGCCTACAGTCACTAATTGTCAGTGTCCTGGGGCTTCTCCTAGGTTTTAATTGTTCCTGTTTGTGTGATGGATGTGGGAAGAGAGGACACACTGGAGAAAGGTGGCAGTGTTTTCGCTGCTGCCATTGTGATTGTCGGAGCTGTCATTAAAGCTGCTTATTGACGTCTGCCCTCCTGTGAAATGTGTGGGTGAGATATTTATAAATGTGCCGAGAGATCCTACATCTCTGGCGTGTGCTCTGATTTAAGAGTAATCCCCACCAGGAGGGGAGAATCTGTCCAGTACTGCAAAGGAGGTCAGTGGCAGAGCTGGAAATGGTCCACCACTTGTGAGCCTCAGCGTTGCCTGTAGGATGGGGTGTATTTCTGGGGGCAGATGTGGAAATGGAGAAGCAGCATGCTGTTTCCCCACTAGCTCTGCCTGTTTCCAGTGTGATCTCCCATCTTCAGGGCAGAGAGAAGCACTTTTCCTGCTGCACAGCCCCCTCTCCTGTTCTCTGCTCCTTCTACACAGCAAATGCTCTCAGCTCTCTCCTGGGCTGCCTCCAACCTCAGCCTTCACTTGCTTCTACTTTTCCTTTCAGGAGCAGATTCAGCCTGGTGTGCAGGAGGGAATGGTCCTTTTCCTGGAGCAGTCCAGTCACAGGCACACAGGAGTTAGTGTCTGTACTTCTCAAAAATTCTTCTGGAAGTAGATACAGTCATTTGCTTCCATTCTTCCTCTCCTGCAAGCTGCAAACGACCTCACCTTTTAAAGCAGGCAGTTTCCTGAAGAGCATGATTAATATAGCAGGATTATTGGTGCATCTGACTGTGTTTTACCTTTCCACCCAAAGACTTGATGACTAATAACAGAGAAGCTTCTCAGCCTGTCCTCAGTGGGAATATGATTCTTCTTCCTGGCTCCCAGGTTTTGTTTGTAGTGTTGTCTTTTCTTGTCATAAGCTTGTTTGGAAATATCTTGCACTCATCTTAAGGATGCTGATTAATATTATTTCCAGAAAAAAAAGTTGCTTTCATACCTGTTAAGAAGTTTCCCAGTTAACATCAGCCTGAGGTAAAACTTCAGTAAACCCAGGAGCTTGAATTTGATGATCCTTGTGTGTCCCTTCCAACTCAGAATATTCTGATTCTGTGATTTTATGAGGTTGGAGGAAATTCCCTACCTTTGAGGCCAGCACCTCAATATCCAAAAGGCTCAGGTAGGATCACACAGACATGGATGCACCCCAAATGGATAGCAGGAGCCTAATTGCTGTAAGAAGGTTGATGTGCTGTGGTTCTAGTGAGGGAATGAGACTCTCTCTGCTTGAGAGCTCCGAGCCTGCTGGCTGGATCTGCAGGACACACTGCCCTCCCTTGGCCATGGATGGGCTCTGGATCTGGGCTGAGGAACCTGCCTTTCTTGAGCATCCTGGTGGCCAAGGGAAGATTACTGGAACATGGTATGTGCTGTGATTTATAAACTCGGTCAGAGGTGCAGACTTGGTAGGTGATTCCAACATTCCCTCCAGGAGTTCGTGACAAGATTTATGTGAAGCTTCAGCACTGTGTGAAATCAACTGTGAGAAAAACAGCTTGGGAATGGTTTTATCGTTGTGTGCAAGAAAGTGATGTAAGAAACCACAGAAATCTGCTAGACTGATTCTTGAGCATGCAATGGAAGACTTTCGTCTGGTTTTGCTTGTAAATGAGAGTTTTATGTAAATGTTGGAAAATCATAATTATGACATAAGCTTTTCAGAGAATTTGTACTTCCAGATGTAATGGAGATGTGGGAGTGATCTGGGAACAGAGACTTGTTTGAAAGAGACATCTCTGACTTTACCCCTTTTGGTAATGAGCCTGTCCCTGGTGCTGTGATTCAGGCTGAGCTCTGCACTGATCCATACAGGTATTCTAACAAGGGGCCCACATTTTTCCATTTCTGCTACATGTTGTTCTTCTTCCTGCCCTTGTGTGGGTTATGTTGTCCTGGCAGTGTCTGACATTGTACTCAGCCTTTCTCATGGCCTGGAGGACCTCATTAACATTCTCTATCTCTTTTTCAGAGTACAGAAATTTTGTGTTACAGCAAGAGGGAGGTGGGGTGGGGAGAGGAAAATTTAGCTGTTTTCCAGTGTGGTTGTGTTCTTATGTTTTGTCTTTTATCAAAATAATGTCAGCAAGAAAACTCACTGTGAGCTGGAAGTGTGTGTACTCACGGCTCGTACCCTTGGAGGGGCAGGAGCTGGAAACAGGCAGTGCTTGGGTCAGAGTGTCTCAGAACAGCCACCATCCTGAGGCTGCACAGATTGATGGATATCTCTATATTCACATGGAGTCACAGAGCTAGTTCAAAAAAAAAAACCAAAACAAAAAAACAGAAAAAAAAAAAACCCCAAACAAACCTAAAAACCTAACCAAAAAACTTCAGTTATCCCAAATATCTCTCTTACCTGCCTTGCTCAAGGGGTCGTGTCCCCCGGCTGTGCACCCCCACATGGGCTGCAAATCCCCCTGTGTGCCTGTAGCTCTGTCTCCCCCCATCCCTGCAGCTGGGAAGCCCCAGGGATTATGCCCACAGAGTGTGTCAGACTCTAGGCAGAGTCAGAATCTAAACACCTACCCAGCAATGGGAGAGCTGGGTTTTGGTGTTGCTGGGGAGTACACACACATCTCTCAGAGACTTCCTGAAGCCATGAGCTGCTGGAGGAGGCCTGGGCAGGCTGAGGGAGGGCTCAAGGAGCTCTCCCTTGGAAGCAGAGGGGAAGAGCAGGGCAGAGTTATGCACATGGGAAAGCTTTGTGTGCTCCTACAGGGGGAGCAGGCTCGCTCTCAGTTTGCTTTTGCAAAGATCCTGACACATTTCTGTTTAGGAACCCACTGTCCTGGGGTACAGGACACCTGCTCAGTGCTCTGCTAGGCTGGTACTCTTTCTCATGCCTTTAAAAAAAAAGAAATCACTTCTGATCCACAGCACCACACAACAGAGTGCCTGTCCTTGAAGAGCATTCCCAGCCCCAGATGTAAAGAAGCCTGACTGCACACATGTCCAGAGGAAGGGGTGTTCAAATGATGTCTCAGTTTGCTTGCCTTTGGCAATTTCTTCTCTGAAAATATATATATTTTGTGCCTAATTCTTACAGATAGGCCCAAGGTTTCTGATTTTGCTTTCTGGCAATCTTGAGGGTCAAGTAAGTGCAGAAAGACATTGGGTTAACATGGAACTGCTTACCTGACCCAATCTTGTTATCCTGTGACAGCTGAACCACAGAATTAGATGCAAAAACCTCTGCTGGCTAACAGGGCTCATGTGGCACTTGCCCCATGATGCTGGGGGGCATGGGGCAGTCACAGCCCCACAGCAGTGGGGTTTCTCTGTCCTGCTCATACTGGCAACACCCTTGGCATGTGGGTTTGGTGAGCAGGAGAGATACTCTGTGCCCGTTCCTAGAGTTTGCCTTTTTCTCTAGCAGCCCATAGGTTTCCTCAAGCCAGAACCTGCAATTGGCATTCTTGGCCTGTGGACCACCAGAAATCAGATTATGGTGGGAGGAGCTGAAGTGCCAGGAAGAGAAAAGTGCCATGAAAGGATTTCAGCACAGATTTACCATCATGGGAAGAAATGCCCTCTCTCTCACTCGACCTCTGTGCCTCTGCTCCTGCATCCCTCCTTTTTGGGCAGTGTGTGTGTGTGACCTCTGTGTTCTGTGAGTTTTGTGACATCTTCTTTGTGATTCTGCCATTCAGGGAATGCTCACCTGTACTAGTGTTGATTTCCTGACTCCCATTCTGGTGATGAAACGTGAAAGTGGGAAGTTCCTGCCTCCATGTCCAGCCTTGGTGCTTCTTCCCGAGGCCCTGCACACTCACTGCTCATGATCAGCTGCTCTGTGCTGTTGCTGTCTGGCTGTGCCAGCGTGAGGGAAAGGCACTCACCAAGCCTGGGATCATTCCAAATCTCCAGTTGGTATCTTTCTAGTGATTTACAGTTTCTGAGGTTGGGGCTTTGAACTAGAATTTTCTTTAGAACTTTAATGAAAAAGGAAAGCTGGGAAAACATTCAAATGATTTTTTTTTTTCTCAATGCAACCAGGTAGGATTTGAAGACAGCCTGGGATTGCTGCTGATAGAGGACACTGTGGCAGCCTCCCTGCTGAGGGATGGGCTTGTGAAGCTCAGGCTGCCGGTGCCAGCCTGGACAAGCCCCCAGGCAGCCTCGGGGATGTCCGGACAATTTGATTTGCAATTCTCACTCCTCATCTTGACCAAACCCATACCCTGACCTTTAGAGCTGCGGGCAAGATCAAAACGACTTAGCAACAGTTGTTTATTCACTTCCATTAGTCACTCCCGTAATTAGGAGATAAGGGAAGGTGCATGTCCCGGGCGGGAGCCCTGCCACCGCTGCTGCTGTGGCTGCTGCCACCAGAGGACACTCTTGGATAGCCTATGGATCCTTCCAAGCCCGGCAGGACGCGTTCCCTCTCAGGTTGGTCTCAACTCCATCATCCCTCACCCACAGCCCCAGCCTCCGTCTCTCCGCCACCCTCCTCCTGCTGAGCGCCCTGTCCTTGGCACTCCTTGCTCTGGCACCGGTTCCTCTGGAGCTGTTCCCTGCAGCCCCGACTATCCCTCTTTCTCGGGCACTTTTATGGGCCAAGGTCACCGTGTTGCGGTATCTGGTGCTTTGCCGTGTCTCTGTCCCCAGGGGCAGGTAGCCAAAACACCGCTTTGCTGGGAGTGTGTCAAGGACCTGCTCGGAGCTGCAAGCACTTGGCACGCCCGGCACCAAGAGACATAACCCAGACACAACCTGCCCTGAAGTTTGGAAGCACTTGGAGTAGAGATTTGGGTACGGTCCTGTTTAGGAGATTAAGTTCAGTCTGGGTTCAGATCACTCCAGCTCTCCATGCTGAAAAAAAAAAGTGCTATTATTCTATTCCCTGTAATAAGTGTGAAGTGTAAAGGTTCATTGCTTTTGAAGTTAGTGCCTTGATGGTTTGTGCAATAAGACTGACATGTCCTTACTTGCTTGAAATAAATAATTAAAAAAAAAGGCATCAGATTGCTTTTTCAGATGGAAAGAGGCATTCCTTGAGGAGCCTGAGCAGGTAGGTATGTGCGTGTTGTGGCTCTGTTCCTTCTGAGGAAAGCAAGTTGGGTAATTTGTGGGTTAAAAGTGCCTCCTCTCAGGGGAGGTCACTGAGAGAGGGCAGCATCCATCGCTGCTGGGAAGAGGTTTCTCTGAACACCCCACCCCAGGAAGAGCAGTTTGTCTGTGCTGGCTTTCATGCAGGCAGCCCTGGGGACAGAGGGATGGAGGAGACACTGTGAGCCTTGCCTGGGGCTGGTCACTCCTGGTGGCAAAAATGGATTTCTCTCCTTACAAAGGCAGGGCTTCCTTAGGTTCAAATTCAAATGGACAAAACCACTCTTGAGTGTCTACAGTTAAACCTGTGGTTCACACTTTGCTTGAGACCTACTTCGGTGCTGGCTGCCTTTGGCTGCAGTTATTCTTGGCCTTTGGAGTCACTGAATGATGGAGAATTGTCCCTGCTCCAGGCAGCACAGAGACATTTTACAGGGCCTTGTTCTGAGTGTAATACTACTTCATCTGTGAGAAATTTTGGGATTATTATAATTTTGGAAAGGATATTCCTTTTTTTCTAGGATCCCCCAAGGCCTGAGGGATCTTCTGAGATGCATTGTTGCCTGAAGATCAGGACAGTGTTGTTATCATCCACTGTTCTGTCTTTCACTGCTAACACAGCATAATACATAATTCTGTATCTCTGCTCATGTCACTTGGCATAGCTGCCTTGAATTCAGGCTTTAGTCCACCTGAGAATCTGCTCCATCTTGTACACACAGAGCTTTGTTTCATGTGGTGGTATTTCTCCAAACACCTTTGCCAAGTGCTAATATTGCACCAGACAGAAAGTACACCCTTGTGCTTTGGTGAGAATCAGTGTGCTGAAGAACTCCATGTCTTGTGCTGAGACCAAAAGGGCTTCAACCACCTCTGGGAAGTGTTTTTAGGTGGCAGTTTCCTTTCTGTTTGGGAGATGTTCTGTTCAGAAAGTGCCCTCAACAGTTACTGTAGGAGAATTTCAGCTTGCGAGTGCTTTTACACTTGAAGTGTTTAAAAAAAAAAGGATGGTGATTTTAGAAATGAAGAGTAAGAATGGTCTGGCAGTCAAGTGGTGTTTAAGGATGAATGTGGTGTAGGCAGTGTTCCCTATTTCCCAGTAATACATCAGGAGGCAGGAGGCAGCAGTCTGTGTCAATTATGCTTATGGTGAACAGCCAGTGCTTCAGCCAGGACTGACTGTGCTGATTATGATTGATTGGAATGCCAGAGAAAGCTCAAACTCAGTGTGTCTTCTCAAAGTATGCTGAGATGATAATAACAACTCGTTAAAGTTTTGTATTCTTTATGGTGCTTTGTCCCTTGTGACAGAAGAAGCATTTCTGTAATCCAGAAAATGTTGGATTATTCCTAGAACATTTGTTTCCTAAAGAGTGTTTTTACTCAGAAAACTGCTTCAAGTCACTGGGAGCAAAACTTTCCTGCAGAGCAACAGATTTCATATGCATGTGGCAAAACCTGGAAATCGATGGAAAGGAAAGGAAGGTGCTGAAACTCATAAGGGAAACCCCCCTGCTTCCCTAAATCCCACGTTGCTTCCTGAAGAGGCCAAGGAGTTTGGCAGGGCCTCCTGGCTCTCACAGAGACACTGAAGGGTCTTCATGTCACTGAGATTTAGGCCATGTGTTGGAAAGCTAGTTTCCTCCTGTAGTTAAAGAAGAAATAGATATTCTGATGTGAGAGCATCTGGTCTGAAGATAAACTTCTCTGGAGAGTTTTCTTGGAGTTAGAAACCATGCTGCAGAAGAGAGGCTGTTTGTTAAAGTAATGCTTTTTGTCTGAATTTACCTTTTGCAAATATCTTTGTAAACGTGCAATGTATGGAGCAGGAGAGGCCAGGGCCTCGTGGCTGGGATCTGGAGCAGACGAGCAGGATGACACCAAGGATCTGCTTTCCTGGAGCCAGCACATGGAAGACCCTCACTCTGTGCCTCAGTTTCTCAAACAGGGAGGTTTGGTAACAGGTCCTGCCTTGTGGGATGATTCCCACAGTGTGGCATCAGCATCTCTGTTACAGGGCCCCAGCAGAGCAGATCTTGCAGCAAGACATGATTTAAATTATTTAGGGTGTTGTCATGTGATCACAACTGATTGAGTTCCTGTGGCTTCACAAGTTGCCATCTGTTATCATCCCCTTTATGAATTATGCATTAGCTTAAATCAAGGCTTAAACCAGAGGAGTTCAAACAAAGTCCTCACACAGTGATACCATAAAACTGTCTTTAGGACGTTAGTACTGGATCCAAAACACTGCAGCCACACGAGAGATCATGCTGGTTTGGTAAAAGCTCTCTCTGCTGGTTCAGACCATCCAGGAAGATTCCCTTGTTTGTGCTAGGCTTTATGCTGGTGTCACCTGCTTTACTGATGTGGACTCATAAAACTGGACAAAATTCCATTGCCTGTGTCCTGGCTAGGTGGACAGAAAGGAGACCACAGTCCCACACCAGAGTCCCAAAAATCTCAGCATCATGCAGTCAGGGAGCTGCTGCTGAAAGCACAGTGACCACATGCCAAATTTTTGGATGGCTAGATGTGATGCTTTGGGAAGCTGTTGGCTTTGAAAGTGCCATGAGCCCTCCTGTAAAACCTGTTAGTTTATGTGTGTGTGGTGGTGTCAAAGTGGCCATTTGCAGTAAAACTATTCAAGACCAACTCAGACATTCATCAGAGTCCTCTGGCCTGGAAGTCTTATGGCCAAAAAGCAAGTTCCTCCAGAATATTCCCATTTCTCAGGCTGATCTGCAGTGCACCAGCTAGTCAGTGCCCTTTTCCTGTAAAGGAGAGGTTCCTCGAGCCACTCCAGCTCGTGTGTGGGTACTTCTCTCTTAGACCAATGTGCTGTTGCTCCTCCAAATCTCTGGAAGCTGCTGCTGGCCAAGCTGTGAAGTTTATCCCTTTTGGTTGTGTAGCTTATGTTGAATCTGCATTTAGAGTCTGCTGTCCTTCCAAGGGTGCAATTTCCTGATGTCCCATCCTCTCTCAGGTCACATTTAGAGGCCAGACTTTCTCTGTCCATGCTACACTAGCCCAAGGCAGCCAGCTTGGCAGCCCAGGGTGGAGGCAGACTTGGCTCTCACTGTGGGCCTGGGGCTTGCTGAATCTGTACACATTTGCTGGGCAGCAGATTGGGTCAGTGACCTTGTTCTGATGCAGAGGCAGGCAGTTTATTACCATCCATTTGAGATCCTATAAAATAAACAGTTCTCTCTGTGGGAACAGGCATCAGAGATTACTGTAGCTAAATCAAGACTTACTTGGCGAGTGTGTGCAGTGGGGAACGCAGAAAATTCATGGCATCCCCAGAAGCCAAGTGCTTTCACAGAGATTGTGTGGCTGTCCTAGGGAGGACCACGGGGATCTGTGAGCCAAGCAGGATGGATAGGCAGGGAATGAGTGTCTCCTGGCATTAGCAGTGGTTGCAATGATAATTTCTGTTTGAATTTTTGGGTCATAAATCTGTTTGCATCTGCAAGGACACTTCCAGTGGCTCCAGCTTTATCCTAGCATTGGGAGCTGTTTTTCTACAGCTGGAGGGTGCTTGTTCCATCAGCTGGCACCAGGGCTGACTCTGTGGCTCCTGGTTTCTGCCCTTGGATATCTGAGGGCAAAAATTCTTTGACTTCAGAGGGAGTTGCTCACACGATGTCCCTGCTAGAAATAGAACCATGCCCCTCCTCTTTAAAGCAGGGCCAGATTCTCTGTCTGCAGCTTGATGTGCAAAGCCTTTCCCCTGGGAGAGAGCCAGCCTTCTTTCTTCTCCCAAATTTACAAGTGCCCATACCTCTTGCAGGTTTATAGAGGGCTGAACAGTCTCTTCAACTGAGACAGGAATTCTGAGTATTTCTTAACCTCGTTTGGAAAGAGGGTGGTGGATAGGAGAGCAGTGGTGTCAGTGTCAAGGTGAACTAGGTTGGTTATGCCAGAGATCTTCTGTCACATTTTGTCCTGTGACTTTGCAGTTTGGAGGTGAAGAGAAAGAATAGTGAAGCTCTGGATGCTGGGACCATAATGGATCAGGAAGAAAGGAGTAAGAAAGCAAAAGAGAAAGGGTTGTGATTAAGTGTGGACCACCAAGATGGGAGAAAAGTGAGACAAATTTTTGAACTAAGTCTTAAATTGCTCCAAACCACGGGGTGCTGTGCCTGGGGGAGACAGGGAGGGAATGGTTGTGCAATTTCGCCCTCAATCATGCAAAGGCAAAGTACTGGACAAAGGGATTGCCTTAGATATATTGTAGTTGGAGCCTGGAAGAGCATTTAATACAGGGTCTTACAAGACCTTGCCCTCCCTCTGAGATTGTTTGGCTTGTTTTGAATAGGAGCTCAGTTGTGTGGATTAGTAGAAATGACAAATGATACATGGCTCTGGTCATGCAGATTTTCAGCCAATGTGACTGATGAAAGTTTTTGATTCATCCATTTCACTGAGGGCTCCTCCTGTGCATTAGCAAAGCAGTAAAGAGCATTTTAATGATAGTTTCAGGTGTGATGTTTTTCAAACATTACTGAGTACCTTGTACATGAAGCATGGCAGAAACCAGGAAGTTTGGTCATTTTGGTGGGAAAGTGATGGAGTGTTAGAGGAGTAAAAGTAGTTTTTCGATATGAGAGGAACATCTGAAAGCAAAATTCTTTAGGAAGGAGGAACCATGAAAGCTTTAGTGTGAGATACAGCAGAGTGGGCCCCTGGGGTGTGTGTGACAGACTGACAACAGAATAACAGGAGTCAGGTTATTGGGCTAGACTGGGATTGGGGAAAGGGGCAGAGCTCCATGGAAATTACAGAGATCTGGCAGTTTATCCCTGCTGAAGAGACAGCTGGGGTAGAACTTACTGACAAGAAATTACCAATCAAGTGGTTTGAAATCAGCACTGAAAGTAGGAGGGATGAGTTAAATAAACCTACTTGCCTCCATATATTAAAGAAAGAAGTCTGCTTATTCCAGGCCAGAGGAGAAGGAGAGAAGCTGTGCAGGACTCTGCCAAAATCTCCAAGGTGTGGGAGTATTACTGAGCAGTGTGGGAAGACTTGGCACACTTGAAAGGAAGTGGAGTATGGCACTGAATCCCATTCCTTGGGAGCAAGAGGGCTGGCTGTGAGGAAGCCTTGCTGACCAAATCAGTCTTCCTGCTCATCCTAGCTTTACAGCCAGTGCATTCCAGGAGATAATCAAAGAGTTACTCTTGAAAATCCTTAGTTTTATACCTTCATTTTTTTCCTGTCTTTGTGATTTTATTCCCTAAAAAAACCTGTCAGGTTGTTAAAGGCTGCATTTGTTAAGCAAGGAGTAAGCAGCTGGGTTTCAAACACTCACTGAGCTGGTCCTTCAGGCAACTCTTTGAGAATTTTGCACCAACAGAAAAGGAAAGAAGAAAGGAGAAAGTGGAAGGGAGTGTTTATACTGAAATCTTTATTTAGTTCCAAAAGCCTAGAGCAAAGCATCAAAACACAGAGTGCCTCATACAAGCCAAGACAGGGAATAGAATTTCCATTTTATTCCGGATGAGAAGTAGGTCTTGTTATAAAGGGGCTTGGGTGACAAAGCTAAATGTAATTTAAATTTCTACTCCAATCTATTTTTAATTATTCATGTGTAGATTCTTTTGTAGGGTTAACAAGGAATTTGCCAGGAGCCAGGCCACAAAGGCTTGAGTTGTAGTTTTCCAGCAGACATCCTGAAAATACACTGTCACAGGCAATCAGTGTCCTTGGGGAGGTGGCCTGTTAGCAGGGTGTTTACTAATTGGGATCATTCCACAGCGGATAATTGTTTGTGACACCCACGCTGATTGGACCCACAATATCTTCCCATCCTGCAAATGGTCCATGACAGTTTTGATGAATTTGAAGTTTGGAGTCTGAATAAATCCAAGGAAGGAAAAAAAAGAAATGCTTCCACTGGAAAATACATGTAGGAGAGCAGAGCTGTGCCCTGGGTCAGCCCCCAAAGAGGGAGCCACATGAGCACACAGAGAGAGGGCACTGGTGGGTCTTGTCACACTTTGTTTTTTCCTCTTGTGTTAATGAAGAGACTGGAGGAGGACCAGCCATGCCAAAGGAAAATGGGGAGAATTGGTTTACTTTGCACAGGACAGGGTGTCCTAACCAAGGACTTTTGGGCTTATGGGGAAACTGCAGATTTGTTGAAATATCTGAATGAGTTCAGATGTGGGTGAGGCCTTGCTGCCAGACAATAGCAAAGGTGATGCAGATACCCCCAGCTAAGCAGCAGCTCTCTGGGCTGGCAGCAGTATGTGAGGGTTGTAAATACCATTTAGTAGAGGAGATACAGAGATTTTAAAAATTTTGTTTCTGGGGGCTGGCACAAAAGGTATTTGATATTTTTGCTATTTTTGACTGATACATTGGTATGTGCTTTATGGCCAGTTTGAGAATCACGGAACTGGGACAGCATTCTTGTCCAGTCCCCTGCTCAAAACTTATTTGCCCTTCTGTCCCAGGTATAAATTGCATTTTCAGGCGTTTGACAGAAATGTGGTTGTCGTGTTTTGTCTGGTTTGTATCTGTGCTGCACCAAGATGAGCAGGAGAAGCAGCAGGTTTAGTCTTTGCAGTTCAGAGCTCAGAGCTGCAGATGGATTCTGTAAGCTCCATGCAAGTGCAAGTGCACAGCGTTTGCCAGATTTCAGACTGAGGATGAAGTTGCAGGGCTGGTTTCTGGCCATGGATAATGGCAGATGTTCTGGGCTTCCCTGCTCCCTAAAGTCTTCAGTGGTCAGTAATTTTTCTTTACATATTTCTGGGAGACTCCAGGAAAATTAGGACTGGACATATATCAGGTCTAAGAATCACTGCTCCAATTCCCATATCCTCTGTCTGGACCTTTTGATTGGGAAGTAAAGAATTAAAGAAGCATTACTCTGTAATAAGCTTGGCAAGCCAGAGAAGTTATTAGGGCTGTTAGGAGAAACTATATCCATGTCCTGGCTAGTAAATGGCTAAAGTAATGGCTAAAGCATAGGAGACAAGGATTCAAAGGTGTCCAATGGCAACTGAGCTCATACTCCTGTCCAAAACAAAGGTCAGTCATCCTCCTGAGCCAGAAATTGTTCCTGGAGAGAGAACTCACCTGCTGCAGAAGTCATGCTGCCTTCCACAAGCAAATGAAGTTCCAGATGCAAATTGGCACAGAAAATTATGAGAAGCCATCTAGATCTGAGCTTTGAAAATGGGAACTCTCATTTCTACCAGATCCTTCCTGCCCAGCCCAGTGTGAGAAGTGTCCCATGGAAGGCAGGCTCACTGGATGTTTTAATGGTGATCCTTATAGAAGTAATCATAGTGAGCTGAGTGGTGGTGTTTGATTGATAGAAAATCCCTCTTTTCAGTGGTCTTATCCAAGTGAAAACAGTCCTCTGAAGATCTCTCTGGATACTGCAGAATATTCTCCACAAACTCATGCCAGGCCTGTGACTGCACTGCATGAGTTCAACAGCAGTTGGCAGAGTCAGATACTGGGAGAGAAATCAGTGCCTGTCTTTGAGGCAAAGCTAAAGGTGCTTCTCAGGACGTCAAAATCATAACACTGACTGCCATGGGCATGGAACTGGGCATGGAACATGGGCAGCTTCATCATTTACACAGACATGTTGTTTGATTCTGTACAGAATCCCCAATGCAATGAGAGCTGCACCCAGCACAGCACAGACTGGATGGGTGAGTGGAAATGCACAGCACCTTCAGGAGGAGATCCACTGCCATGGAAAGGCAGGTAGTGCCTGTCAGATACTGACCATTTCACACTCTACTCAAGATTTCCTCAGGGAAACCCTCCAATCAGAAAAGAACTGTATTGCCTAAAATAAAACTTTCAAGTTTTTCTCAGGACCTTTGTTAGCCTTGTGTTATGTTGTGGTGCAGTGAGGAGACTTGCCCAAGGTCCATAGAGACAATGAAAAAGTCCAAACTGGAAGTGTCCAGGTGTGCTTTACAGTTTCCCCTTGTAGGTAATGAATGGGATTAATTAACTATTTCTAAAAATATGCTAAAAGTTTCTGCAGTAGTAGGAGGCAGGATACTGCTCTGGTCATGCAGCATTCCACCAAAGCCGGCAGGATCACTCAGGAGTGGTGTGGTCCAGCTTTCTGGCTCCTATCAGCGGATTATGACTTAAATGGGATCAAGGACTCAGACTTTGGAGTGGGAGCACTGGTTACATGAGATGATCATTTTTATGGGTCTTAAGAGAGGCAACCCGTCTCCTAAAGCCGGCATCCCGCACATTCGCTTAGCTCTGATAATCTTCCGGAGCTTTAGCAGATTCACAGGAAAGGGTGGACCTGGAAGGATTCCTGGAGGCTGTCAAATAAGTATCCAGTGTTTCAATTGCAACGAGCTCCAGTGCATCTTCTGTAAATCTGTTTCAAGTTGTTTTTTTCGGGGTCAGTGGAACACAGTATAAATCCCAGCTCACTCAAGTCCTTCAGGCAGAGAATTTGCAGAATACATATGGAAATGCTTTTGCCTGGTGTTCTCTGCTCTGCACCTCTCCCAAACAGAACTTACAATTGTGTTGCAGTATAAAAGGGAAAAACCTCCGAGCCTGGAGTAATGTATACAATTCAATAATACATGAAATTCAAAGCCACACATTAATCACATTCATGTTTAACTTTCAGATTTAAACCCCTGCAGGTTGGCTGCCCTTTGTTCTGCTAAGTGGAAGGGGGCATTCCAGCCTCTCCGTGCAGAGTTCAAAAGCTGCCTCGGGTAACAAGTGCAATTGGCTTTTTAGGCCTCATTGTATTCTCCCTTCGGGGCAGAGTGAGAAGCTACTGCACAGGTTGGCCCCTTATCAGGCTGTTCAAAGGGGAAAAGTTTGGATAGCAAAGGTTTGGCAGGTCACTTCGAGGGGCTGCTTGCAGGTTCAGGAGGCCAAGGCAGGAAAAGTGATGATGCTGCAAGTCAGAATCCAGCTGCATTGGCAGGTCTGGGCAGGAAGGGCAAGTTATACAACAGCCTCTCTTTTCCTCCTGCCACCATCCAGTTTCCAATCCCCTTGTTTTCATTAGTGTCAGCTCATTTGCAGATTTTTGTGAGCAGGATTTCGTATGGGAGTGCTTGTCTGTGACATGCCCCTGTGTGTGTTGGATGACTATTAACTGTTCCTGGTGATTACCTTTGTCCAGGATTCACTCATCTGAGTGCTGCAGCTTCCTTGCCTCTGGCTGTTCAGACCCCCATTCTCCCCCTCCCCTTTCAGTCCATTCAAAATGCTGTTGCAGTATGGCTTTATCCTACCCTTTTCCCAGCAGCCTGCCTTTCCAGGGCTCCACACAGGCATATGAAGCCCCAGGCAGCAAAGGTTGTTCTGCTGCCCTTCAGGATAGAGCTGCCATAGGAATCTGCTTGCTTGCTACTGCCTGGTCATAACCACTGGCCTTGGTTATAAACACCAGTGGGGTGCTGTGGCTAACTGGAGAATGAAATTATTTGCAGTAGCTGATTTGCAGCAGGGTTATGGTCTGGGTTGATCCAATCACAGCAAGTTGTGGCAGTTGTCATGGCTGTGCTGTGGCTGAAGATATATTGGGAGTAGCTTCAGGTGGACAAATCTGGGGGCTGGTAGCAGTCCAGCTACTGTGGTATTGTGGGAGTTCATCATATAGCAAAATCCTCACCAGAAACCTGGTAAATGACAACTAATCTACAATATTTTGGCCATCAGTGAGTTTAAAGCGCATCCACAGGACTGTAATGACATGTTGTCCAGCTTTCAAATCAGAGAATCATGTTTGGGTTGATAGAGACCTTCCAGATGATCTTGTTCCAACCTGCTGCCATGGACTGGGACACCTTCCACTATCCCAGCTTGCTCAGGGCTCCATCCTGGCCCTGAACACTTCAGAGATGGGGCATTGACATCTTCTCTGGGCAGCCTGTGCTCACCACTCTCACAGGGAATAATTTCTTCCTATAGCCTAATCTAAACCTGCCCTCTTTCAGTTTGAAGCCATTCCCTGCTGTCCAGTCACTCCAGGTCCTTGTAAAAAGTCCCTCTCCAGTTCCCCTGTAGCCCCTTTAGACACTGGAGAGTGCTCTAAGGTCTCCTAGAACCTTCTCCAGGATGCCTGACTCAGCCTGTCTCCATAGGAGAGGGGCTCCAGCCCTTGGATCTCAGTGTGTCAACCCGAGGAAGGCCAGAACTTAAGATGTTCTGTCTGAAAGGGGGAGACAGAATGAACATCCCAAGAGCGCTTATAAACATCCCAGAAAACAGGATATGGAGCAGACTATTTAGGAGTAAACATGGGTGAATCAGTGAGACTACCCATCACCAGCCAAATGAGCCTGAACTTTGAAGTTAAATGGTCTGAATTCCACAGAGTCCAAACATTTTACACACTGAAGTGAAATTCCAAGTTCAAGGCGTATAGGAGGTGTAGTGTTGGATTAAGTGCTCTCCATACAGTGATGACCTCTTGCTGCTGGGTCATCCAAGGACATTTTCCATGCTAAATTCAGCTTCTGACGGTGCACATCATTAATAGTCATCAAAGTGGTTGGAAGAGTTTGATCCTGCGAGGGCCTCTCCAAAACTTAAAGTAGGAGAATAAAGAGGTCTTTTAACAGGGGGTGGAATTCAAATGTTTGTTAGGATTTAGTGGTAAATTCATCACTCTCACTTGCAAAATTGTGGGCTGACAAATTGGGCTGAGCCCAGTTGTGGGCTGAGCCCACCAGCCGACAAAGGCAGTGTGGCCTGAAGGACTTCAATGTAAAATACAAATATTGAGGTGCAACAGAGGGCAAAATTTTCTGGTGTTGTCAGTTGAAGAGAGAATATTTTATGCAACAACACTGAATTCAAGTTGCAGTTATAAAGTATATACTGTTCTTGTAGGGCCACACTGGGGTTTTCATAAAGCAAATGGCAAAGTTCCCACTGATAGGGTTTGGCCCTCAGCAACTTCATCTCTGGAAGTTGTTCTGTATTATGTAGAAAGAACAAGGTTTCCAACCTATCAAGCTTTGATGTAAAAAACTTTTCCTATTTATGTCAAATGAATGATTGGTGTTCTGTAAGCAGCATGCAAATATTTCCAAAGGGCTGGATTATGAATAGTACCTTGGAGTTTTAGTGGGAGGTCACACAAGTGACTTTCCAAACTTGCTCCCTGCGCTTCTGCACTATCCAAACATATGGAAAAAGGTGGAGCAGGCTTTCCAAAGGCATTAAGCAGCCCTCCCCCACTTTGAGGGCTGTATTAACTTGAAATCGGTATGGAGCCCGATGTCTAATTTAGGCAGTCCCTGGTGTTTCAGAGCTGCCATAAGGAGCAGTGCTAGTTAGGACATAGTGAAAGATCTCAGAGAGGTTCTGTTGGCTTAAAAAGGAGCAGGACTCAGCTCAGCTTCTGATCTAAAGGGTTTGACACAGCAGAAAGCATCTGTCAGCTGCCCAGTAAAAACTTGCTGTTGGTGTGTTCTGACCCTCTGACAGTCCTCACTAAATGGGAAACAATTAGATTTGGTGTTTTACTCTGTAACTCATGAAAAAGCTACTGCATATTTGAAAAAAAGCCTCCCCAGGGACCTGAGTGTGCATGGGGACTGAGGGAAGCTGCTGTGTGGTAGTTACACTGCAATCACTCACGATTTCTGGGTCAGAGTTCTGTGATACAGCAATTTCCATCTCCTCTAACTTCTCTCAATTCTTCTGTTCCTTCCTTTCAATTAGTTTTTCCCTTACAGAAAGGAGGGGGGATTTCTGTCATAGGCCAGTACTGAAATTGTAACTTTGATGCCCATATAAGATTTCTGCTTCCTGTTTGCCTGACAGATGGAGATGAGCCATATCCCATTTTCCTACGGGAGCAAGACCCATCATGGTGCTTTGCTGCACCTTCTCCCAGCTTGGAATAACACAGTCTGCAATCTGCAGCTTTGGTTTGGGTCCATAAGGGTAGGATGGATGCTCACTCAACCACTGAAGGCTCCTGTCCTTCAAGGAGGGTCGTAGCTGGGAGACTTCTTTATGATCAGCCAAAATAATCCAGGTTCTGAAATGGTCACATTTGGTTTGAAGTTTATAATTAGTAGATTGTGAAGAGGGACAAATTCCAATCACACTTGGAAAAATCAGAGAAGAATAATTTTTTTGGTTCAATTTTTTTTTTTTTTTTGGTGGGATAATGAACTCCTACAACCTTCTAGAGAGGAGAAACCTGTGGCTCTTGGATTTACAGCAAGACAGAGGTGACACCTAGAAAACTGTGCAGGCCTTGCTTGGGACAGGCTCAGCTTCCTGACAGAACTCTGTCAGAGCACAAGATAGGTTCCAACATCCCAAATGTTTAAAAATATAGATAGGAATACACTTTGAATGAGCATGAAGTAAATCTGAGGTTTTGTACCTCAAGTTATATTTAAAAGGACTTTTTTCTTAAAAGGCAGTGTCTGATGAAAGACTTGCAGTCTCTCTTTGGTTCATATGCTGGGAAAAGATATTCTGGCCACACTGCAGAGAGTTCACAGAAAGATTCAGTAACTTAACGTGATCTTACTTGTATAGAACTTGCTGTTCTTTGACCCAACTAACTCAATCCAGGAGGACTTTAAAAGGAGAGAAATAAGGTGTTTCTAATTAAAAAATTTGAAAAAAATAGAAGTTTTCAGGAAGAAAAAAAATAGACAACAGGAGAACATCGATTGAAGAATTATTTAATTTTAAAAGTTGCCTAATTCTCCCCATGTTTCGACATGAAAGGTGGATCTGTGGCCAGCTTGTAAAGTGCAATCATTTGGCTACTGGCCCACACACATGGGTAGCAAGTCAACTTCTGCCCTACCTCCTCAGCACTCTGGTGTGCTGCAGCGTGGCAGGAGACAGATGGACGTGAGCAGGAGCACTGCAGAACTGGCAGAGTCAGCAGTTGATTGGATGCCATTTTTACAGCTGTTGGATGTTTGTGTTTGGGAAAGGAAAGCTAATTTGTGAGTTTAAGACAAAGATAATTCCAGTCCTTCCAGTGCCTCAAGAGGGGAGTGATCAGGAGGGAGTCACAAAGTCTTTGAGATTTTGCAACTTGTGTGCACAGTTCTTAAGGTGACAGATTGGGAGAAAAGCTCTTTTTATTGTTAAATCATTGGAGGGGAAAGCATGTAGGATATTTTAAAAATACGTTTAGTTTAGGGAAAACTTATTTGATCTCGAGTTTCACTGCAATTGTGATAATTCTCTCTGGCATCTGGTGCCCATTTATAAGGTACAAAGTAAGGAATCAGTTAAAAGCATGCACAAGCAAATGTGAAATTTGTGCTAGAACAATGCACTTGGGGATTTTAATACAATAATTGACCCCTTCCTGGTTTGTCTGTCTGATGTTCACTTTGTTCTCTCTAGATCTCACAAGATATTGAATTTACTGGCTAGAGAAGGGTTGCAGACTAGAGAAAACAGAAAAATTTGCTGAGAAAGCAAAATAAGAGGTTAGTGGAAAAATCTTGTTTTCTCTGGGCAAATAGTACTTATTCTCTTTGTGATCAACACCAGATACTCTCCAGCAATGGTTTCTTGTTTTTCACTCCACCCTGAACGAGTTCTTATAACCAGAACTATTGTTTAAGTGGCTTTACAGATTTGGTAAAAAAATCCAGAGAGCCACAAAATCCATTTCAGATAGCAGTAGAACAGGACTGGAAACCTGCCACCTCACAACTTCCCAGCTACCAAAGAGATTTACAGACAGCAGTGACAGACACACGCTCTCTTCCTCTCACTCTGCATGTTTGTCATCTTGCAGGCTTTTTATACTTTGCAGGTAGATCTTAAATTTGTAATGGGAAAGGAAGCTGGTGAATATTTTGTGCCTGGCAGGCTGGGAGGGAGAAACGACTCCTGGGTGAACTGTTGTGCTCAATATCAAACAAATTTGTGCTACAAAAGCCCCTCTGCTTCTCTGTGACATGGGCACAGTGAAACCTTCGTGCTGCCTCTACAGTTGGAAGTGTTTGTTCTTTGGCCCAGAAGATGCAACTTTTTGAGGTACCTAAGAATTTAGAGTGCTGGCCCCATGTCTCAGCCCTAGGGTAGATCTGGGGGTGGACTTCACTGAGCTGCTCTGAAAGCAGAAACATGGACAAAACCCACAGTTTCAGGGTTGTCTTTTTGTCTCCATCCTTTGCTTGTGTCCCATTGGACCAGACCCTTCCAGCTAGATTGCCTTTTTTAGGCAAGACTACTTCAATCAAGGACTGCAATGATTTTATTTTTTCCTATTCTAGCTCTAGGACTAATATTTAGGTGTCTGGTATCCTGATTTAGTTCCTTACTTCTCAGGTGCCAAGTAGCTATTTGGATCCTGTAGCCAGGCTTTCCTTAGGCTGGCAGAACAAGTTACCATCATGACCTCATTCCTATCCATGGCTATGCAGCCTCTTTGTTTCTCAGCCTGTTGATTTTACATGTTCCCAGGAGCAAGTGTTGGGCAGAGGAAGGATTGCACAGCAAGGCCCTGATGCAGATTGTCCTTTTGTCTGGCTGGGATATCTCGAGTTCTGAGGTCTGATAATTAAGTGTTTCATTAAGCCTGACACTGCGGTGGAGCCTGGAAAAATGTGTGATGTGTGTTAGAGCATTTTCACATGCTGGAGCACAGGGCTCTGCTAGGAACTACCAGTGGGGAAGAGCCCAGTCTGCTGTGTTGGGTAAAACCTTGTTCTGAGAGGATCCAGTGGGTCCTGAGTGAAGAGAAGGTGCAGCTGATGGCAGCCTGTCCCAGCTCAGGCTGCTCCACCTGCAGCCTCTTCCCCAAAAACGTCCTGGGTGGAAGTGGAATGGGCTGGGAAAAGAACAGAACTGTCCTTGGGGGAGCAGAAGGAGACAAAAGAGGGTGCTGAGGAGGGCCAGAAAGTCCTGGGGAACTGGAAGACTGTCAGAAGGGAAAGACATGACTGGAGGGGTCCCAAAGACTTTAAGTGTGGGAGATTTTCTCTGCAAATTTAGATGAACTGAAAGGCATTTGAGCATGGCTGGTTCCCTGTCAGCTCCTTATCACTGTACCCAGGCATCTCTCCAGAGCCTATCAGCAAAAAGAGGTTTCTCCATGAATCATTTGCACTGAGTAGTTATGCTGCAGACACCATCTCTGCAAGACACTCTTTGGTCCTGTGCAGCCATACATTTCTACATCACATCTCCCCTCAAAATCTGTTTTGTTCCAAGTGAGACACTACTGCTCATCATGATCGAAACAGTCTTATTCTAGAAAGAACAAAATGAGAATTAAGTGATAAACAGTTCCAGTAAAAGGAGTTAATTCTTAGAAATGGAGTCAGGCTGTGCTGGAGTCAGTCACATCAGAATTGAATTTTCCCAAGTCCCAGCAGGGTTTATGAGTTGTACCTTTAGGAGAAAGAAAAGCCTCACATGATGCTGAAAACTCCCTGTCCTGGTGCCTGTGTGTGGACAGGTGATCTGTATAATCATAGCTAAATAAAGGGTGTTCTGTGGTCAGAAGGAAACACTGTGCAGCTTTTCTTTTACACCAGTGGGAATAACTTCTGGTTTCTGCTTTTCTATTCAGCCTGATGTTTATTGCACACAAACAATGGAAATAGCTCACATTTAAAGTGCTTGCTCATCTTGAAACCAAGACTCAATCAAAAAGGAACTCTTTGAAAGAAGTTTTCAGCAATAATTTATTTCACTATAATATGAACAAGCTTGAACCGAAACTTTTATGACCTATGACTTGTCAGATTTTTCTTCACAGACCTTACCCTTTAGCACATTTTTCATGATAATACAAACCAATCTGTTTATTATTTTCAATTTAAAAAAGTAAAAAACTATAGCATCCTCATGAAAACTGCTTCATTGTTGGGCTGTTTGAGTGGTCAGTGTAATATATCATTGTTTGATCTGGCAGAACCATCTATTTATAAGCTAGTATGTGTCAAACTATTTTTTTGGCAAAACTGGGAAGACACCTGGTTTAGTTTAGATTCCTCGCTATGTAATTCCAAACATCGCTCAGTCCTCTTGGATGGAAAACGCAGGCTGGGATCCAGACTTAAGAGTGCTGCTGTCATTCACAAGATGCTCAAGGGCCTCTGCTCTCAAGGTTCATGAGATCATAAATTCTTTTTTAATTTTTCTTTTTTCATAGTTCAAGTCTAGGCATGAACCCAGTGCAGGGCACATATTGAAATGTGAGTGAGGCGCAGTGAGCCCCGTCTGCTGTTTCAGAACTGCCTGGATTGACCAACAGAGGCAGCAGCAAGGCAGCCACTGAAAGTTTGCTGATGAGATCAGGAGGAGTGGGTCACCTTTGCTGAGCTGTCCTAAAGCTTGGGAAGGCAATGCAATCCTGGGAATAGAAATGAGAAAGGCAGTATTTCTGGAGCTGAGTACGTTTAAAGGAACTGGTGATTGATTTGCTGTTGAAAGGCACTGTTCAATAGCAGTGCAATAATGCCTTTACAGAGGTGTCTTTGTAGTTTGTTCTTGTTGTATGTGATGTTATATACGACATTTTATATATGACATACTGTAGCAGTTCTGTATTTCAATACAGTTCCCCTTTTGAATCAGCTAGATTGTGTTATTAGAAAAGATGCAGGCTGTGCCTGTCACTGTTCCGTGGTTGTAAAGCTCAAGAGCTTATATTGACAGACTCATATTGATTTCAGCTGTAATTGGTTGCAGATCCCATAAAGGGCGCTGGGATCGTCGCTGTCAAGTGATTGGTGTGATGAGAGTTGTACAGTGCAAGACTCTGTGTGTGTTCAGCACTTGCATAAATGTAGTAGTAAAGATGAGGGAGAAGGCAAGGTGAGAGCCAGAGAAAGAGAGGAGGAGGAGAGAGGAAAAAGGGAGGCACAGATCCTGACCATATGCTGTGCTCCTGGTCAAACCCATAAACCAGGTCCTTTTTGTCCAGTAACATCAGAGCATTGAAGCAGAATCAAGATCAGCCTTTAGCAGGCTTTGTTTTTCCTCTGTGGTGGATCTTCTGTCTTCTACACAAGAAGGAGCCCTTTGCAAGGAGCTCACCAGTTGTCTAAATAGGCTCCAGCCCCTCTTGATTATTTTCTCTTCATCCTCCTGGTGAGGGAGATAGGTGGTCTGGAAAACAGAGGCCAAGTGAAACGGTTCATGCCCAGAGCAGCTAAGCAAAACTATGCTTTGAGGCCAACTTATTTTTCATAATTTATCTTGTAATGTAAGCCAATGCAGTAGTTTAAGGCAAATTTATTTTAAGCCTTAAAGGGCAAAGGACTTGTATATTTAACCACAGGCTAAGTCTGACTTAAGTACACTGAAGTCAGCAATGGCTGTTACTTCAGTGGCCTCCTATCTCTTGTTAGGCAAAGCCCTTTGGTTCCTGCAGCCTGTCTTTAGACATGCCTCAGCAATGCAACCTTGACAGTGCTCTGGAAAGAAGAAATGGAGCTTGGTTGTGAGTGGATGAGTGGTTATTTGTGACAGCTGAACACTGATCAATGCAGTGAGTACCACTGTGTTGCCCTTTCTAACGTGTGTTGGGCACTGAGTTCTGTGCTGAGTGAAGAGTCGGTCACTCAACCCCAGCACTGACCTCGGCCAGCTTGCTGAGGGCTCTGAAAGGGCTGCCAGGAGGAATGGCAAAGAGGAAAGGATGTCTGAAGTATTTCCCTTCTTGTTACTCAAGGTTCCTGCAGGCTGGATTTCTCCAGCTTGGTGGGGCTGTGCTCCACAGCCCAAAGTGTCCTGGAGTGCTGTGGTGCTGCATTGCTCCTTTGGCCAGGCCTGCTCCCAAAGGCAGCCAGGGGCTCACAGCAGACCACAAGGACAAAACCTGATGAAGTGGGAGAGGTACACTTTAAACCTTCTTTTGCCCAGGGCTGAGCCTTCTTTAATCCTCCTTTAGCCCTTCTGATCCACCTCTTCCAATTTCATACTGGAAGACAACTTAGGATGAGGGAAGGGGATTATTCAGCTCTCCTGTTGACTCTGCCAGGGCCAGAAAGAGCATTACTCTTGTCACAGAAGACATTCCCTTGTTTTCCAATAGTCTTAAAACTCTATGCATATTTTACTTTTTGTGTCTTTAATGCAAAATTCAGAAACTGTCAACTTACATGGAGTTTGTGTCTTGTCTTCTTGGATTCTGATATCTGTAACACATCCAGCTAGAACTGTAAGTAGCTAAATGGTTTGCTGGATCTGGCCCTAAATACTTCTTCTGCTCAAAATATGAAGTGTCACCTTGCTATTAATGAAACATCTTCTCTGATAGAGCCATTCCTTTTCTTAGTTGTCTAATACCAATTCCAGGCTATTTAAATGAAGTTGCATGGATATACATGACAAATACATCCATTTAAAACCAGTCAGTAACTGTGCCAGCCCAGCCTCTGATGGTTTATGGATTTGAAAAGGTAGCTAAGCTAAGAACCTATAGAAGGTAAAAGAAAATATTATTATCAAGAGCCAGTAAAGGGGCTACAATTTGTGCTTTTGTGTTAGAGATTCTTTCCTGTAGCTCTTGCAGAAGCAGTAGGACAGACTACTCCACTAAATCATTCCTTTGAGCATGTATTGGGTTTGAGTTGTTATCCAGTGAGACAGCAGGATGTTGTGGATTGGAACAATTTCATATTGACTCTGTGTGCAGTGAGAATTCAGTCCTGACACAGGGAGACCCTTTGATTTTTCTTTTTCCCGTGCTAGTAGATCACTGTAGAAGTAGCAGTTAGCAGCTACATGCAAAAAAAAAATTAGAGAAATTGTGAACATCCTTCATAGCTTTTGAATGTAATATTTAATTTTTAAAACGTTCTGTGTCCACAGTCTGGGACTATTGCAGACTTCAATAAATTAACATTCCTTAATAAATGTGTCTTGAGTTGTTTCTTAGACTGTTGCCATTCTGTCCTTGGTGGAGGTGGATGTTCTTCCATTTCCTGTGAGGAATGGCATTTTATTTCTTGTTTTGCCAGTTTTCAGGATCCCAAGGTCTTTCATTTTCTGAACCCTGGAATTTTGAGACACTCTGTCACCTTTACCCCTGTAGGGCTCCATTAAAAACTTGGTAGGCTGGCACCAACCAAGAGTTGGAGAGAAGAGATTCACAATAATAGGGGTATTAACTGAAGAGTTTGCAACAGTTTTAAGAATGTCTTTTTACCCTGCAATGAATTGCACATCTTTGTCATGCTCCCTTAATACTTCTGACTTCTCTGCTTCCTCTTGTACCGATCCATTACAGCTAATGAGCTCTTTTATATTTATCCTTAATTTCATAAGGGTAAAGAGGATGCAGGCTGTGGGAACAGCTAAAGTATTTTGCCTTCCACATGCAATATGGAATCCCAATACAGGATCCTTCCTGCTCCTGAATGTCTGTTTGCTGAGCCCTGACAATGAACACCATCTCCAGTTCTGTACAAATCCTAGCAAAAAGTATGGCTTGTTCCCAGTGGTGAAGGCATAAATTTGTTTTATGAGTGTGTTACACAAAACACCACAAGCTAGTAGATTCTGATTTTTATTTGGTGGTAATCTTGATCAATAGCAGCTAAAGCATTTACAGAAGAAAAATAAATGGAAAGAAAATTTCACATTTATATTCCAGCTGTGCAAAGGGATCTTGGGTTTTCCCCCATTCTCTCCTCCCAGAGCTTGTCAGCAGTAGGAATTCATAGTAATAAAAGCCAGACTTATTTCCAATGCAGGTGTTTCTGGAGTGATTGTAATCTTTTTGATTAACTGCATCTGCAAGAGATCTCATCATTACAAGCAAAGCAGAAGTTATGAAGGAAAGTGCCCCTAAAGTAGTGAGCTGGCAATTAAAATAATATGATATCCTTTGGCACATGGGATTGGATGGGAATTTTGGAAATACATAAAGGTAGGTCTGAAGATGTCGTTATGCCACCAAAATCTTTGAAGCCTGCAGCAACATAATGGACTGGCAAAGGCAAAGGAGCCCAATGTGATTAGGTAGTGCTGAAATCCAGCTTTTGGAGATTAAGCTGCATTACTAAGATCAGGAGCCCTTATCAAACTCAGTCCCAGCAGATTTCCCTAAATCATCAGGGAAATGGCTGCAGAAAAGTGCTGATTTTGTCAAAATAGCATTTCAGTGTTTGTGAAAGCTCCAGGATGACAGCCTTGGAGGCTGGGGTCTGGTTTCCTCATGCCAAGCAGCAACATAAGGTTTGGGAACATTACAAACTGAGTGGTCTCACTCTGTATTTGGAGCAACAAGATTTAATTGAAAAGGAAGTTGATTAACAGTTGCTAATCAAGGCCACATTTTCTTCCAGCATCTCAGCTGGGGCATGTGAAGTATTTATGAATGGCTGGCATTCCAAGCTGAAGTTTTAGAGAGAGCAGGGTAAATATGCACATGTAAAATGCATGGGCTGTATGTAACCTGCCCAGAGGTTTTCAAAGCCTTTACAGCCACAACCTGAGTAGAGTTGTCACAAAAGGGTGAGACTGCAAAGGTGAAGTAGTCCTGATGACAACATTGTCCCTTCCTGCTCACCTTCACTGCTGCTGGCAGATCTTTTTTCAGATCAGTCATGGTTGTCTGGAACTGACATTTCTTTTCCTTGATGCTCATCACTTCACTGAACTCTCCAGTCTTAACAGGATATCATCCCCACAGAAACCTTTTGAGGTGAGAAGTTACTTCCATACAACCAGATGCAAAAATAGGTGAATTATCCAGGGGGTGTGTCAGGGCTTGGACCTCTGAGTGCCAGTCCAACCCTCTGTTTTTGAGATAATCTGTCCTGTTTTGTGGTGTAAAATCAGCTGACACTTAGATGTGTGGCACAAAGAATTAAACTGTCCTTTCTCAGCCAGAGGCATGGCAGTCCTCTGGCTTTCCCATCATTACTTGCAGAGAGACAATGAAAGGATTCAGTGTCATGCAGCCATGACCCAGAGTCAAAAGGCTGTCTAAGTTGTTACTGGAGGACGTCCAGTCATAGGAAGAAAAATTCTTGCCAAATCAGCTAGAGAAAGTTGACTGAAGTGTGTTTGAACAGACAGATTGTTCAGCCATCTATGCAGCTGGCTCAGTAGAGGAAACAGTTATTCCTGGGTAATTGGAAGCAACTATGTGTATATATGTATAAAAAATAATAATATATATTGGACAATCTTTCAAGCTGTCACTGTTTCTCTTAGTGAGGAGGCTGAATTCCAAAGGTAGTAGGGGGAAGAACTCAAACCTAGAAATGCAGTGTTGGTACCCTCCCACCCCAATAATCCCCTATTTTTTCATAGAGTATGTGGCTCTGGGTAGTGCTGGTATTTGACACACTCCACCCAGCTGTCCCTGTTCTGTCCTGCCTTAAAAAGCCATACCAGATTTCCTTTGCCTCATCATATATCATCAAGCAGGGAAGGCCTTTTGGTTTAGTGACCTGGTTGCTAAATCCAGGATGGGATTTCATCAGCAGCTGAGTATCGATGCAGAACCACGGTGTGTACTTGCTAACGAAACATTTAAAATTCTCCATTCTGAATCAATTTGCATTTTGGGGCTTGGCAGCAGCACCAGATTTTGTATTTTTTTTGGGATAGCACAAGAAGAAATTATGTTCCTTTGAAGCATTTACCTTTCCCTGCCAACCTTCTCTGCTGGGCACATGGCAGGACACTGCTGCTCTGGCCCTGGCTTTTCTAGTGGGGACTGAAGGGTTAAACTGAGGCCCAAGCACTTGTTCTTCCAACATACCCTGCACTCCTCACTCTCCAGGATTTATGGTCATCTAGTCACTTGTTTAAAAGATTATTGGAAAAATATGTAAATGAAAGTTACTAAGTGTAGCAGAGTGGTGTAAAAGCAGACTTATTAGCAACAGGATGCAAGGCTCTGCACATGCTACATTTCTGTTGCTGGAAACATCATCAAAGAGCTTTCCAAGACTGCAAGGCCCAGATGGATTTTACATCTTTATGCACCAGCCCTGAGCCAAAGCTGAATTCACAGGTGAAGCTGACACCACAGCACATGGGGAGGTGTCTGGGTTGTGTGTCTGTCCCTCACCCTGGCTGCAGTTCTGGCTCCTGGGAGAAGTGGGAGGTCTCCTCATGAAAGTGGTTTTGAGTAGAGCTTTGCTAATAACAATAACAATTAAAAAAATCAGAGCTTTGCTTCTGCATTGGGAATTTAATGAGGCTTTGGCCTTAAGGCTGAAAATACACATCTCAACTATTCTTTTTCCAGGCCCACTGGAACTTTTCCCCTTCTAGAAGTTAAACATCTTCTGCCAGCAGCCCACAGGGCAGTGCATTAACCATGCTCTTTTCTTCCCTTGCTGGCAAAGAAGCTGTAGACTTAAATAGCAAAACACCAGTGCCACAAACCCCATCTGCTTTCAGCACCTACACGAATCATGGCAAGGGTTTCTCTGGCAGCTAGTGGCAATGGCCACCTGTCTGGGCAGCAGGACACGGAGCAGAAAGAGCAGAAATCTGTTTCCCCAGGGTATGTGCTGTCCCTATTGCAGGCTCTGCTCTCCTGAAGGAGCAATTCTCCACAGTGTAACCGATGGAGAGATCTCACAGACATAATATTCCACACTGAGAATCAAAGACAGCTCTGTGGGTACACTCAGGTTTTTGGGAAAAGGTCCATCTGGCAAAATTCTGGAATTATTATTATTTCAGTGTCAAGCAGTTAGGTGTACTTGAACTGTACTCTGCAGAACCCCTCTTGGATTCCAAAACAGAGGCCATCAGCATACCAGACTGGATTCTGTAGCCTGGAGATGTAGCCAGAGGCCCCACGAATTTCCCTGTCTGCACTTGTATTTGCTCTCTGATTGCCCAAACACCACTGATCCCTTTTGCACTGGGAGCAGAGCGTTTGGGCTGCTGCAGAATTCAGTTTTGTCCTGCTCTGTCTGCTGGGAAGGCGCCCCAGCCCTCCAGCAGGCCCCGTGCCCAGATCCATGAATGCTCCAGGGATCCTGCTGTTCACGTCCATCCTCTTGATCAGGAACCAGATGGGCGTGTTCAAGACACCTTAAATCCGGTCTTTGGAAACCTCAAACTCAGAGAGCCCTTACAAAAATAAGCCCTCAAACAATAACAACAAAACCAGCATGTGACTAAAAGCTGGAGTGAGGCACTGCCAGGATTTCTCTTGGCAACTTGTCATTCTAAGAATCTGCTTCTTGCCACACTTGTGC
This sequence comes from Lanius collurio, assembly GCA_020086605.1. Lineage (NCBI taxonomy): Eukaryota > Metazoa > Chordata > Aves > Passeriformes > Laniidae > Lanius > Lanius collurio. The sequence continues at coordinate 21,690,696 of JACBWW010000016.1, forward strand.
AAGGCACATTATTGAACATTTCCTGACTATTTGCCCAGGATGCTGTAAATGCTGTCCAAATAGCAGGGTCTCGCCTGCTGCTTTGATACATCTGGCTAAATTGCATTAAGCAGCACGCCAGAGGCTGATGGAGTCCCCACAGGACGTGCTCCATCTGTCAGACTCTCCAAAGAGCTCGGGTGATGAATGATAGTGCTAACATTAAACAGCCTGCCTGTGATGTTTTTCAAGTGTCCCTCCCCAGCAGCTCGCTTGCTGCCCTGTCTTCCAGGAGATAACCCAGCAAAACAGAACATTACCTCATTAAACAAGCTAGCTCTAATTAAAAACAGACAGGGCATCACCTCCCCTGTATTAGCCTGAAGGGTCCACTCTACCATTTAAATTCTTCTTTGGAAGATTAATATCCATACATGTTGTGAAGATTGACGTTCTTAGAAGCAGCCAGTTCAGAGCAAATATTAGATGTGATGAAAGCGAGCATCAACAACAAAAATTGCAGTCATGGGGGCTTCAGATGTTCATGCCATACTCTGAGAGGGTTATGTGGATGTGGGTGTGTGTAGGGGGGGATCTCTCCATCCCCAGCTTATAAAAGATGGAGAGATGTGATTTTGTGCAAATCCCATATTAATACCACCCAGACATCTTGTTTAGGCTCAGGTTTTCTATCACTACACTCTACCTGTATACACACACACACACACACACATATATATATGTATATATATATATATACTTTTACAGGTCACTCAGAGCACAGCTGCCTACAAACATCCTGCCACATCACCTCCTCTGTTCCTCCCATTACTCTGAGTTTCAGGGTAAAGAAAGGCCAGGTAAGAGATGCATTTGGCTGGCCCCTGAATGCATGGGAGGGAAAAGGGGAAAATGAATCATATCCATGAACTCAGAGCTCACTTTTCACAGCACTCAGGTTTTTCTTCCCTGATGGCTCTCTGGTTTATTTTAAGCCAAAGGTTTTAAGTTCAAAAGTGACTTAATTTGGAATAATTTGAAGCAAGCCAGTAGCCTTATTTAAGTCACTTACTACTTAGTTTGGCTTTTATTCCTACAGAATGTTTGACACTGCCATGATATATGCAGAATTCCCATTGCAGGAGTGGCCTGACACATTGGGAGTACTTTTACTTCAGAACTTTACTGCCACTACCTGACTGGCAAATCTAATTCTTGTTTGGATTGTGTGTTCAGTTCATATTGAAGTGGTCAGTGGCAGAGATATAAATACCTATGGATTAACATCAGGTCCAGGAGCATAATGTTTTAAGAATAGCCTTTCTAATGAATATTTACTAACCTTAAAAAGGTGCAATCTGTTTGATTGACAGTTTCACAGTTACTCAAATTACAGTTATCTGAAGTTACTATGATTTGTGTACTTAATCATCTTTTTTTTTTCATTGATAAGATGATTCTTGAAGCCGTGAAAAACTTGCTTAGCATCCCACTGTACTGGAAAACCAGTACAAAACATGCATTTTAAGTTGTCAAACATCATGTAAATAGTCAAATAGAGGTGCCTCTGGGTGGAAAAGCTCAATAGGGTTGTTTGGAGGAGCATGGCAGGGGGAAAAAGTCCTTTAATATCTATAGTAAATTTTGAACGTAAACCCTTTGGTTTAAAACAAACCAGGGAAGAAAAAGGGTGACTTAACTAGACCTGGTCTGTGACCTGAAGAAATGGCTGTCTGAAATGCAGGTGACATAGGCATTAGTTTTAGGTCATGGCACCACCTGCACTTTATTTATTTATTTAGTGAGGATTGCTGACCAAAAACCATGTACTTGGTCGAGGTGGGGACACATTGCAGCTTAATTAGCTGGTGTCTTGGACAAAACAGCCCGAAACACCCAGTATGATCTGTAATTTCATCACACAGTTAGTGGAAACAGGTACCCTGGAAGAAGGATTCTCATCCTCTGTGCCTGTCTCTCCCCCAGGAAATGTTTGGCTCAGAACCTAAGCAAGGGAATTGAGATTTAAAACTGAAACATCAGACTTCATGCTCACCTTAATATGCATTTGGGAACAGGAGAATGGATTTCACGAGGAAGAGCCAGTTTGGATCCTTGCCCAAATCTTAGTCCCCAGTATCAAGGCTCAAGAATGATCAGGTGCAATAAAAACAATTAAAAAAAAGGGTTTCTTATTTCTGTGTTCTCAAATATCTTTTTCCTGCCAGTGTTCAAAGTGAGACTGTCAGGTACTCCAAGAACATCTGTTTTCTAGCAACACCCAAGGGATCAGGAAGATATTATCCTGATATCTTTTTATCAGTCCAGTCAGGAAGGTCATCTGGTCATCTGGAGAGGGTGGGCAGCCCTAGCAAAGCTGGCAGCCTCTTGAGGTGCTTCAGTCTGGAGTTACAGCACAATTTCACTGGATTTTTGGACCTTACAGCTCCACATGGACTCCCACCCCTCCATTTATAGCGGTGTTCAGACTTGCAGTCGAATTCTTTTAATTCATCAAACATTCTTGTTGTTATGAGTATGATCTGGAACTCCTCATGATGCTTTAAAGTGTAACAGGTTTAAAAAACAAAACAAACCCAGGCAATAAATGGCTTTTCAGTTTGCTTTTTGAATAATCTGCAATAGTCATAAAATCAAAGAGGAAATAATAAAATCCACTATTCACACACGTTATTAACAAAGTGGAAAGGGCTTTTCAAAACTCTCTACCTCTTCCTGTGCTTCCTCCTTGGGAGTTCCTTAAGGGGTCCCTTAAGGGATATAAGTGGCAAAAGTTGTGGCAGAGCAGAGCAGACTTCTCCACTGGCAGGACCCTCACCTCCATCCTAAAACTGGTTCTATTTTCTCACCCTTTCACACAAGGACTTAACTGTAAATTAAACTGACACAAGGAGATAATTGCAAATTAAACTACTTGTTCCTTTGGAAATTGCTAAAGGAGAGGGTAGAATTTGCTGATTTCTGAGAGTTTGAGCAGATCAGATAATTTGGCACTACAAATATCACATTACATGCCTGTGCCTTCTAGTTTGCAAATTCCCCTTGAGTTACTCTTCTCTTCCACTCTGTAGCCATAATAATCATAAGGCCATGATATGCCAATTCCTAAAACATCCTTTCTCCCTTCTCAAAAAGAGATCATCTTCTACCACCATTCTGCTGTCTTATATCCTAAAATTCAATGAAAACTTTTGATCAAGACCTTGTTTCTTCTTTGCTGTGCTTCAACAACTGCTCAATTTTTTCCTTAGTGGTACAGTACCAAAGGAAATTCCTTCAATGTGCTATTTTCCGGGCTGATGGCTAACACAGTATTCTAGCATGTCCTTGTTGTGCACAAGGAGGTGTGATGAGACACAGAAGGATGAAACAAAGCAAATGTTGCCTTACAAATGTTTCCTGGGGGCAGGACAAGGAGGATGCACCATCTACAAAGAGGAATCTGGCAAGTCCCAGCAGGTGGAAGGTCTTGTCATTTAGCTCTGCCCTGACAAAAGCAGATGCTGGGCACATCTAACTCTCCAACACACCAGGAGAGAGTGTTTTCACAGCTCTCCCTGCTTCACTCATCAAGGTAATTGATTTCAGCTAAAATCAGTTCTCCTCCCTCAGAGCTGTCTCCTGGCAGAGAAGGCCCCTGCACCAACTAACTCAGGTCTTTTTTTTTTTTTTTTAATGCTTCTGTTAATACATTAAGCTGCTAAGCAAGTTCCAAACTTTAAGGAATTCTGTATCAGCCAGGCTTCCAGAAGTTCTGTTTCTCTGCATACGAGTGAACTCCAGCCTGAGCCTCTGGCACCTTGGGGCAGTGCCCGAGCACTTGATGGGAGCTCATGAACAGCCTTGGCTTACAAAGCTGCATGAAGGTGTTTGTTACTGCACCTGATGGACAAACTCCTGCAATCCACGTGCCCTTCGTGCAGAAGCTGCTCCATCCCACCTAAGAAGCCGGTTTGAATGCAGTCATGTTCTTGTGTTAACTTCTTCGAGGCCTTTAAATAATGTGAGGCTTGCAAATGGAGTTGAACAGAGAATGTTTATCTCATTGGCAAAACATTGTGAATCTCAAGCTTGTTCTCTGCTGGGAGTCATTACAAAACCAGAAACAGCTCACAATAGCCTGAAGTTATTCCCCTGGGATGTGGTGAAGCCCATCTTCCATCCTGGCCAGGCCTCACTCAGGGAATTCTGAGTTTCCTTGGTATTAAGTAACAGACACATTTCTGAAGAGTTTTAACGAAGATATTTTCCAGCAGAAGACGTGTCAAAATGGTCCTAACCAGACCTTACAACAGAGCCAATCAGTCATACATTTTGGGAGGTTCACTGGTTAATTCCAACTTCCAGCTCTGCTGCAGGAAGAATTTGACACAGCTGGGACTGGTTAAATAAGAAACTTGAGATGACACCATTGCAGGCCTAAACATTAGCCAGGGCTAATGGCAACAGATCTCTGCTCAACAGCAGAGGTAAGAATCAAAGTAGTCTTGGCCAAATCTTGCTCGTTTGCAGATCCAGGATCTGTCAGGCTGTACTGCACAAATCCCTGAGCACAGCCTCAGTGGTGATCTCCATTTGCATAATTAAATGGGGCACCCCTCGACCTCAGTTTCTCACTGGTCCTTAGATTCCCTATTTTAACACCAAGCTTTCAATTCCCACAATCCCCTTCTAAAGGGGAAAATACTCTGATTCCCCACAAGCCCTCTAGGATGTAAACACAGCACTAACCTTCAGATAGAAAAATTTACTTGCCTGAGAAAGCTTTTCCAGAGAATGAAGTAGTCCCTTATAGAATGAGAGTTTAGCCATATAAACTCACTTTGGGGTCTGTAGTACAGGATATGAACATGAATGAAACGTTAAAAATACGAGTGGAGAATAAAAGCTCTCCCTAAATCTCCCTTATTGTATAAGCTGCTATGAATTAAAGCCCTTTCAGCCTGATTTTTAGTCATCGACATAATTATTTAGGAACATTTTCCAGACCAATGTTTTTTACAAGTATTTTAACAACCTGCAAATCAGGAAACTGTAAATCAGAGAAATGAACTGAAATCAGCAATCACAAGGCAGGAGGCCCCTGGCTGAGGCTGTGACAGTGAATAGTGGCAGCACTGCTCCCTTGCTTGCCAACACTGGGAATGGCTGCTGGGGATAGGCTTGAGCTAAAATCCACCAGAGCCTGGGGCTCAACGAGGTTGAGAGAGTCTGACTGCAGTGCACTGAGCCAAAACACACTCAAATCCCTTGCTGTGAAAGATGGGGCATTGCAATGCTCTGGGTTTGGGTTCTCTCCTCTTTCCTCTCCAAGCAGAGAAGTTAAAGTCCTTTGCAAGTATCTTCTTCCTTTCCCCAGAATGAATCAGTCCTGCTTTACTTTCATACACCAAATTGAGGAAATAGGTTTATAAACCTTAGGCAGGGCAAACCATAGGTTTTACTGTCAAAAAAATACAGGTGTGTGTTTTCTAGAAGTGCACTCCATCATCAGCTTGGACCAGCCTCACCTCAAGGCAGAATTCTGCTGCCTATGCCATGCTGGAAGTATGGCCTTGGTTTTGCTGTAAAGTTTTTTGTAGTCAAGTGAGACATCTTCTTCAAAAGGATTGAACACTGGGGGAACCAAAATTCAGCCTTTGCAGATATGGTTGATGGCAGCCCTCGGGTTCAGTGATCAGCAACCTGTAAGGCAGATGTCTTTGACAAAGGATTCATGTGCCAGAAACCAAAATCACACCTATCCTGTGATTGTGACATGGCAGAAAAGTGAGCCAGTGAAGTCCCTGCTCTGTTCTGTTCTGTCTGGGAGTGAAGTGATTCAGTTACAAGAAAAGTCTCTATAAAAATGCGGTGCAATGAAAAAAAAAACTTAAGCAAAAATAAACAACAACAAAAGAAAATCACTCAATTTTATTTTTTTCCCAGCTAGTACTTACCAAAGGTGTCACAAGAGGACTGACACTGCCCCCCTTACCCCAAAACCCATAATTTAAGCCTTGCAGAACCATTTATGTAGCCAGATACCTGGAGCTGCATTAGTGCTTACTCACACTTGGCTGTAACCCCAGCCAAGGAATGCAGAAAAGGTGAGTTCCAGGAGCTCCTCTCTTAGAAAAGGACTGAGATGGGGAAAAAGGATGAAAGAGAAATAAATTCTGAGTTTTTCTCTTTTCTAAATAACAATATTTCACGTATGAGTCTGAGAAGAGCCTTTCTATTGTTTCTGAGAGGCTTTTTTCCACTCCTCATTCTTTCTCTAGGGTTTTCCCTAGGCTTTTCAAGTTTCTGTTGTAGCACAGAATAGGTCAATGCTCTCTAAATCTAAGTGGTGGTTTTCCTTGCTGAACTTCCTTCCATAAGGAAAATGCATTGGGGTTACCAGGAGGGCTGGCAGCAATTTCCTAAACAGTGTTTTGAAAGTTTAAAAAAAAAGCTAAAAATCATAGCAAATAATACACACAAACATATTCAGTACTCCCATCTCCTTGCACAGAAATGCTGGCAGCTGCTGCAAGGAGCTGAAAAAATCATCCTTATACTCCAGGCAGCTTGAAACCAAATAATATGCACTCACAAAAGGTTTTCATTTTGGAGCTATTGTGCCTGGCCTGTTTGGGAGGAGGGGAGAAAGAGACCTATTGTCTCTTAAAAAGCAAAATAGTGGCCTGGTTTTAGTTCTGCAGGAATGGAGCTGTGTGCTATTACAGTCAAGACATCCTCTCTGCAGTTCTCGCTCCCTGCTCCACTGAGTTTGCAACTGGTTTGCCAAATCCCCACAGGGTAAGAGGCCTTGCACTCCAGCTGTTGGAGAAGGAATATCCCCCACTGCTCAGCGTGATAGGAGAGTAATAAAAACATCATTTCTAATAGGAAAATGATGCTTGCAGAAGCAAATGGAGGCTGGCTGGCTTAACAGGGAGAGGGCTTTGGGAAGGACAAAGCCATCCTTAGCAGGCTTGGGGATGAGGACTTGAAAAAAGCAAGAAGTGTCCCAGAATCTCTCAAATCTAGGCAGATAGTGGACCTTTATAAGCATTTGTAATTGCTGTCTCAACTCCTGTTAAACTTTTAATAGATACTACAATTCTTTATGAAAAAGTTGCTTAGTTGTTTCTAGAAGAGAAAACTGCTCTAGTCAAGCATTTGCTGCAACTCTTCTCAGCCTCCCTTTTGTTCCTGACTACTTTCTAAACAAAAGCAACTTTTAAAGAACACTACTGGTTGTATGCACAAAGCATCCCCAGAATTTCAGTTCTGTCTTTGTCAAGGACTTAACATTGATCACAACTGTGAATACAGAGCTGTTGAATGACACTTTTATAAGTCAATTTTTCATTATACAGCCTTGCTCCAGCACCCTTAAAAATATATAAGGAAGATTGCACCAACACTATAAAACCAATAATTATTTCATCATGACCTGCCTTGCCCAAGCCTGTTCATAGAAGCTCTCATCACGTTCCAGAGAAATGGATTTGTAAGGGAAAAAATTCCCTGAGAAGGGAGAAAATGCGAGTTTGTTGCACGGGCTCGGAACAAAAGCTCGAGGTGCCGCTGCTAAAGCTCCCTCTCCAGCTGCCTCATGCTCTTGAGCTGGTCTCCAGGAGTTGTTCAACATCCATATGTTTCACCAGTTAGCCTTTGGAATAACAACATACTCAGTAGGCTTCTCTACCCTTATCTGTCCAGGAAGTCCCTTTGCAGAGAATTGCTCTTGGCAGGGAAAGTGTCAGTGCAGCTCAGCTGATGAGATCACCGTGAGTTACCCCTTGGCTCTGCTGGGATCCTAGGCTGCCTTTTTGGAAGAGAGCAAAGAATTGTGCCTTTTCTATTGTTTTTGTACAAAGAGATCATATAATAGTTCTGCTTCATATCTTGATGAAAAGAGAGGAAGTATTTCAGGGGTCTTGCCCAGTCTGTTTTAAGTGAAATACACAATTGAAAATCCTTGTTCTCGAGCTTCTGCTCAGCATAAGGAACTCAGAACTGTAGATTTAAAATGCTTTGGACATTTTGAGTGCACTGTCCTCTCGCAGTAAGTGCTGCTTTCCCAAAACTCAGGAACTAAGAGATGCCACCAACTATAAACAGAAGTGATTCAAACTAGTTTGTGAGTGTCTCTGCTTACATGAATTTAGTGCCAAAAACATTTTCATAATTTAAAAAATAACATTGCCTTTCCCCCATTTAAATAATCTCAGCTATACATAGATATTGATCTAATAATTAAGGAACAAAGACATTAATCCCTTTCATTTGTGTTCAGCTGTTTTTAATGAAGAACCTTAAGTGGAGCATCAGAACAATTTGGACTCCTGGGATGTGTAAGCACATGGTGTCTCTTTCCAAACAAGATTCACAGAAGTTGTCTCATTTGAAGCACCAGGACAGCAAAAAAATAATAATCGTATAAAGAAAAGGAAATAAACTGTAGGATTTCATATGTTTTTCATTGGTCAAAGCATGATTGTACTAAGAAAATGGACAGGTTGAAAACTAATATTTTGAACTTCTCAATGCCAGGATTAAACTGCTGTCTCTGAAACTGTAGGACTTTGCCCTGTGAAACAGAAACAACTCCTTCAGCAGTGAGCACTGAAGGATCTCTTATGATACTGAAATGAACTGGTCTGCTTGCATTCAGCTGAGCACAATGGTACAGGCATGCACTGGCTGTTCACTGTAATGGTGTTGCTAAACCCAGATTCAGGTATAAAGTGGTCTGAAACTTCCCCCTGTATTTGTTGTGGGATACTCATGCTGACCTGTGCCTTTTCCACTTAGGGAGAGTAAAGGAATCTTGGTGTATTTTTGGCATCCAAGGAGATTGATGTGGAAACACCTTTGGATCAAGGTTGTCACTTCCTTGCTCCAGACAGTTTCATGTTCAAACATTTTGTGAGCCTTGGCTCAAACACTTTGCATTTCAGGCCATATCCAGGCTGGCTTTCACAAACACCTGGCATAAAAATCTTTAAAGATGCATTGCAGATTTGTGATTTTTGGGAGGTCCTTCTGTGACTGCAAGAGCAATGTTGGTAGGAGAGATGGGGCCAGATATGTTTCTTAAGTCAGATATTTTGTAGGAAAAAAGACAAATAAAGCTCAGTTAAACACTGGGAAAAAACCTTCAAGCAGACAAATCCCCAGTAAGTTGGTTCTATGGATAGAGGACCTACAGGGAGAGGACAGGGACTGGGGAACATGGAACCTCTGAGCTCCCTGAGATGTGGCCAGAAAGCCTCCAAATTATAAGAAACGACTCAGTGTCCTACATTGCCTTGATTGTTTGAAAAATTAGTATTTGCAGCTTATTTTTATAGTACAGGAAAAAAGTATTAAGACAAAGGACTGGACCTCCATAGTATCCTGTCATTGCAAAAAGTCACGGTACATAATTGTCTTCAGAAATATACTGAGCTGAAAAGACAGAGAGGGATGAAATGGGTGAAGTTTTTTGTCATGATGGACAGGGTTCAGAAGTTCTTGGTTTTGAAACTATCAGTGAATGTCTCTCTTTTTTTTTTTTCCCAGAATAGAAAGATAACACACAGTTTGTTTTGTTCATGATTTGTATGAACTTACATTAGAAATAACTGCCTTCTGATGAAATTAAAACTTCATCCTATGTGGAATTTGAAAGAATTCTGGATGATCTTCCAATGTTGTTAAATACCACAGATGAGTTAGTTCTGCAATATCTAACAGCTGTGAAGAGCAGTGGAATGGTTGTAAGATTAAATGGAGCTGATGTCAGTCAGTCTGACACTTTTATTTATTCAAAGGACAAGGTTATATCCCAGGAGTCTTCTGAGTGTTGCTCAGTGTGCGACCTCAAAGAAGCAATGCTGAGAATGACCCAACACAATGAAACTCGTGAGTCCATGAGACCAGACAAAATAATTGACATATCCAGAAACCCCAGATGTTGCTGATCTTTGCTGAGATCAGGTTTGAGGTTTTAGAAACCTGTTGATAGTGAATGAGAGATTTTTTTTAGAACCATAGAGAGGAAACTTGCAGCTGAAATTTAGTGTATAGAGGCTGAGTGGGCTGCTGCAGAGACAATTGTTTGTCTCAGAATGAGAGAGCACCTCATGCTAAGAATTACAATACAGGTGGAGGATGAGTTAAATGACAAGTCAGATAATAAAACATAACAGAAATTACAGGAGAGAAGAGAGGTATTAATAATGTGAATACACTTTACAAGAATATTTATGTGTGGAGAAATGAGTGAGCAGGATTAAGGATGAAAGTGGAAATTACAGTGCAACTTTAAAGAATTAGAAAAAAATACTGTGATCTCTTCAAAAGTGAGGTGGAAAAAAAGAGATACTGGCTGTAATCCAGACAGCTCAGCTGTTTTGTAGAAATACCACATTTTGAGGAGCTTTGAGAGACAATTACAATTCTCAGGACCAATAAAGCACCAGGGGCTGATAGTGTTCCTGCTGTATTATTGAAAACAGGACGGCCTACACAGACTCAAAGGCTTTTCAAACTGATTTGGTTTGGAAACTTGAATAAATTCCGAGTGAATATGCCCAATTCTCTAGAAGGGAGAAACCCAAATGGAAGAAATGTTGCAGTATTTTCCCATCTTTGTACAGCCTAACATGACAACTGCTTTATAAAAAAACCATTTTTGTTCATGTAGAGGAAACACTTCATCCATTAAGAGCTCAGGAACGGACAGGAATGTGATCAGGATCTATCTATCTATCTATCTATCTATCTATACATATATCTGTGTGCATGTTTGTTCTCTAGCTATTAGGGAGATACAAGAAATCTTGTGTAGTTGTCACAAATTGACTTCCACCAGAAAAAGGCTCTGGACAGCTTGAAAAATGAATTAGAAAGGTGCAAATATGAATTGTTTGTAATCACAAACATTGTACATTCTGCTCTGCTTGACCTCACTGAAGAGTTTAGTCAGAGAGATGCTTAAGTGTCACTGCTGTAACTTTTAATATGACTGGGTGGAATTAATGCACTCATTGTGAAATTCTTAAAATGGTATGAATTTGAATGGTTTGCTGTTGCAGAGCATGTGGTACTGGCTACTGCAGGAGACCATTGAGAGGACTGGGGAACAGGCTCCCAGGACACAGAGGTCTGATTCTCACCCCACTGTTACAGCAAGTTCCCATGTTCCTAGTGGTTCTCAGTTTACATGTTTTAAGTTTATTCGTTCAGGAGCTCTCCACCGTTTTATGTATAAGTTCATGTTTATGTATTTCCCCCCATTGCTTATATATTAGTTCTGGAAAGTTCCCCCTTCCTCGATGCCCCATCAGTCCACTCATGTAATTCCCTCCCTTACTTTATCCCCATTAGGTATTCCCCTGTTATCTCCTCCTCCTCAGTCGATCTCCACTGGTTGTTTCCTTTGTTCCACCACTGTATAAAATGCTGTACTCTCCCTTCTTTCCTAGTCTTTGTCCCTGGACCCTCCACTTGCTGTAAACCAGCTGGAACCCACACAGAGACCCCCTCTCTCATCCTCTACCTCTGCCGATGCTTTTACATCACCTTTGTTTGGGGCTTGCTCCTTGCAAAGGAGCCAGCTCTCTCTGCAGGCTGCAGCTGACAGTTCTCCCTGTTTGCTGCAGCTCACAGCTCTCCATCCCTGCTGCAGCTTGAAATAAAAAAGGGCAGGACTGATGGTCCTTTTTAAGCCTTTATTAAAAGTGATCAGCTCGGGTGGGGGCCCTGCCCAGCTTCGTTGCCCCCAGCTTCGACTTGGAGGAGGAGGAACTTCGGCTCTATCACTCCCTGTGATAGAGCCGGGCCTTCAAGCCTTCCTCACGAGGCGTGGCTGTATACCCAAGGGTATACAAAGGTGATGGTGGTAATTCGCCGTCCTCAGGGCAGTGGCTCCAATAGACTTTTTGTTATGGTGACTTCTTGGAGAACTCAAAAGCTGGCCAGATAGTAGTTGCCTATAGAGTAGCCTAGTTCATTTTTCTTAAAAGTTTGTTGGCTCGTTTTAAATTATTATTTTTTAGGGGTTCTTACACTCCCAGGGGTCTTTTCAGCTCTAGTTTGCATATTCAGCCCCTTTTCTTCTCTCCTTTTTTTTTTTTTCTGTCTTTTCCTTATCTACTACTCTCCAGGCAGGCCAGCTTGGAAAGGGGTAAGGGGGGGAGGGTCGTAAATTCTTGCCTTGAAATGCAAGGTCTGATAAGCTGGATTCTTCACAACGACGTGAGGGTTTCTTTCTTAAACTACAAGAGAGATCCTAACTTACAAAGCTACAACAAAGCACAAAATTACATTCAAACAAAGCTACAATGTAGTACAAAATAAATGGATAATTGTTAAATTGATAATCTGGTCCCTTATTTATAACACAGCTCACAGTTCTCCCTCCTTGCTGCAACTCACACCTTTCCATCCTTGCTGCAGCTCACAGCTCTCCCTCCTTGCTGCAGCTGACACTTTTCCATCCTTGCTGCAGCTGACACTTTTCCATCCTTGCTGCAGCTGACACTTTTCCATCCTTGCTGCAGATGACAACTTTCTCTGCAGGCTGCAGCTCACAGCTCTCCCTCCTTGCTGCAGCTCGCAGCTTTCCCTGTTTGCTGCAGCTCACAGCTCTCCATCCCTGCTGCAGCTCACAGCTCTCCCTCCTTGCTGCAGCTCACAGCTGTCCCTGCAGGCTGCAGCTCACAGCTCTCCCTCCTTGCTGCAGCTCACAGCTGTCCCTGCAGGCTGCAGCTCACAGCTCTCCCTCCCTGCTGCAGCTCACAGCTCTCCCTCCCTGCTGCAGCTCACACCTTTCCCTCCCTGCTGCAGCTCACAGCTTTCCCTGCAGGCTGCAGCTCACAGCTTTCCCTCCCTGCTGCAGCTGACCCCTGCCTGCAGCAGCACAAGCCAAGCACGTCTGCAGCTGGATGCTGCACTGCCTCGGGCAGCCCCAACATTGTCAATTTACATTTCCTTTTTGACCATTGTGGCGAGTTAACTGTCATGAGAAAGAAGAAATACAGCTCAGAAGAGAGTTGTAGACCAGAAGGTACTGCAAATAAAAAGCCAAACTCCAAACAGTGCTGAATTTGAAGAAAATAAAGCCCACTTGGTTAGCTTAAGATCACCTTGGGATTGCTTTTCTGGGAGTCAGTAGATACTGTAGATTATGTTGATGTTAAAGGGTTTGAACACCTCAGGAAACTAAGGCTTGTTAAGAGTGTTACTTTTTCTGCAGGTAACATTTAGGTCCAAAAGAGTGAGACCAAGCTGCAGAGCTCCAAGTTGTTGGATCTCTACTTAGATGGAAGAATGGTCACTAAGTAACTTGAACAAAGTCCTGGGATAGATTTTTGGAGATGGTGGGGGAAAAATATGTGGAGAAGATTTAATAAAAATGAGCTTGAAGTCTGTAAAGAACCTAATATATTAAAGGCAATGAAATCCCTGGCCAGTGTGTTGGCAGAGCCAACATTTAGGATGATGGAAGACAGAACAGCCAAACACTTCTTGAAAGGCTGTTCTCATGGTATTTGACCTGGGTGCTGATCAGAGAGACAGCATGACTGAACATGGTCTAGGGCCCTTAATGTGAATTAGTGACAATGGAGAAAAAAATGCCTTAATGGGGGAAAAAAAATACCCTTGACAGTCTTAGCAAATTATGGGAAGAGCCAGGGAATTTTTGGGCCTGTAGAGCTGGTAAATAAGTAACTAGCACTGCATTAAAAGCTGGGTGTTGTAACAGGGTTTCTGTAATGGCAGATATGATGCAGTTAAAGTGCACCAGGAGTTTTCCAGGGAGTAGGTTGGAAGGTAGATCTGACCCAAATATTAGACATCAATGCAAAAATCAGGGCAAATATATTTGGGAAGATTTAAAATAGTTTAGAACTATCGGACCAAGAACTGTGAAAGGAAGCAATTTGGCTGGAAGTCTGGTTGGTGGTTATTAGAAGGGTTCTGATGGCTGCAGCTTTGGTATTCATGTGAATTCTTACATAAAAGAATTGTCTCTGCTGGAGATAAGGAGCTGTAAATGCACCACACTGGGGTAATTCTGACATGACTGTTTGACCTTAATCTGTTTCTTCTTTTGCATTTGTATTCTAACCTTCTCAACTGCTAGCACAATATTTTTATGACTTGGATTTACTCTTTATGCTGTTCACTTGTAGGAACACTTCTGTCCTTATCTAGCCTGAAAATGGCAGGGATTCTGGGATATGAGCCAAAATTCTCTGAAGCTCCTGGAAACACTTGTGGATGAGGCTCTGTCACATGCCTGTCTGTCAGGACTGAAGGTATCCACGATTGTTTGCCAGCTTCAAACTCCACATGTTGACCTAGACTGGTAGAACTGACCCCTTTATATTTTTCATTGCTCAACCCTTTTTCTTCTACACTGGTGTGCAATCAAATCAAGTCCTGAGAGTATGTGTGACTACATCCTGGGGGAGATGATAGAGACATTTTCCAGCTCCAGAAGTACTTTGGTTTAAATTCTTTGATGTGCTGTGATTGTGGGTAAGTCTTCCTTTCTAGTATCCTTGTTTGGCAAAAAAAACCCCCTTATCACATGTATTTTTATTTCTATCTATGTACATATACAAACATATTCCTACCTGTGTACCTGCACATGTACATACAAAAAAGGGTCAGTTTATTACATTGTGATTTCCCTCTCAGCTCACCCTTGCTCTGTCACAGCCCTTTTTGCAATGGCTTTTCAAATCAGAACTTTTCTCCACATCCCACTTCCTCTTTGTGGATTTAAAGGACAGGTTGTTCTCCCTCCAGTGGCTTTTGTTCTCGTGACTCTTTCTCAGAGTTTTGCATTAGCCATTAGTATCCTGTTGCCCCCTGATAGCTCATTGAACTTGGTCTTGAGTCAATGGTCTTGTTTTGAGCTGATTAGAAAAGATTTCCTTTCCTTTATCAAAGCTAAACAAAACCAAGGAAATTAAATGAAATACAAAACTATGTTTGAATAACGGTAGGGCTGTGACATGAGGCAGGAAGCTCAAGATAAGGCTGATGATATGCCCAGAACTGCTGCAGGAATGAAGGCCAGAATGTCAGCCACAATCCAGCATTTTTGTGGGGTTCTATCAGTTGTCTATGAGCAGGGACTGCCTGGAGTAAGAAAATAGAGTCTCTGCACTGGGCTGGGAGGAAGGGGATGTGTTATCTTCCCTGTGCTGTTCACCACTCCTTTCTGCAGGTGGAGAGCTGATACCTCAGTGCAGTGAGGGCAGCACATGCTTTGGGTGCAAAGGTACCTCCCACAGACAGGAGATCTAAAAGGGTCTCTAATCACTGTCCTCACAGTGTCCATCCCTCATGAATTGATGAGATAATGCCTGCTGGGCGTTTGAAGCTACTTCTAGGCTAAGAAGCGTTGCTAAACTGCTTTTCTGCTGTTGTTCAACAGTTTTATTGCTCATCCTTCTCTGGTACTTATTTTTATAACCTTAATCAGGGTCAGAGGGCAAATATCCATTTATTCTGTCCTTCCCTCAATTCCCTTGATAAAACCTCAAAATTTTGTCTGCACCTGATGTTAAAGGAGTTGGATTATTGCTATGGTGGAAATCATCATGCTAGTAACTTGAGTGTATCTACTGTAGTGCCTTCAGTTGGAAATCAGAGTTATGAAGTGTCCATTCATCCTGCACCTTATGGAGCCTGTTTACACTTCCCCTCCACCCTGGTGTCTGGTAATTTGGTAGAGAAATAATTGGGTGTGATGGCTTTAAATATATTGAACTGTCCCATAGTCTCACTTTGCTACAATTTCTGTCCTAAGTAGGAGTTATGATGCTTCTATTCTTACCAGCAGACTGACAGCCAAGTTCAAAGCTGAAGAAGGCCCAGAGAAAGATTTTCCCTCTGCTAGCAAGCACTTGGTCACAGAAACAGTGGGGAAGGCAGCGGGGAGTGAGAAGTGCACAGTAAGGACTGCAGGTCCTTTGGCTTCCATCTGTTTTCTAAAACATGTAGTAAATCTTCCTTTTTAAAACATGAGTCTCTCCATCATCCTTACTTTATGTGAGCTCATTTCAATTGCACTGACTCAATATTATTTTGGCTGTTTATTTTTAAATGATGTGTTTAAAGTTCTCTCAAGAAACAGAATATTTGATTGGAATTCAAGGGAAGGCCCTCTGTTGGAGTACTGCTGACAGACAGCTGTAAGGACAAAAAAGCCACAGCTCTGGTAATAAAGATAAAAGGAGCTCAAAGCATGAACTAACTTCCTCACTTGCTATAAATTCAGTGTGGCTTGTTTCTTTCAGTTTAATTGAACACTGGCAACTTCCAGTAGTATTTTGCTAGGAAGTATTGCAGATATTTTACCTGGAAAACCTTTTTCTCAATAAACCATTTTGGCAAAATACATGGACCTGAGGGGGATTATGGACAACTTCAAACCTCATATAAAGACAGATAATGCTTTAAAATATGTGATGTCACAGGAATACTGGCTGGTCAGAATATGCTGGGGTTGGTTTGGTGAAGAAATGTCCCCATCCAGCAAAGTTCAGCACCCTGGAAGGGGTCACAGGAGTTAAAACTCCTGTAGCTGACAGCAGTGTCAGGGCTCAGCCCTGCAAGTGCTGACAGTGCCCAAAGACAGCCCTGCTTGGAAGTCTGACACCTGCCTGTTCAAAGCAGGTGTTGGCAGGAACTGGAGGTTCTTTGCCCTTGTTATCTGTTGCTGTTATCAGGTGAAGCCACTGCCTGAAGGATGGAGACTATAAAAGAACACACACCAGTGACCCTTAAATTATAAAGGTGCCTAAAGCTTGAGACCACCTGGAAGATGATGTTAGGAGGGAAACAGAGATGACTGATGGCTTTCTCCTTTTTTAGTGTCCTGATTGCTGTTGTCACTGCAAATGCCAACCCTTCACAGCCTTATCCTGCTCCATCTCAGCATCACTTTAACAGCATAGATGGCTTCCTTTGCCTGTGACCATTTAGGGCTCATCCATCTGGAAAGACCTGCCACGATGCATGTGGGAACAGGAAGGAATACCAGATACTTTGCCTTAATGATTGACAGAGTCCCTGTGATCGGTTACACAAGCTGATACCCTGGGTGCTTTTCTCTCCTACCCCCGACTGGGATACAGCCTGTGTGTTTGTTTTTGCTGTTTTCCCCCTTCACTGGAACAGAGGAGAGAGTTGTTAAAACCCTGTTTTGATTTGCTCTTCTCCCTGTGCAAACCCCTCTCTTCTCCTTCACGGTGTTTGTTCACAGAAGATCTTGCAAAGCTGAAGGATAGGTGTGTTTTTCAGAAGATAAGGACACCTTGTTTTTCCCTGGCTCCAATGCTGGAAGAGTGGTCCCTGACCTCTCTCCATGATCTCTCTCTCCCTGATGCTTCTTCTGCCAAGATCAGATTTTCTCAGCATGACTTGAAATTCCTCACGTTATGTTTCTTTGAGGTTTTATTCACTTTTGGGCACACAGTGCAAAGAAGGGATCAACCATGCAAAGAGGGGACCAGCAGCAGAACTACCCAGTGGAGAAGTGGAGATGACTGACCCAAGCAGAAATTGTGCTCCTTCCTCTGGCACAGGAGGAAAAAGGAATCACTTGGGAAACATCTCGAAGCAAAAACAGTGAGAATTTATGAATTAGATTCTCCAGAATACTTTTGCTGTGAGTTGGTGACCAAAAAAGCTCTTCAAACAGCAGTGTCATGTGGCAAGTGCAGAGCCTGAGACTGTTCCCCATTTGGTTTTGGTTATTTAACACAAGTTAGATTGACAGAAAGCTCTTCAATGAAAGGCCTTAAGGAAGAACATATTGTTGATCTGGAAAAGCTGATAAACAACTGGCAGCCATGCATGGTATTTCATGCTAAACCAAGATAAAAAGGTTCCCTCCCCATTCTCCCCCGTGCCCCCTTGTTTCTTTTTGGGATAATGTGAACATATGTTTTTGTCCCCATGAAAGGGACATGATTTTAATCAAGGCTTTGGCATGTCCAGCGAGCCTAAAGCAATTTTTGAGTTTGCAAATAACAAAAGTGATCTTTTTAAGATTGGCAGCCTCCCACCCTTGCATGGAACTAACCACCTCACAGCTTTGTGACACACAGGCCCGTGAGCCACAGGGAGTCTGCACAGCACTGCTGAAACCTGATGGGCTCCTCAAAATGAGTTTTGTGACCAAAGCAATGGCTCTCTTCCTCCACTGTCACATCCAGGGGGCTCTCATGCTTTACACCAAGTAATAACCAGCCTGCCACAGCCTATGTGACAGTTGAAAATGTCTTTACCAGTACCTAAAGACTCATCACCAACTTTCCCTTATTTCCAATTAAAATAAACATGTATTTAAGTAAATATTCACTGTCAAGTTCTAAATGTGAATTACTGCTGTGTGCTGTCTGTCAGGCCTTGTTCTGGGATGTGTTGCTTATGATCTGCCCGGGTGTTTGTTACATTTTCCCCTGTAAGAGTGTTTGGATATTTCATCAATCATGCATGCAAGTTCCTTTGTCGTCTTTTGAAGGAGTGATGTGGTTTCATTTATAAAAACCATGTTGAGAACATGTTTCCTTTTAAAAAGTGAAACCTCTTCTTAGCAGCGCTTCATCTGGAAGTGGCAGGGACAGAAAACAACTTTAGCTGGTCTTGAGGAGGTTTCTCTGCTCCAGAAAGTTTTTCAGTCCTCCATGCAAGCAGCCAGTCCTTCTTGAAGGACTCATGGTAGTAATTAGGTCACTGTATGTGGATGCCACCAACTGTAAGCAGTTCTGACAAAATCCAGGTCTAAGCATATGCTTGGAAATTTTCCACTGTTCAGAGATGGAAAGAAGCATTTCAGTGGTCTAGAACATTCCCAAAGATACACAAGTTTTAAGGAAGACACGAAGGAATTCTGGTGTTAATGGATCAGCTCCATGCAGTCTTGGTGTGCCTGCCCTTAGGTGTTGGGGGGACAGGTTTTTTTCTGCTTTTAGCCTCAGACAATTTAATTTATTCACTGAAAGGGTGGTGAGGTGTTGGAATGGGCTTCCCTGGGAAGTGATGGAGTCATCAGCCCCGGGAGTGTTCAAGAAACACTTGGTACCTGTTTGGTGAGTGGATTTCAAAGAATGGTTTATAGGGAAATTCTTGATTAAAAAATGAGCTAATGAGTTCATTTGAGTTCACTGTGAGACTGATGAACTAATCCCAAACAGTGACTGTGAAGCTTCTCTGATTGTCCCTCCACCTTGTCTAAAATTTCAGTCCAAAATTTGAGGGACACCTGGGCAGAGCAGAAGTAGAAAATAAAAGGTGCTGTGAGATGCCATGTGTCTTGGCACAGGCTTTTGGCATTGAGGTTGGGAGGCTGTGCCTCAGCGTGGCTACATGAGCTCATGTCTGTGCTGTTCACATGCTCCCACTTCCCAGTGAAACAGGAGAGGGTGCCTTGGCATCACATGAAGAAGATTTTTGGTCCCTTTCAAATGTCAGCCTTCCCCCTGGAGACTTGTTAAGCACAAAATGACAGTGTCCCCAGGTCATGCATTACTCAGCAGCAACATGAGGCCCCCAGATGTGCTGTGCCTCCAGCTCACAGGATGTTCTTTGTCCAGGGGACATGGTTCCAGTTTTGGGTTTGGTTTTATTTTACTGCATCTGGCTAAAAAGGGCAGGAGCCAACACACTGATTTGGCTTGAACTTGAGGCATCATTCTCAAACACAAAGATCCTCCCATCTTGCCTTCTAGCTTGAGCTCTTGAGGAGAATAAGATCTTCTTTCAGTTCAGTTTGAAATTGTTGTAGCATATGGACGTGTTTAGGGATCGCAAGGAGGATCACTCTGCTTTGTAATATGTGAAGATTTAAAAACTGAGTGTTCTTCCAGCTGTGCATGTGTGAGAGGCAGATCCATTCATAGATTTATCAGGCATGAGAACACACAAAGAGGTGCTTGTACTCCATCCAAAGCTTCTTATAAAGCAGTTTAGTTTGCACAGCTCCGAGTCTTTGCTGAGAGTTCATCTTCCTCGAGTGCTCCACAGCTTCATACACAGTGCTGTATTCCAGTTAACTCCATTGATTCCATCAGAGTTTGGTTGCTTTTTCCTGCCCCAACACATCCATATGGCATAAGCTTTTTTTTTTTTTTTTTTTTGCTGTCACATAAGTATAAAATAATGAAGTAAGGCCCGGGGATATGCCAGAGAAAACACAGTGTGCCTCATATGAACTCAAGATGTCAACTGGCTCTGTGGAAAAAGGAAGATGGTTTTTGGCCTGGTTAAAGGTAATCCATTAAGGGACTTATGAGGGATGTTGCAGGATTACTCTGGGATACCATCAACAGTAAGAAGAGAAACTGGTTGTCTTCTAATGGAACTCTTCTGTGAAGAATGAACCCTGAATTCTGAAATACCTGTGAATTGCTTAGGACTTCCTGGGAAGTGCCCTCAGTGTTGCTGTCCCTTCTTCCAAGGCAGGTGCTGTTGTGTCACCTGGTCTGGGGGCTCTCTGCAGTCACCTCTCATCATTCCTGATGATCAGATTTTTTGATGAAACATTTGTCTGTGCTGCTGCTCGTAGAGACACTCAATGGTTTGTGGAAAAGAGTGTGGGGACCAGGAAGGAGATCCAAATGTAAGAGGAAAGGACTCAGAACACAGTTAAGTTGTCCAAGTGTTTGTGATTCTGGAACAAGTAACAGAACCAGCATGATTTATATTAAATGTGTGATGAAATAACCCCAATTCAGGTGAATGTTGTTAATTCTCTGTTAGAAAGAGACATGGTGAGACATTTCCTAATAAACATCACTAATTTGGATAAAATAAACCATCAGTGAGGCTGTGGTCAGTAGAACTGGCCTCGTTTAAGAAACCTCACTTGCAGCACTGACCCAATGAACTGTGCATCAGGGGCAGGATTCAG
Organism: Lanius collurio; assembly: GCA_020086605.1. Taxonomy (NCBI): domain Eukaryota; kingdom Metazoa; phylum Chordata; class Aves; order Passeriformes; family Laniidae; genus Lanius; species Lanius collurio. Next base: position 21,711,592 of record JACBWW010000016.1, read on the forward strand.
CCCTCCATCATCAACAGGCTCCACTGGCCCAGAATTTGGAAATGTTCATCTTTCTCAGTGTTCTTGTCTGGGTGACAGAATTGACTTGTGTAAGTAGAAGTCTAGAAAACACCTTAACATCCTGTGAGAAACCCCCAAATTGTGTTCATAGGGAACATGGGTCAGGGATCATGTCTTTGTCTTGCATATAATCTCTGCAGAATGTTATAATGAATCAGCTTTTATCTCTCTTTACACATCCCAAATTTGGGGATTAGCACCCAAATCTAGAGTTATGAAATAAAACAGGCTCTTTCCTGTTAAAATTAATTATTGCAATAAAAACTCCCAAACACATTATCTTCACAGCTGTCTTGTATCAGGTCATTAACTGCCCAAAATTGCGTGGTATTGTCACAGAATTAATGATTGCTCTTTCAGTACACCCAGTCTCCATGGAATTACTCTGCTAGAAGAACCCACTGGTTTGAACTCTTTTATTTTTATTCAAAGCCATCTGTCCTAGTGCTCAGATCCTTTCAATAATGAAATGCTCAGTTGGCACAAACCTTTCCCAGCATTTTTATCATGTTGATTGATGGCACTCACATCCAAGAGGAAGGTGGTAAGTGCCATCTGATGTGCCTGACATAGGCATCTCCAAGAGGAAATCCCAGTGAAGGAGCCTTTCAGTCCTGTCTCCTGTTTTCCTTTAAAAAACATGTGAAGCCCACAGGAGCAGAATCTGTATTAGACATGGGACATTCATCAAGATTTCTTCTTGGAGAAATTGGCAGTAACATCTCAGCAAAAGCTGATCAAGTAAATGCCAGCAGCCACTGGTGCAGCCCCAAGGAACATTAAAATATTTGTCCTCCACATGGAATATGGGTAAAACAGAAGGGGCTAGCTGCCCTTTTTATGATGGGTGTAATTCTGAATTTAACCACTACTAGGATATGCTTGTTTTTTTTACATTAGTCCCATCCCCTTTCCAGACTGTTTTTTAAAACTTACTCACTCTGTCACAGGAGCTTTCTGTAGGTCCAGCTGTAGGTCCATGATTTCATTGCTCCTAGAAGTGGACTAGGGATGGAAATTAAAAGTCAAGGTTTAAAACCAGTGGAATTCAATATCTTTCTGAGCCTGAGCTTTGGCACCGGTGAAGTCACAGAGATTTCTATGAAATAACTCCTCTGTGAATGTTGGTTATGCAAAGAAACTCTGATGTTATGTACCAGGAGAAACAGATTTGAACTTCAGTGCAGACGCTGAAGTTTAGTCTGAAATCTATGCTGGTATTTTTTTTTAAACCCTCTCCAAAACCTACAGGAAAAGTTAGGTATTTTAACCAATATTTTAAAACATTTTAAAGGGAAGGGAAGGGTTTATAATTAGCATCTCTCTTAATCCCCTGTTTTTTCTTTTAATTTAAAAACATCTGGAATCCAGTGTTGACAGATAAACCCCTTAATCTCTTTACTTACGTTAAATGTGCTCTCCAAGTAATATTTTTCACTTCTAATTTAGTGGCATCTGAAGGGTGTGTGTGGGAAAAGTGAGCCAAAGGCCGAAATATTTGCAGGAGAATTGGTGCAGTGATTTAATTGTTGAAAATACACCTGAAGAACAAAGGGATGCCCACACACCAGCCTCCTTTTGGCTGCCTCCATCTGTCTTGGCACAGGGTGGTGGGTGAAGTCTTCTCCATGCACAAAAGCCAGGCTGCAAGAGCCTTTATAACTAAGCTGTGTTCAGTTCATGGTCCTTTTATGGGTTCCTGTGCAAAACTGGTGCTGTATGGACGATTCCTCACTGGCCTTTGGTGATCTGGAGCTGCTGTGGATGAGCCCAAAGCAGCCCCATTCTGATGGGAATCACTGGTAAGGTTGCCAAGAAAAGCAAACTGTTTGTTTAGTGGCAGTCACTTTCCAAGGGGTTGCAGGAGGTCGCTTGGCATCTGACACCATCAATATCTGAGCTTTAAAGGAAAGTTGGGTGGCAAAAATCTGGTATATAATTGCAGTTAGAGCTGTGAAATCCAAGATTACTTGCTAAACAAAAGCCTGTTTTGTGACATGTTCCTCCCATGACAGGCAAGCAGGGTGCCCTGTTAGGAGCCTCCTGCATCTCTGAAGATGGATATTATTTAACCACCTCTGCTTTGTGGTGAACAGCTGTTGGAGGTGACTTTGTCCACAGTAAATCTGCTTTTCCTCTTCAATGGGGAAAGGCACATAAATCCTGATTATGCTGTGAAATGTAAAGGACACAACCCAGTGCTACTGGAAATGGTTTGGGTCTCCTTGCTGCTTCTGGAGTCTTTTTCCTTAAAGCACCATCTCCTGGAATCAAAGGATCTGTGGTGTTTTTGGAATTAAAAGTTTGCAGAAGTGCAAGTTACAGGAGAAAGCTTAAAAACACGTGAGCCATATATAACAAAAGGCACGTGTTGGAATAGATGGTGGTTATTGGTTTTGGTTGGTGTGTACACTGAATAATTTCTTTGGGAATTGCAGAAGGATTGAGTATCCTGACACTTGAGCTCTTGGAGTTTCCAAGGCTGAGGGAGTCTTTCATGGAGTGGAGGGAGAGCAAATGCCTGTTCCTGGGACATGTGGTAGAGAATGGAGAATGTCAAGACACCTGCACTGACATTTTTAACGCAATAATCTCAATTTTCAGTGTTCTGTCCCACACTTCATAAATGAATAATAGTGAGACATTTTAAAGGGTCTTCACTTCTACTTCAAGTTGGAAGGTATGTCAGTAAGAAACAGTGACTAGAACTGAACAAATAGGAAAAAATCCTTCTGGATGTTATTTCAAATTCCAAAATTAATTTGTTTGGCCTATGTTCAAAAGCCTCCCATGTCAACTTTGTGGAAACACTTGGGTGCCAGTGTTTTACAACCAAATGAGGGTTTTAAAGCTCCAATACTTCCAGTGAGTCACTGGAAGTGAATTCAGTAATTTGGAATATCTAATTCAAATTTTGCACTGTGTTAAGCACGGCAGTCATGCAGGTGGCAGCATCATGAACCTGAGTTTTTTCCATTTCCCCAAGAGAAGAGTTGAATATTAGTCAATAAACAAACTCTGGCATTCAGAAGAAAAAGTCTCAGAATTCTCTAGCCTAAAACAGTGGAAATTTCAGATAGTGAAGCTATTCCAGGAAACAGTGAGCTACTGTTGTTTGTAATATTCATAATTTGGAAGGATTCAGAAGGGTACTGCTGATGCATCTAAAGCTGTTCCCAGGGAGCTGACAGAGAGAATGAGAGAGAAGCTTCAGGCAGTTCTTGTTTTTAACAGAAATTTTTGTGTGCAAACATATACCTCTTGCTGGTATCCCTGCAGCTAAGATGTTAAGAACAAAGCCCTGCTCATCCAAAGGCACCCTTCTTAAATATTTAGCTCTGGATGGCTGCAGATTCAGTAGGGAAGTTGGAAGTTCTGACAACTCCAGGTTTATCAAGCAACTAACACTTAATCCATGCCAGCTGCCTGTGGCTTCCTTCCTACCCCTGCCAAACCAATACTAAATATGGGTTTCATATTAGAAATAAATCTTTTAGTGTGTTCAACATGGTCGTGTTTCTTGAAGTATGCAAAAGAGTGAGGAATCAGACTAAACTGAGGACTGTGGACAGTTTTCTTTCAGAGTAGAATATTGTTTTTCTTAATTTGGGCTTTTTTTTTTTGTAGTTATTGCCACCAGCCATGACTTAATGGGACATAAAGTGGGAGGGAAGAAGACTGGCTTAGGGTCTGGTGTGGTGGTAAGGATGTGTATGGGAGAGCACGTATGCAAGGATTAGACACCTAGGAATTTGTAGGGGTGTAGGGGATGAGCAGGGGTGGCTGTTGAGGCCATACTCAAGAACTCAAGAATTCAAGAACTACCCTCCCCAGTCTCTTTTCTTCCACTTCCTGCTGACCTGTGTGCCCGGTGGCCTAAGGAATTATTTTGTCTTTATCTTCCATGAGGCATTTTCTCCCTTGCTGTCTCAAGCTGAGCTGACTCCTGAGAGTCCAGAGCTGATGACTCCTCCCAAACCAGGCAGTTCCATGCTGGCCAGGAGGGATGAGTAGACATGAGGTGAGGAGCTGGAAGGGGTAATAACTAAGCTGAGGGCTGCTTCACTTGGGGCTCGTTATGTAAATACTGCACTGCCCTGTCTGCAGGGAGACAGAGTGTCCCTGTGTAATTCCAGAAACAGCACCACCTGCACTGGGAAGGGGTGGACCTGACACAGGATCTCTGTGATGGCGCAGGGGTGGAGTGGGAGAGCCATGGAGACCACTGCCTTTTGTAAATCCCTCTCTAAAGCAGCAGGTTACATAATGGTGGTGAGCAATCCTGGTGTTTACACGACCCATTACAGAGTCCCTTGGCAAGTGCCCACCTGCCACAGCCCAGCCAGCACAGCCAGCCAAAGGCTGATCTCACATCCCCACAGCCCCACTGAAATGGCTGTGGATTTATCTGGATCTGAATGAGGTCAGGACCTGGCCCGGGATCCACAGGAATGGTCAAAGTTGGTGTGTGGAGCTGCTCACAAATAAATCCCTGCCTCTCTGCTGCTCTTGCAGGCTCTGAATCCTTTTAGGGCTGCTTTGCCACAGCTTTTGGGTTGATCTGGCAATTGAAAAATATTATTTCTAGTTGTCAAAACAGAAAAAAGTGCAAAAAATATGGATTTCACATCCCTGCGCTGAGCTTCTGGCAGCTAGTATTCTTTCTGCACTTGTAATGACAAATAATACTAACCTTATCCATTTTGCTTGGCACTTGGGATTGTGTTTTCTGCAGTCATTATTCTGCCCAGAACAGGGAACAGCTTGTAATCACTGCTTTGGTTTTTCACCTGCCTCATGTCCCAAACCAAGGCTAAAGACGAGGATTAGATGCTTTATTTGCATGGGAAAAAAAAGCCACATCAGTCACAGGATCCTGGAGACCAGAAAACACATTTTTTTTGGAAGACAGTAGAAAATAACTCTGTTATCTTACAGAGTATTATGAGCTGTGGGAGAGTTCTTGGTCAGCCAAGCAGTATGGTTTTCTTGAAAATTAACTTTCCTTATGTTGCATCTTTTCTTCACATTTGACCACACAAACTTTGTTCCCCAGAATTTGTTTTGCTAAGGGTCTGCAAGCAAATATTGTTATTTTGCAAGCAAATAAGAGAGAGAAGAAGAACAGAATGGAAAAGAGGAATTCCTGAGTTCAGGTTCTCCTTGGGTGTGACATCAGTGATATCAACACCACAAAGGTTTTAAAAGCAGGCCAAAGAGACGGTCACAAGGCCAGAGAGGTGACTGTATTATGACAGCAATATAAAAACAGAGTAGGTTGTTTGCTGCTATGTCATTTGTCACCTTCCTGAGAGGCCTGAGTGGCCTGTTCATCTCAGATCTATTTGTGTGAGATTTCCACAGACTCACCAGCACTGGCTAAGCCCTTGGATGTGATTTCTGTACAAACTCAATGGGCAGGTAGACGTGCAGCACTCACAGGGAGGGACCTCCCTGGTTGTTGGGTCCCTTTTCTGCACACTGTAGGATGGACAGCCACGCTCTGCAATTTCATTCATAAATTCTTCAAGCACAAGTCTGTTTGCACAGTCCAACGATATCCTGCAATTTCAGCACAGGGTGGTCCTTTTAGTTTTCAGAATAATACTCCAGAGTCTTTTAACCAAGTGGATGTGATATAAGCAATTGCTGCATTGGATATTTCACTGCTAGACTTGTAAATATGCAAACCCATCTGGCTGGACCATATTTTAAGAGAGTATGGATGCTAGCTTATATTATTATGAGGAATGGCAACATTATGATGTGCTGATTGAACAGCGATGTCCTGCACAAAGAACTTTCCATCCCAACCACATTGTAGGGGGTTTCTAGGAGTAGTTTCTTCTGTTTCAAGGAGAAAATGATACAAAAGCTAAACCTAGAAAATCTTTGCCGAGACTGACCCAGCTATCACCCCCAGCTCTCTGATTTTGCAATAAAGCAGAAGGTGATCAAATCCTGTGGAGCTGTTCAGGGTGCAGGGAAGTCTCCCATGTGCCACAGATGTTTACTGAACAACTTTAATATCTTGAATCAAAACAAATGGGGCAGCTTTATCAGTAGACTTTCCCTGCTTTTCTAATCCTGTTTCTCATGCAAACTCATTGTAATAATCCAGGCTGGATGTTGTCCAGGCAGCTGGTGGATGTTGTCATTCTTCCATTGACTTGACAATGGAGGTGTGGGCCAAGAGTGAGAACCTGGAGGAATAATTGCCTTGACCAAGACGTGTGGGAAAAGGCATCGCTGGCAGATTTGGAGGCAGTAATTACTAAGAGCCATGCAAAATCCTCTCCATCTCTTTCTGGATGATTGAAAGGATTCAGCTCTGCATGCCATCACGGGGGTTTTTGGCTTGGACAGGTACTTGGAAGTTCATTCATTACTTGTTATAATCCTTCCCCGTTCAGCTGTGCTGAAAGCGAAATATTTACATTAGAAATAACATCCTCACTGCCAGTAACTGAGCTGCCCATTGTAGAACCTGTGAGGGAAATGAAGTCTTTATAGTGCTCTTTGCTCTGCCATTCTCCTGATCAGATTTTGCTCCCTTGGTGCCCTAGTGCATGTGTGACCTTCAAAACCAACCCAGAGCACAGCAGCAGAGCCAGCTTTTTGCTGTATAGAACCAGACTCTCAGACACATCCCTTTTGAACTACCCACCACTTGAATCTGTGACCACTTTTGGACCTTGGCTACGTCCGCTCTGTTCGGGCTTTCTTACTTTCTGCAGATTTATTTTGCCCTGCTAACATGATTTGAGTCCAAACACTACATCACAAGTGTGGGCTTTTCGGCAGCTCTCCAACACTGTGTTGAATCTTTCTCTTTTGCTTTGCTTTTAATAATTCCAGTCTATGTGGACAGAGCTGCTGCTGCTTTTAAGGCATGTCTTGTTGAAGCTTTGCAGGCTCCTTCAGATTTGCCCAGGGCTCTATTATAAAAGGAGAAACTAAATCTCTTATCCATTCCACTTCCAAATCTGTGTGTTTCTCTTATTTCCAAACACTTCATTTAGAAAGCTGGCCAGAGAATCCTGAGCTAATGCCACGTGCCTCATGCAGTTCTGTTGTTTAGTCCAGGCAAGCTTTGCTTTTGTAAACTTTTTTAGAGATCTAGAATTAAATGTGAAACATGAGTCAAACAGTTTTTGAATGTGTTTAACTTGGAACACTTTTTAGTTATGATGTCCTGATTCAACACAGGAGAATGTACTTTTTTGCCCTCGAACAGCTTTGTAAGATGGCTATCAACTGGATAGATATGGACTTACTCATCTTGCTCCTGATTCATTTGCTTTGGTTACTCCAACTCCAGCAAGACAAACTGGGAAACTTGGCCAAAGAAACTCATGTTTCTGTGACTTCAAAATGAAAAGAAATCCGGGATCTGCAGGAAATATCCCATCTTTGAAGGAGTTTGGAGCAGACAGGCACAGAATCCACTTTGGCCCACCATTTTAGCAGAAATGTTTTATGCAGACCAGGTATGAGGGAATTGAGCACAGCCATGCTGTGAAACTCTTGTCTAACTCATAAACTTGTACAAAAATCCCGTCATTCTTAAAATCTGCAGGGCCACATGGTGATTTGAAAGATCCTTTGGACCAGATCTGAGTAATTCTTTAGCCTCGTTCTTTCACCTCAAGGGTCTGTTTGTACCAAAGAGCTCACATTCCTACTCCAGTGTCTGATCTACTGTTTACAGCCCTGTTGATAAATGCTGCTTTTTTATCCCTCTGGTTTCGTCTGGATGACCTTAGGTTTTGTCTTCCACTGTCAGAGCTGTCATGCAGACCTGCAGCAGGTGAACATCAATGGAGTTTGCTTCTGGTCAACCCTGCTCTGCAGAGCAAGAGGATGTGCTGACTTTTGGGGAGGTTGGTTTGGGCAAACTCCATCAAAGAATGCCTTACATCCCTCAGGGAAAATTGTCTTGTAATGGTGCCTCCAGCACCTCAGGAGCTGGTCTGTGCTGGGTCAGACAATGGTGCCAGTCCCTGGCTGTGCCCTCACGTTAAAGAGATTTGCACCACGAGTAAATATTGCTTATCATGACTTCCTCTCTTCCAAGCACGATGTGGAGAACTCATTTTGGCATGGAAAAAAAATAATGGTAATCTACAGCCACCATATCTGTCCTGTATCAAGGTCAGAGCATTCCTGACCCAAGTTCTGGCTCTGATGCTGTGGAGCTCTGTGTGTGCTCTCTGGTTTAAAGGTTTTCAGCAACAAAAAACTATTCAAAACTCGTAACGAAAACACAGAAAAAGCAGGGCATGGTCTGTTATCCTAAGTCAGCTCATGGAAACTTGTTGCCAATTGACCAATATTTTCCACTCATCTGAGATAGTGATGGAGGTCAATGTTCATTTATTACCTCAGCTGGCCTAAAATGTCACCAGTGATTGTTTATCTCAGCTATGCACCTCATGCAGCTACAGGCTGTAGCCTTGGCTGCTTGACAGTGCAAAACCAAGAGGGACTCTGTCTGAAGTCATGTTTTATTCAGTTGCCTCTGGCCAGATTCGTTCTGTTATCCTTGTATGGTCACGTTATTTGTAACACTTGGCCAAAGATGTGCCCGTGTAAATCAGGAACAACTCAGAAAACCACAGTGGAAGGGGGGGGATTGGCAGGCACCTGATGTCCCCACCAGGAGAAAAGAAGTTGTGTCCATGTGAATGGCTCTGTATTGGCTATCTGCAGGTGCTGGGTCCTCTTGGGAAGATGTCAGGTCTTATCTGGGGTCTGCACTGTCTGTGTGAAAGAGCAGTGCTAATCTGATCAATTTTGGCAAGTTATTAAGTGACACCTCTTGTCATAATTCAGACTTTTGGTTTGGTACTCACTTGGCTTTCAAGAAACTGGTCTCTTCTGTGGGAACAGAGTTTATGTGCAAAAGCTCTGATGAAACAGTTTTGTTGCTTTTTCTTAACAAACCTGCATTTGATTTTTACAGTAGATTATTGACATTTATGTTTCAGCCTAAAAGCAAGTTTAAAACCATCACATCTTGGAATTTCATACTTTTTCTCCCACTCACAAACATTCAGATCCTATTTCCTCAGGTCTTGACACAGAGATGTTTTCTCCTCATTCCTGGAGCTGTGGACACACTCTGAATTCTGACACACACTGAACATGCAGGGTTTTTTCTGTCCTGGGGATTTTGTCCATTCAGAGATGAGCAAAAGTTAAGTATATGGGTCCTCCAGATTTTGTCAGAGTTTGGATTTATATACAGACAGAAGGACTGGAATTTTACTCTTGTGATTGGATGCTGCTCTGCATTTGACCTCTGTATGTTTTTGAAATGGATCTAGTATTAAAGCAAGCAAAAAGAGAGACTATACAGGTTGGGCTTCCCTGAAGATCTTGTTTGATGTACAGGGGTTTACCTTTTCTCTTGGAGAGGAGTCCAACATGTTTCCTGCTTAAGAAGCCTTCACTCTTCAAGGTATGAGTCCGGTTTAGTTACTTTCATATATTTTTTTTTTTAATTTTGAATGTATGGAAGTAAATTTCCCATTTTGGCTCAGAGAATTCAGGGGTTTTGCCACTGCTCCTATTATTGCTTCATTAAGTGCTTTCTCTTTATGATTCTTTTGCATCATACTATTGAGTTATGACCCCGATGACTGGTCTACCAGAGCATTGCTTTGCATTTGTGACTAGCACTCTCCAAATTTCAGATCTTTGGTTTTAGCAGACCTTAATCTCCTGTAGATTAGGACCATGTGCATTTTAGTGTCTTTCTTGGTGGCTTTATGCTTAATCCCATCAAAGATTTCCCTTTTTGCTCATACAAGTGTCACATCAGTTTGTGGTCAGCACATGAGCAGACCAAGCCATCACCAAACCAGCCCAAGGCTCTGGATTTGTGCAGCACCTTCACCATGGAAGGTAAAGACCTGCTGAGCAAGATGCTGAAGGGATTGATGGTTGTTCACCAGAACAGTCTCACCCCACAATTATAAAAGGATGTTTTTTTAACCTTGGGGGTGGAGTTCTGCAGGGGTCACTGGCTGGGTGCTTGTCACCCATGGTGTTTATCATCCAGGGTTTTTGAAAATGGAGTGAGAACCTCCATCGTTGGAGAGTTACAATCGTGTGTTTGTCACTCTGTGCTGGTATCTATGGTATGGACAAGACAGGGCATCATGGAGGGGGCTGGGGGGAATTGTTCTCTTGCAATATTTGCTGTCTTAGTCTTGTGTGGTCCTTGCCAATGTGTGTTTATTTCCCTCTTCACAGCCAGTGTGGTTTTATTCTTCATTCAGGGAAATTTCTGGCTGTCTAAAAGTGCCTTTTCACCTGCATGAAATCAAAGAACAGAAACAATGTTAATTTGAGGCAGAAACAGAAGTTTTGGCTCTGATACCTTTACTTTTTTCCCAGTGATCCTGAAATTATTTAATGAATTCTTATAGCATAGTGAGAAAGAAGTCATGAGGCTTAGATTCATGCACACATGGCAAGCATAGATGTGATATTAGGTCATGTAGTCTTTCATGGGCAGCCCCTGGATGTTGGCTGGAATATTTAAAAATCCTGTTATCACAGAATGGGTAAAATTGGAATGGGCCACAGTGGGAACTCTGGTCCAACCTCCCTGTTCAATTCAACTCCATTATCAATATTTGGTCCAAACCATAACCCTTTATTTATTTATTTACTTATTTGGTTTGTTAATTATTTGGGCATACTAGGGAAAACAATGGAAGAAATGAGAGTAGATGCCTTCTGCATCATCTGGTGACCTGGAAAAAAGCTTAAGATGTTGTATGAACGCAGGAAATTTCAGGTCAGGGCTGTAGTGCTCCATCATTGTCCTTTCTGATCATTACAAAGTTATCTGCTACCTCTAACTCCAGTAACAGAATAACATTTTCTTGGTGACAGCATAATTTTTCTCTTTGCTTGCTTTCACTACTTTGTTCCCCCATGTCTCTGGACAAACACAACTGGCAACCATGGCCCCAGGGAGCCAGCAAAGATGTAAAACACTGAGTGGTGGCTGTGCTTGGGTAACCACAGGTTTGTCTCAGAGCCCTGTGTCCACACTTGTCCTCTAAGATCAGGAGGTGTAGCAATCCATGTCTTCCCCTAAAACTCTACCTGCTTGGCTGATGTTTGGGATGTGGGTGCAGAATGAAAGCATGGATGGCTCCTGAGCAGCAGGGCTGTATCTGGAACTGAGTAGTGGTCCAGTGGTAAATAAAATCTGGGTGAACTGACCCAAATTCAAAAGTGGAGCAAACCCCACATTTTCTTTCAGCTACACTGCTGGTATTGGAGTGTGGTCTGCCTCTGCTGTGGTAGTTTTACTGATGAGGAACTGGGGAAGTAGGAGACTGTAAAGCCATTTGGTTCAGATAATCTGTTACATGAACTCTGTTGTTGAAGAGAAGGAAAAAAAACCCATAAAATATTTATTTAGAAAGTGCAGCTTGTTCCTATTTGTGACCAAACATATTAAGAAGATTGAGCTTTGTGGGGGCATTTTTGAATGGAGGAGAGGGGAACCCTGTAATCATAAAAGCCTGTGAAAAGAGGTTATTTTTTCCTAAGGAAAAGAGCCCATTAAGAGATTTTAATGCACAATCCACGTAGCACCATAATATTGACCTCTCTACTCTCAGCCTGTTCAGCTCCCCTTCTCCTGCAGCCCTTTTTCCTTCAGTGTTTACAGCTCTCCTTTCATGGATTCTCCTCTGTTTTTACCTTTCTCACCTCCTCTGCCTTTCCTCCTTTTGGAGCACAAGGGAAATGAGGAAAGGGGTTCTCCTTTAAAATCCAGCTCCCTGTGACCTCCCAAAAACCAGATGTAGGCTCTCACCTCAGGCTGGAAAAGAGGCAGCTGTCACCTCAGGCAGTGGGAAGATCAGCAACTGGGTATGGGGCATAATGGGCTAGACATCTGCACCAACAAGAGAGGTCTTAGTCACACCAAATATTTGTTGAAAACTTGTGACAGAACAACCAAAATCCCAAAGTTTACAGTAGGAAATGCTACGTAAAAAATTTATGGTCTGGATTGTACAGGAAAGTAGAGTCTGACAGACAAAGTGTTTCCTTGGGCCTTAAAAGCTACAAAACTCTTCATTTATTGGAGGAGAATTAGTGTGAGGTAATATAAAAATATTAACTGAAGGGGCTTTCAGAGGAGCTTAAAAGTTAGGAACTTAGCTGTCAAATAACTCATCATATCTATTGCAGGAAAATGCACTGGAGCAATTTATTTTCTGCTGCTAAATTTCACTCTTACACATCTGGGAGGGTTTGACATTTTTTATGCTGGATTAAGGTGTTCCATAGACTAGAGAAGAAGTGCAAGGGCCACATTTTTGGGAAATCCACTCCCCTATGCCAGTTCATTTGGACTGGAAGTGCATATGGGCCCTTTGGTGACTTAAGCCCACCACGAAACTCAGCAGGAACATGGGATTGCAAGGAGTAAATGTCATATTGAGTAATCACTGCTGAAAGAGAGGGCTCTGTTTTTAACCTAGTCAGGAAAAACTGATGGTACGTTATGGGAGGGGGAAGAGGACATTTCATGGGGTACTCCTGGAATAGTTTTGTGTTGGGATGGCTTTTCAAAGGAGCTGATTTAACCGATTCCTTCATCCCCACAAATGTTACATAAGAACCGCTGGCAAAACTAACACACACACACTTCTTGTACAAAGGACTAGAAAACCAACCCAGATGTTTACAAAGCAACCACAAAAGACCGGAAGAAAAACAAACATACAGAGATGTTTTAAATGCAGAGCAACCAACAAACACAGGAAAAAAATATCCATGTTCCTGGCAGTAGCTTTTGAACATACTGAAGCCATTTGGAGCAATCCTTCTTTAAACTTCCCCCATGGCAGGTTTGAATTATCAGTTATGTTTTCATTCATCACTTAAGGTCAAAGACTTCATCTTTCACTATAGGCCTACCCTTCTCTGAAAATACAGATGGAAAAGGTGTAGCAGATCTTCATCAATGGCTTGATGATTAGTTTTAATTGGTTTATCCTGCTTTCCCCTACTTCCCTTCTCCTGACAGAAGCATTACAGCGAGGACATAACTTGTGTTCCTCTGTGAGCTGGTTCTGCTCCTGCTTCCCATTGGCCTCCATGTTCCTTAGGGATGTTTGAAGTTGGCATCTTTGCAGGTTCAAAAGTGCACTGGACCACAGTGCAAACTGCTGTCTGTCCTCTTCCTTCAGGCTGACCTTTTTTTGAGCTCTTTTCTGGGGACTTCTCACTGCTTTATAAGGTGGGAGAAGATCTGAGTGGAAGTGTTTTCCTCCCAGGTTGAAATGCCTTTCTGTGACACTGACAAAAGAAAGAGGATGGTTATGCCAACAACATGAACCCTTGCAAAGCTCCTGAGAGTGTGGATTGCACTGAGTGGGGAGTCTGGTTTCTGCACCAACTTCTTGGTCTTCTTTGGCCAAAGCCACCACCCTTGTGATTTTAAGGTCAGAAAAAAGAGCTCTTTTTTTCCCTCTGAGGTATTTCTATGGCTCCTTTGTTTCCTCAGCAAGAATAGCTTGGAAAAATGCATTGCATTTGGGCAATTCATGCAGTCACTCCTAAAATGCAGCTTACATTTTCCAGATGGCTTAATAACAAACTGATTTAATATCCTTTGCACTTATATAAAAGTATGAAAGGATCTCACAGATTCTTGTGCCTGGATGAGGTGGTCCTGAACCGAGGACTACCACATACAAGGCTAATTTGGATCTATAGATGAACTTCAAAGATTTGTTGCTAATTAATGCATCCATTAACTTACAGTGAAGGTAACAGAATTTATCCTGCTTTTTCTCGAAGAAAACTGTGTCTGTTACTCCTAAGCACAACAAAACACTGTAAAAGCTGTTTACTTTGGCTTCTGGCATCCTGGATTTGCTGAAGGAGGTCATGGCTTTTGTCCTCATCTACCTACAAGGCAAAGTGCTTGAAGAGGAAAAATGCTCCTTTCAGGCTGGAATGTTGAGGTTGCAATTTATCGTACGGGACTTGAAAGAGGAATTTTCAGTTCCAACTTGTTTGAAGAGGAATGGGCTGGTGAAAGAATTTAAGGCCACTTCTGAAATGAATGTTGCCTGTCTATGGAATGGCCTAGAAAGGAAACATCCGAGAGGATCTGTAGCTCAGCTATTCCACACTGCCTGAACAGAATAATGAAACACTTCTCTCGAGATTTACAAGCCTGGAAAATACACTGCAAATTTCCATCAAGGCCTGAAAATACTACAGTCTGTTGTCATAGTCTCTAGTATATCTCTTTTTCTACAAGCAGTACAGGCTGGAAGTATTGGGAAGGAATCAGAGATGAAGTGCAAATGCGAACACAGAAAATAAATGTATTCTTTACTGTAATGAGACTCCCGAGCTGCAACTGTGAAAGAAGTTTTATCTTTCTAGTGCAATTTCCCTATTCTTTTTTTTTTTTTTTGTTGCTGTTTTTATAACTAAATACTACCTCCAAATTACCACCATTACAGAGCAAGGGCTGACGGGGGAAGCACAAATTCTGTTGGAATTCTCTTTAGCAAATGCACAAGCAATGGAGATAGTGAGTCCAGGCTGCTTCACCTCTGAAGGGCAGAGGTTGTCAGGATTGTGCTGGGAACGCTGTTCCCTCGGCTGATAGGAATGCTCATCCATCCCTTCCTGGCCAGGAAAGGATGAGTGGGGCATGCACTTCATGATTTTGTATTAGGAGTGTGGAAGTCAGAGTCCTAAAAGCAAGATCACGAGATTGTCAACACTATCTGTGCCCCAGAACAATGTCATAGCTGGGAGATGTGTGACAGTCGTTACTCCTTCTCTTACCCAGCAATTTTCAGTGCCTGAGATTCTCACCCTCTATTTGTTCTAACTGCACAGTGGAATTTTTTCCTTGGCTGTAGTGCTAATCTCTCTTGCTGCAAGTGTTTTCTATCATGGTTTATGTCACAGATAATGTTCCTTGGCAGCCACATCTGCTGGTGATATTGTTGGTATTACTATTTTATCACTGCTATGTTTTTAAAATGTCCAACCCACAGGTTTGAGAATGATTTTGGATGTGAGAAAACCTTTGTCACCTGATTAGGTGCATCAACTCAAGGAATGAAATCTTACCCACTAGTCCTGGATCTCAGGAGTGGGGACCAAACCCTCTGTGTACACACTTAAAGAAGGACTAGTATGTGCTGTCACCTCTCAGCCACCTTTCTTAGTGCCAGACTCTCAGCAGAGCTTTAGAGGACCAGCTTTGAGCTCTGCTGAAAGCCCAGCTTGTGTCTTGGGTGTCACAGCATGGAGCTGAGCTCACTCAAAAATGGAGTGCTGAACCCGTGTAATAAAAGAACCTTCTCTGCAAGGTTTCCCCAAAGACATCCCAAAAGAGCCCATGGCCTAAGCAAGGAAAACAAGTGCATCCTGATCCAGGGCTCTGCATCCTGATAGGAATTGCCTGGTACAAACTCACAGCACAAGGGCTTGGCTGGTGATTTCCTTGTAAGATGCCATGGGCAAGGACAGCCCCAGTTGCATTTGCGAGGAACAATTTAGCGGGTAGAGAATTAGAACAAGTGCCTTGTGTGTGATGATTGATACTGCCAGGCGGACAATAATTATGATTTACACACGATTTCTTTATTCTTGAGGGGAAATCCCAGTTGCCAAGTATGTTAACGAGGTATGTAATGGTGTGTTAACGGACATCATTAGCTTGCTGGACAAAACCGAGACCCCTGCCAAAACAAACCTTCTCCAATGGTACGTTTTATGGATCAGCAGATTCTGAAAATGCTTCAGAGTGGGACTGGATGGTGGGGCACATGCTCTGGGAATGGCTAACAGTTTCCTAACCACAAGTTTAAAGGTATCTGTTAGTAATTAAATGCACTCAAGCAGTTGTTAATTCCAGTGTTGTGCAATTTCTCTATGAGGTGCAATAATTGCAGTCCGGAAATAGTTTGTTTTAATGTTATGACCAGATTAGTATGGAAAGTAGTCCCAGCTTGTAGCAGCTCGTGTTAACTTCCATCACCAGGGCTGAGGAGCTTCTCTGTGCTTGGGAATGTGCTCATGGCCCATGGCATGCAGGGAACTGTGCCTCCCACATCCTTCCTGGCACTGGCAGGACCCAGTGCTGAGCTCAGCAAGGTTCTTGGGAGATGACCCTGGTACCACAAAGAAGAATCTGGAAGACCCTCATGGCTCAGGATGATTTCTGGGCACTGAGGAGGCTCTTGGTTCAGCTACTTTTGGAAGCAGGAGCAGCTGAGAAACCCCTGCCTGGAGAGAATTGGGGTGGCTCAGAGCCTTTTTGAGGTGTCTCAAGGTCTAGGACAGTTTAGGAGGTCTTGGACTGAACCTAAGTCAAAAATGCTCATGGATACAGGTGCACATTCTCAGTGGGAACTGCCTGCAGCTTGGCAAGAAGAATTTGTCCTGTGGTGGGAGGGTGATATCACACCCTCCCAGCCTGCAGTGCTTCCCCTGAGAAAGCCTGATCTCAGTTTTCAAATTGGATTATTTGTACAATCCATGGTCCACAAAAAATTTTTGAGGACCTGGACTTTTCTGTTTCCAACAAAATCTTCAAATTGTGGGGACTTCTGCAGTACCAGATGTGCTGGACAGCAGAGGTCAGTAACATCCTGGAAGTGTTGTGCCAAAGTATTTGCCCCAGAGTTGGGATCAATGGACACATGAGGATAAACGGAAATCTCAGAAATCTACAAAGCACATTTTATAAAAAACAAACTGTGTGACCCATTTACTCCAAAGCAGAAATTCTGTGGCCTCCCTGCACTTCTTTCTGCTTAGCTGTTCAGCACAGGTGTACCCAACAAAGCTCCTTAAAGCAGATTATTGCTTCACTTATGAATCTTCATGTATTAATACAAGAATTTTGGAGCACAAATATAATTTAAATAAATGGCTGACAAGGCTGGAGTGATCCAACAGTGATGCTTCTTCTTCCTTTGAAAGGCTTCCACTCATCTCATACATGATGGTCTAATCTTTGAGACAAGAGTGTTACCTGGATAGTTTCCAGTTGTGTTAATGGGAGCTGTGAAAATGCTGTGCATATCAGCAGGAAAAATGTCCCCTCTTTCCAAAAGGAATGGTTTTGGTTGTCCTTAGTGCTTTACAATAACCAGCCACCACACTTAATTGCTTTTTGTACCACTTTCCTGCCCCTCCTCATATCTTTATCTCTTCATGCCATAAAAACACTGTTTTAAAATGAAATCAAGGAGACAGAAAACAGAGGAGACATGTTTTGCATAAAAGAAGAAACATGTGTTAGGAATAAAGGCCTGAAATGGGCAAACATATTGAAGACATCCATGCCTTGCCCCTCGCAGGGAAGCAGGAGGGAAGCACCTCTCCTGTCTCCCCTTGCAGGGATGGGGCTTGGTTTTCCTGCAAAACCACCCAGTTGTCCTCCCAAGAGAGGGGTCAGGCAGGCTGGGAGCAAAGTGTGGAGTTTTTCCACCTTGTGCTGTTCCGTGTGGATGTGACCATGTTCTGGTGCTTGCACTAGAACTGAGCATGCTGCTGGCACAGGCAGGTGAGATTCCACTGGCAGAGCCAGAGATGACTCTGGGTGGTTTTCCAAGGGAGTGAGTTGTTCTCATTGCTCCTGGGAAGGACAGAGAGTCATGGATTAATCACGTTCATCCTCCGTGACAATCCTGCTCAGGACATTCAGTGTGTGCTTGTACTGGAATCAGATGTGGGTCAATTTAAGTGAACTGTGGTTGGAACGGGTAATCCAGCATGGATTGCACAACTTTCCCATGAAAATGTTCAAGCTGACTCTCTCACAAAAACTTTCCTGCTGCTGCTGACCTGCTCCCTTCACCTGAGCTGGGTCCCAAGCTGTGCTTGTGCTGTCCTGCAGTGATGCCAGGGCAGGCAGAGCTGAAGAATGAAGGGCTTTCAGGGAGTCTGACTCCACCTGGGCTGCTCCTTCTTTTCTTCTTTGCCAAGAAAAATAAAAATATATTCTCCCCACCAACTCCTTAAAAAGGTTGAGGGGGGGAAACTGCAGAAATATTTTAAGTGCTTGTTGTTTTTCCTGAGGGGACAAAAATGCAGTATGGTTTTATTCTAGCCATGCAAATATTTATGTGAGCAAGAGAGAAGCAAGATCAGAGAGGATCACTGGGTTTGGTTGTGACACAGGCTTTGGTGGCAGAGATGTGGATTTACTCTTGGCTCTTCCAGAGCTTGCCTGAATAACTTTGAACCAGTCACATTCACCTCTGTACCCACAGCTCCCCTCTGCAACAGCTGATGAGACCCTTTTTTTTGGGTATTAGCTGCATGGGGTTGGGACAGATTTGGGGGAAAAAGGAGCTTTTCAACTCAACATGAAGATCTGAGCACTTAGGTGATGTAGTAATTGTGGAAAATTATGGCAATTTGAGCTCAGGAGGGCACCTCCAAAATTTGTACCGTGCCCTGCACACTGTGCTTGGTTTGCTGGAGTCTGCTCCGTGCTGCTGCCACGCAAACAATGGTCTGCATTCAGCAAGTAGCTCCTCAAATTTCCTGTGGATATCCCCAGCAAATCTGTATTTAAATAAGCAATAGTTTCTTAATCCTGGACTGCAAGTTGCTGGGGCAATTTGTACTCAAGGTGAATGCTGAGGTTAGGGAGATGTTGAGATGTATAAAAGAAGCTTGCCATCAAAATTATTTCCAGCTGTTTTCATTATGCCCCACTTCTGCAGAATAAACCAAACATTTTAGCTTTCAGCTATTTCCTTCTGGACTCTGTAAAGCTACCTGTTCTCAAAAGCATTATTTGGTGTTTTTAAGTGCTTTACTCTGATGTTTTTACAGTTGTATTCCGCCAGTAAAGAAAAATGCCTCTAAATAGATAGGAAAGGCAGCTGAAAAGATGGAAAAGCAGTTTGATTAAATGAAAACATCCATTCAGTTTGACTTGTTGAAAGCATAAAAATATTTTGGTAATACATTTTGGATATGCTAGAATTTCTTAACAGTCTTTTCTTCTTGTCTTCTCATGCCAGATTGGCCCAGTCCATAGAATTTAGTAAATAACATGAGATGATGGCCAGTTTCCTCCATGTTTCTTGTCATATCTAAGTGGACACTGCAGCCCAAGTGACTCAGAGCATGGCTCAAACCTCCCAGTCCTATCAGAAAAGGGTACAAATCTGAAATCTTTTGCTAAGATAAACATCCGTCTCAAAGAAATCAACATTCTGCTAAGTATTTTCATGCAAAGGAGTGGGCAAATTATATCAAAAGAGTTTTAAAGACATTTTCTTGATTTTTGCTCCAAAACCTAAAGCAATTACGTGTCTGCTGTGACCATTCTGTGCCTAGCCAGATCTTAAAGACATGAAAAGATCAGATCTTGCATCCAGAAAGGTGTCTCTGGTAATTGAAAAATTTATTCCCAGAAGTCAAAATATATTCTGCTCTTTCTCTTTTGTGAATCCATTTCTGTTAGTCTCTGAAGAGTGATTGTTATGTGCTGGTTGCTCACTTGCCCGATATGAATATGCTGCCTTAAAAGAAAAAGAATTGATTTTTGGCCAAAAGGACAGGAGAAAGGTTAGGAATGTGCAACAAGGTTTCTCATAACTTTGGAGCAGGCAGATGTTTCTCTTCTGTTTCCAACCTTCATTTTCTTTGCATGAAGAACGAGTTCTTTAAAACCAAATAAATATCCTTTTGAGAAGAGCAGGGTTCCCACTGTTATTCTTTACATTAACTCTTTTGTAGCTAAGGCAGAGTTTAGCTTGTTGATTTTTATTGCAAAAAATGAAATGCAGAGAGACTACAGTGTCTTTTTTTTTTTTTTTTTCTATAAATGGCTTCAATTATGGCTTAAGAGCTGGTCAAAAGAGTAACAACAGCAACAATAACAAACTCTCTGACATCTGACATAATATGGATTGTCACTGTTCATTCTAGGTAGTGTAAATATGACTAAAAATACTTTCTTCTTGCAATTAAGATTTCATTTAAACATCCACGATTGCAAACATAGCAGCACATATTTCATATTTATAAGGGTAGCGGAAGGGACTCTTGGAAGCAGCAACCAAGAGCAGACTTCTACTGAGGCAGGCAGAGAGGAGAGAAAGTAGAGGTTGTTATTCATGGTAGAAGTGCACAGGGTGATGTCCCCTGTCCCTGACTGGCTCCTTGGTGCTTGTAGGGCATTTCCTACCTGTCTTGGTGATGGAGACAATGGGAGACAATGGGAGACAATGGAGACAATGGGATGCCATTCTCCTCCTTGGGCACTGAGGCCAAACTGGCTTGGAAAAGCCTACAGCCTAGAGAAAAGGTGAAAAATGTCTAACTTCAGGTTAATACCCTCCCCTGGGCGATGCCCCTGAGGTTAATGCTGCTAATTCCAGCCCTCAATTCCCAGGGAAAAGGGCTGAAATGTTTCCCAGGACAGAAAGCCTGGCAGGGGAGAGCATCTGTGTGTGGCTGGGAATGGACACTGAGCTCTCTGGGGCCTACTGAAGCAGGGCCAGAGGCTGGGGGTCACTGATAAGGTAACCTTGGCCACAGTGTGTCTTCCTAGAGTCTGACTGATGGGAAATGTGGACAAAAGCCTTTGTGAAGCTCTGCTTGCCATATGTAGCTGTGCAAGGCTGCTGGGGAGGCTGGGCCTGTTTACCCACCAGGCCTGAGAGAGGCATTTGGTTCCTAAGTTTATAAATCAACACGGTGACCCCTTTTCCAGAGGATGGAGGAGAGGCTGAGGAATTACAGAAACTGCTGTCTGAAGTCTGGCCATGATGGGATCAATAAGCTCCCCTGTCCTCCTCTCCTCCCTGCTCTGTGCTGGGCGTTCAGGATTTTCAGAAGTTCCCACTGGGAGGTCTTGAGTGGAAAGAGAAATGTGAAATGCAGAGGCAGGTAAAAAGCACCAAGGAAGGGTGAGACAGCAGCTGCCTCAAAGGAAGCCTGGTGTCATCAGTGGAGCAGAGCCAGGGTGCTGAAAGGTGTGACATTCCTTGCATGGACTGAGTACCATGGGAATCTGGGATAGCCAAAGCAGGGCATAGAGGTGTAATAGTCAAGGGACAAAGTTTTTGTGGGGTCAAGACTAAAACCACACCATCCAAGCAAGACAGGACCTGAGGGGTTCAGCCTGTTATCTCAGACCCATGGGCTTCCCTTCCCAGGGAGAGCTTTATGGGCTGTGAGATCCTTCCCAAGAAACCTGTGCTAGGTTGATGTTAAGATGGAAGGTAGAATCATAGAGTCAGGAGAAAGAGGGTTTTTCACACTTAAAAATCACAGGTGGCTCTCCAGGGCATCCTGTGATTTATTGTTTCCACCTTGTGTGAGTGGGGGGCTCTCAGCCCACCCACACTCAGCCTTTTATTCCTATAACAAACACAAGAACACAAGACATGTGAGTGAGTTCCACGTGTTCATACTCAGCTGACTTCTTCCTCACCTTTGTGACCATTACTGTCCATAGAATCACTGAATAGTTTGGGTTGTGAGGGACCTTAAAGATCATCTTGTTCCAGCCCCCCATTTTCAGCTGCAAGAGCATTTTTTAGTCACATCCTGGGTCTACTGGGACACCTGGGGACATTTATATGCCTTTGCAGAGATGTGTGACACAATCAGACAATGTTCCCCATCCAAATTCACCTTTATTTAATCTTACAGAAAGGGTTTTCATGCTGGTCATAGTTCTGAAAGTTTTAGGGTGAACACTTGCAGTATTTTCCCCTGCTCTCTCATTTTTCTTTCTAGACTCTCCTAAAAATGCCCAGAATTTGTACTTTTGAAAGATCCTAGCAGCTGGATATCAGCTGTGCTGATCCAGGGGAACCTGAAGCTCAGTTTCCCCACTCTGCTCAGTGTCAATATTTTGCCTGTGGGGCTCTTGTGTGTTCTCACCTGACTTTCTGGCATCCTCTGGCTGCATGCAAGCAGAGGCATTACTGTCACTTATGGATGATATTTTTCATTGAGCCACTTGAGAGTGAAGAACCTGTTTCCTGTTTAGAGCTCAGAGAGCTCAGCCCAGCCATTTCCTTGCCAAAGGCTTTGGAAAGGAACACTCATTATGTCCTTCCAAGCACTCTGAAGACATCTGAGTTCACATCTGACAAATGGCTACGGGTGGATCTGCCTGTTCCTGCCCGCGTTCTGCCCGAGTGGGGCTGGGGATCGTGGCCAGCTCCAGGACTGTGAAAAGCTGGGTTAGCACATGCATGATTTCACCCCACCAAGGAATGTGGCTGCTGGCCTGGAGCTGCTGTCCCTGCACAGAACAGACATGAGGCCTCTGTTGGTTTACACAAGTCCTAAGAAAGGCCAGTTTGGAGTCCTCGTACTCCAGCTCCTCACATGATTAGCAATAACCCAAGCACAAAGTTTGGGTTCCTGCTCCGTTTGTTTTCGTGCATTTCCCATGCACGAATTGGTGCTGCTCTGGCAGGAGAGAGAGGATGGTTACACCTGAGGATTCTGCACCAGGATGTGCCTGGGTCTGTTTAAACCTGGGTAATTTCTGGCAGAAAGTACTAATCCTTTACAGCCAGTGTTGGGTTAAACCAGAGTGGAACAGGGAGGCCTTCTAAGTGCTTTGTAAGGCAAGTGGTGCAGTACAGAGAGGCTGAAAAGGTGCCTCGTTTTGGGCTTGTTGTACACACTGAGTCTTTCCAGATCACATATTCCTAAGGCCCTGTGCAATATAATGACATGGCCTGTTCTGAAAGGGGGAAGGGGGTTCCTGGCTTCTCAGAGCTGCTACTGAGACATGGTACCCTGTAATCTCACCATCAAAAACTCTCCATCTGCTGTTTCATCATATGATCAGGCAGTGACTGCTTCTGTTACCCCTCATAACCCAGGAAAATTTCTGTGGAACTTAGCTGGACATCTAAATGTGATGTTATCACATTTAATTCCATCTAATAGGATAAACTTTTGGGTATTGCCAAAACTTAAATAAAACAGGGCATCCTTCCTACTCCAACAGCAAGGAGGAAGATTTAAAGTATTTTTTAGATGTCATTTCTATACAACCCCACCAGTTTAGTTCAGTTTCATCCTAAGGGATATTTCTGTTTAGGGGAATACTGCTGGTGCTGGATAGGTATAGGTTTTTCTGGAACAGGAGGAAGCTCTTTAGCATATAAATATCTTATTAAACTTCAGCATATCTCTTAGCAGGCAAAAAGTCTGTGCCCTAAGATCTGAAAAATCACTCTGTTGTGGGGGGAAGGATATTATATTCGATAAATCATATGGAACTATTTATCAGCAATCACTTCTTTAACTTTTCCACAGTCTTCAGTTTCAAAGCACATTTTGAAGTGACTGAAGTTTGTACAGAGCAGTTTATTTAAAAAATTATTTTAGGAAAATTACCTCAGGCTTGATTGTGTATTTATGAAGGGTTTCTCTTTTATTTTTTTTTTTTTTAAGTATTAACATAATGTAAGAAAATGACTTTATTAAGAACAGTGGAAAAATGTGTAGAGAAACAGAAAAGATTTTGTAGCAGACAGTCTGTAATGGGAAAAGTTTTGCTTGTCGTGCAGTCACAAAGGGCAAAGTCAGAGGAAAGACCTTGATTTCGATGGGCTTTGGATTAGGTTCATTACCGGTGTGGGATTGTTCATTACAGAACCTTGAGCTGTTTCTGGTTGTATTTACATCCTCCTCAGTGAATGCATTTTGATTTCTCTATTTTTCTCCCTTGCTATTATAAATGATTATTTTTAATAACTTCATTTACCTACCTCATCCTTCTTGCTGCCTTCTTCTTAACCTGAATCCTGTCCTGACCTTTAGTTAAAAATTAAATTAACATGCTCATAGTTCAAACAAACTAATGTTTTTCACCCTGCAACCATTGTTGCACGATCTCTTGTAAATCCACATTGGCCACTTTGTGCTCCTGATATTGTTCATTCCTGGAACAATTCTGGTCTGCTGCAGTTTACTCATGATGTGTTTCAATACACAGCTCAGCGTGGTGCTCATAGTGATGACTTAGTGATTTTCTAAACCATGAAATAAATCTGATTGTGAGTATTTGGTATGTGGTTTACAATCAGCTGGATTATGACTTTTCCCAGTGGGGTCAGCCTTCCTATGGCGAGCCCACAGGTTGGAGTAGCTTTTTGGTATGGATTGTTGTGGGCTTTATGACTTTGTATTTAAATGAAACTCATTATTTTTCATTACTTGGCACCTGAATCATGTTGGTACTCCACAGGTTTAGACTGGAAGCTTCAGAGATGAGTTGAAGTGTGAAGTCTGCATGAGCTGTATGGGCAAGGGACTACACTCCTGGAAGGTAGACTTTATTTCATGGCCTTGGAAAACTGCTGTGTGAATCCTGCTGCTTGTCCTTGGAGCTGGGAAGGGAGCAGGAGAGAACTGACTGCCTAGGTCAGGGCACATGCAGGGCTGGAGGGGCAGGTTGGAGCCCTGGACATGCTGGGAATGTCAAGGTACAGCTTGGATTCCATATGGACAGACAGGATCCTTTCCCAGGCATCCCTGGCTGATGAAAGGGAAATTGTTTGCAGTGACTTGGAATGGATTAAGTAGACAAAATAGGAATGTTTGAACAAAGTAGTAGCCACAGCTCTTGTGTAGACAGTAAACAATGGTTTATTGACAGTAAACTCTTGCTCTTATGGTAAAATGTCTTAAATCACTTATTTCCTGAAGGGCTCAGGCAGGGTGTCTTTGGTCACTCACACATGTTTTGTACTTTATCTCAAATCAAAACATCCTGATTTCCAGTCTCTGGAACACATTACTGGTCCATGCTTCCCCTGTTTGAATAAAAGGTGGCAAACCCAGCTGTGCACTCATCAAGGCTGTTTTAAATAGCATCTGTGAGTTAAGAAAAGGCTGTGGATAGATGAGACCCTACGATTTGTGCAGAAACGTCCTCGGGCTTGGCTTGACAAATGTTGTGTTGTTGGATAACTCTTCTTAATCCCTTCCTACTTAGACTTCGATGTGATTGCTCTGAAGGAATGGAGTGTTTCGTCTCTCCACCTGATCTCTCCCTGCTCCAGCCTTGAGCATTCTCTACTCTCTACTCTGATACCATCAAAATGAGTCAGGAAAAAAACTCATCCTGCTAGAAGTAGTTGAGGGATCTGTTGTTTTGACAGCAATGGCTTTAAGAAGGATTGCACAACCAGTTGTGCTGGCCAGTGTGATGGGAGGGCAGGGGAGGAACTAAGGCTGGACTGAGAATAAACCCAGGCACACAGAACTCACTTGCTTCTGCCCATGCAGAGACAGATGTGACAGATGTGTGAAGGAGACAGGACAAGTGGACAAGCTGGATGTGCCCTGGAGAGGGTGACAATTGCTCTGTAGTACCCAGCTGTGTGCTGACTCCTCTCCCCTGGGCACAAATGGCACATCCATCTTCCACAGCAGAGCAAAATCACCCAAATTACTTCCCCCTGAAGAGGTGCACATCAGCCCTTCTTGCAGTGAGGGTCATTCAGGGCAATGTGCTCCTCCATGAGGCAGGGCTGGGTGGCCCCAACACGGGTGCTGTGCACGTGTCTGTGCAGTGATGGAGCTCCAGCCTGAGCCCCTTTGTTAGGAGGAGAGCACAGGGCAGAGGAGGGGAGCTGGAGGGCTGGACTGGGCTGGCAGAAGGTGTTGTGCAGTGGGAACAGCAGTGGGAAGGGAGCAGAGAGTGTGGGGGCTGCCTTGGCTCTTCTTCTCCAGAGTGAATCCCTTCATCAGGGCCAGGCTGGGTGGGGCTCTGAGCAGCCTGATCCTACTGCAAAGTTCCCTGCCCATGGCAGAAGGAGTTGGAACTAGGCAGTCTTTAAGGTCCCTTCCATCCCAAACCATTCTGAGATTCCATGATTGGGATCTTGACGATGGTCCTGAATAGCCCAAGGTCTGGACTGGTCTGTTCCAAAGTCTCTCTTGCAGCCCTCAGCATCCAAAGGACTCAAATCTGTCATCCTTCCAGATTTCTTTTCCAGTGAGGGACTTGCTGTGACCCTCTTCCTTGGGCCCTGGCCTCGGGAGGTGAAGATTGCTGAGCACTGTGTCAGCTGTATCCAAAGTGGTCTTTGTTTAATGGCCTCTGCTGCTGTTTATATTTTCTAATGCGCTACGGCTGGTGTTTGTTGCCATTAAAACTTCATTTGTTTGGAGGATCTTTTCAACAAACTGAAATCCAATAAATCATAAGTAAAATATTTATTATTTCAACTGGATAAGAAGGGGAGGGGGGATAGGACAAATTAGTATTCCTTCAGCACCATGTTAAATGGGAGGGCACTGGGGTGTGTTCGCCACGGGACTTTGTCCCCAAAAGAACAGTTATTTGGCTGGACAGGACCAGCTGAATGACAGCTTCAAATTTGGAAGGCAGAAGTGGAGAAGAATTACTCTGACTACTCCAGCTTTATCCTTTCTGCCCATGTAATCCCATCCACAGATGATGGTAGTGAGCTCAGGGCTTCCGGATTAAAACTGTCAAAAATACAAGCCTCTAATGCCTGAGTTAGAAATCCTGGGCTAATAAACTGGTCCTGCTTCTGCTGGTGGCAAAGCTGCTATTGTCTGAGGTCAGGACTTCACTCCAGGTCTGTTTTGGTTCACAGACAGTAGCAGACTCCAAACTCTTCATCCTGCTGTAGGGTGTATTACACTAGCTTGTGGTGGGATAAATGACATTGAGATCTGGAGCAGAACGTGGAAAATGTCATCACAAGCATCATTACATTAGAGCTGCATGGCTTTATTTATTTGTTGAACAGTGAACTCAATTAGAAATAGGGTGGGATTTAGGGCTGTTCATGTACTTTTGCATTCAGCCAGTGGCTTTGGCTAAAAATGCAGAGGGAAATATGGGAAAGTTGGACTGTGATTTCAGCACTTCACATAGAGGATACATTGCCTATTCACTTGGAAATGATATCTAATTTTTCAACATGACATATTTTTCAATGCCAGAAATAGAAAAAAAATTGCTTTTGGACCTGAACAGAAATAATTCTGAAATCTGTCCACAGGACTAAGGCAAAATGTCTGCATTTTCTAGTTAAGCTCAGAACAGGTGCGAAGTGTGGATCCAAATGACTGGGAGCTGTAGCAGGCTTCATAAGAAATGTGAAATATATATATATATATAGCATTTCAATGGAGAACTAGTATGTTTGTATGTGTAACTTTTACAAAACATGCCTTTTCAGTAAGGAAGGTGCCCTTTAGCACCAGGCCCTGGATGTAAGCAGCTCCAAAATATTCATGCAAGGATTTGGCCTCAAAGTTTTACATTAAATCCAATTTGCTCATCCTGCATGATAATTTCTACCCCACAAAGCCCCCCAAAGTCATCATCTTCACTGTAAAGGCTCTGGATGTTACTTTAATGCCATTAGGATCCTAAATACAATAAGTCAGTGTCCCATCTGTCAAAATCAGGACATGTGGCAACCCTTTCCAGTGAGTCATCTGTTCAGCATTCCCAAGTCTTTGAGACCTCTGCACTCACCAGGGAGCTCTGATATTTACCAATGTTATCTTTCTTATTTCAGTTTTGGCACCTTCTTCCTGTCCTCGGAGACCGTACTGGGCAAAAGCCACATGAAATGAGCAGCAGACATCATCTGTCATCTTTCTGAAAGGTTACTGCACTTGAGTGTGTTGTTTGGCCACGGATGGTGGTAACTTCACCAGAAAAACAAAAAACCCCCACCATGCAGTGAAGAAATCGTTAACTGGGCAGAGTTTTACGTGAGAGATCAATTTGTTGAAAAGGAAGAGTAATCCTTACTCATAGTGACTTTTGGAATGACTAAACCCTCAAGGAGCAGATTAGAAAACGCTGTGAAATGCTTCTTTTGCTCTCATTTGCTGTGAATCAGCAATAAAGTGGGCACCCCCTTGGCAGCATCCCCACTGGGGTCAGTGGAGCTGAGGTTTCACCCCTGGAAGTCCTGCTCTGCAGGAGGGGCTGGCCATCAGTCTGTGCCCACTTCTCACTTCTTGTGAGTCTACTTACAGTGTTTCATAATACAGGAACAAAGGGGTTATTCAATGAAAATGAAGCAGGCAGAGATTTAAAGCAGATGAGAGTGAATGCTCGCTGCACAACCATGTCAACACCTGGCTTTTTATTGCTGGTAGACGTCAAAGTGCTTTACAAGAGTTGTCAGTGCCAGTGTCTCTGTTTAACAAAGAGATGAAGAAAGATAACACTACCTGTTTAAGGTCACCAAACAGACAATGCCAGAGCCAGAGCGGGAAATCTCCTCCTCCATCATTCAGTGGCTTCTGGTTAAAATCAAACCACTTTCGTGCTACAGAGCTCACTGCTCCAGGTCAGCATGACACAATTCGGTGGCATGGACTGTTTGTGTGGACAACAAGCACATGGCACTGGGAAGATGTGAAAATAATTCAGGTCAGACAGAAGCCTCTGTTTCTGTCTGATGCCAGAGGATAGGAGACTCTCTGGCTGGGTAACATGTTTTGATTTAACTGGTGCAGAGTGCAGAGCTGGCTTCTGGTGGTCAGGGTTATCCTGCAAACCCTGCAGACCTCCCCCAGGAGTTTGGTGCTCCATGTAGAAAGGGAGCTGCCATTATGGAAATCTACCCTGTCTGAGGGGAGCAAAGGCTGGTTGTCACCAGAGATACTCCCACACAAAGGTAAAAAAATGACCCAGTTTTCCTGGAGTTATCCAAGAATGAGCAGTGAAACCTAAGCTAACCATTCTTGCAAGGCTTCAGGGTTTACCCAAAAAAACATGCCAGATTTGTGGATTCTTGCATCTCCACACCAGGTCTGATGTTGTCCTCTCAAAGGCACTCCAGGAGGCTTTTGCCACAGCCATGGAAAGTGCAGTTGGCTCAGCTGAAGGTGAGAGGGTCGTCCACCCTCACAGACAACTCATTTTGCCATGTCCATGGATAGTCCCACAGTCAGAGTGAAGCCTGTTCTCCATCTGAACTGCTTCCCTCCTTCACCTCTCCCCAAGAAGAGAGCCCCCAGCAGCCCATTAACCCTTTCCAGACTCACATGGGCTCACACATGTGCTTTTTAGTGGCACGATTCTTGGCAAGAGAGACAACCTTAATATTGCTGTTGGACCTATGTGCATGTCTGTTGTTCATCATGTGTGAATTAAATGAATGGCCCTGAACTGGAGAGAGAGAAGCTAATGATTGCCATATTGTTTCCAGCAGTCCTCAAGAAAAAGAAGCTGTTTGAACTTTCCCCTAAAGACGCTTCTCCCTCTTGCAGTGATTTTAAAATCTTGAGTTTCTACCCTTTTCAAGGTGATTAATATTGTAATGATACCTCTTCTACCTTCCCCTCCCCAGGGCAGCAGGGGAGCAGGGGGAGGGAGGCAGGAGAAGGGAGAAGGAACTTTTCAAAACTAACTCCATGTGCAGCAGTAAAAGGCGTGATAGCTGCTTCTTTTCCTCTCTCCTCTAGTTTCCAGCAAATTCCCTTGTGCTTTCAGGTATTTCATTATGTTTTGTTTTTAATTCCTCTTCAATGCACATATTGACATGTTTCTTTCTGTCTATTTCTGTCTTCCTTTACCCAATAAAGCAATCCCACTGGGAAGGTGAAGGTCCAAATAGAAGGTGGAAGGAAGGAAAGCATCTTTCCTCATTACTGAGAGCCAGACTGATTGATAGTGTGTGACTGAGGCAAAGACCCTCTTTGGGGTGGAGATCGTAGCCTCATCCTTAACATGAGGACAGGCAAGAGGTTGAAACTCAGAATGGGAACTGCCTTTGGAATGTATGACTAATTGTGATTGTCTGGCCCTCTTCCCAAAAATTAGGGGAGAAATGCTGTAGCGGGCATTGTTTTCATCCTACAGGATATTTCAAGTGCTGTGCTTTGAGACTGAGGAAAAGACTGCATCCCACTACCACTGGCAATTAAAGCTCCCTGTGACCAGAGATGACCTTCTTAATATTGCTTTTGACATCTGCACCTGGGTGGATCTTGTGCCCCAACCTTGAAATGGACAGTAGGAAAAAAAGCAGTAGACAAATGAGACAATCCCTCACATGGTTTGGATTGTCAGTAATAAATCCCAGGGAGTGGAAAAGGCTGTTCTTGTTGACAGGGTGATCCCATCACCTTCATATAAGAAAGAAATATTACAGAGTAAGAAGAAAAAATCATGAGGATAATCAGTCAGACTTCCCCAGGGAGGTGTTTGAAGTGCTACATAGTCTTGTTTGAGCTCCCTTTCCCATCAAAGCTTGGACCAGATGCTCTTTTGAGGTCTCTTCCAATCTGGGCTGTTCTGTGATTCTATGATCATCAACATGTTGGTGGCTGGGTGTCACTGTCACTGTCACTCAGTTCCTGCTGAGTGAATCTGTGCTGTTTGCACATCATTCCTCTCTTATGTGGCCTCCTTAAAATCTTACATCGCAGTTTTAGGGGGTTTGGGAAGTCCCTTAGGATTACTTATGTGGCTGCTATCTGCTACACTTTCCTCTGAGCTGTCTCCTTTGATCAAGGATGTGGCTCTGGAACCTGCAGTGAGAGGAGAACCTGCTTTCCCAACTGAGAACGAACTGTGCAAGCTCAGCTTTGGAAGGAATTTCCCTCTGGTCAAGAGTCTGGCTCAACCTGGTGGTTTCCTGGAGCAAGGACAGTAAGTACAGGGATCTGAACTGCACCTCCAGTGCTGCTGTGTTCTGTCCCTCAGCTTAGTCACGTATAGAATGTGGGTCTGGGATCACTCTGCTGTTTTCAGTCTGATGATCCACAATACACTGTTAGAAGTTCCTAGGACGGTTTGGTTCAAAGTAGAAAATGACAAACTAACATCCTCCCCACCCTCCCTCCCCTGTCTTTGATTTGAATCAAATTACCAGTGGGAAGGTCTCTTAATTTGCTCAATATGCAAAGCATTTCCAGGAAAAAAATGTTGGAGAAGGGGATCGTGGAAGCTGAGACAAGATGTAAGAGTGTCACAAACAGAGGCCAAAGTAGAAGAGAATAGAGAATTGGCCAAGAAAATGTCATCAGTGACCCTTGTGATCCCTGTTTTGTTGGAATGGGGAGGATGGGAATCAGCTTGGAGAAGATCCAAGATGCTGGAGACAGGGAATACACCTGCTGTGCTTATCTTGCCCTAAACTGCAGATGAATCCAGTTCCTCCAGAAGCTTCTGAAGCAATGTCAGTCCCAGAAGACACACCACTGTGAACATTTCAGCAAGGGCCTTTGTTCTTTAAATTGCAAAGAATTTTGAAATCTAACACAGGCGATAAGTCAGTTTCCTCTGTGGGTTTTCAGACTTTTTTGGTATCCTTATTTGATCCTGCTAATATGTATTGTAAAGATAAAACAGGCCCAGTCTCAAATACTGGGAATCCAAGAGGAGGCAAAATTGACAAGGGAGAGCTGATGAGCATCGTGGGAAGAACCAGATCAAGGGAAAAAGTGAACAAAACTGATGGCACCTATTACAGGGTCCGACAGCTTAGGTGGGCAAAGGGTAGGCTTGCAAAGGGTCATGAATTTCCTGGCTTCACAGGAGACTGAAGACAACATCACTCGAAGCCTTCTCTGCTCCAGGATGCAATTTCCTCCCTGTTCTACTGACGGATCCTTTGCTGCTGTGTATATTTTTCTTTCAACCAGCTCAGAAAAAGTACTGAAAACTGGCAAGGCAGCTCAGAACAGTAAGAGATCTTGTACAAATTCTTTCTTCCTTCACAGGTTGTTGAGACAAAGTGTAACAGAAGATTACAGATAAAAATGATATTTTCTGTCAAAGATGGTAAAGTATTTCCACAGCTGACCAGCTGCAGTGCATGTGTCCTGGCAGGTTCTGAAACCAGTTTTTATAGATTTCTCCAGGAAACCAATTAATTTGACTACTGGTATAAGCAGCATGATAACTTTGATGCCTGCTGTAAATGAAAGAAGGGCTTAAATAAAAGCAAGGGGTCAAATTGTCCATCTTGGTGGCTCTTTGGTACAAACCTCCTGCTACTTAATAAAATATCCAAACTTTCTGTGTACAAACCCTTATTTACCCCTGCAGATAACGCAGACCCTCCAGAGGGTACCCTGCTGAGGGTAGAAACAGCAATCATTTGTGCTTGAAGGGTGTAGTGCACAGTTGTGGAGAGGTGATTGCTTCAAGAGCCACTTTGCTGGCTGTGGGCACAGCACACCTTCAGCTCTTTTGAGGGAAGAATCATTGGAATTCCCTCCTGAGTGCTGTAAACAGCAGTAATTCGATGTAACCTCTGAGGGAGCCAGTCACACATAACTCTCTAAAGTCAGAAAGGCTCCTTGAGGTGTGGGGTCCGTTTTACCACTTCACACTGTGGGCAGGTGGCTTGTGGCAAATGTCCCTGACCTCCCCCAAAGGCTCTGAGCAGAGGAAGTTTGGGTGCCATCTCTGCTTTGGGTAATTTGTGAGGGAGGCTGTGGCTTCTCCACAGGAACCCCTGGAGCAGTTGGGGGGTCTCTCTCCTGGCCTCGTGTAACCTGACTCAGGCTTGGAACACTGTCATCACGAGCTCATCTGGAAAAGTTTCAGGCTGTCCTTGTGGAAGGCTGGCTTAGCTGACCTCCAGGGGTCTCTCCTGACCTACATTTTCCTGAGATTCTGGGATGGAATGGTAGCGGGCTCAGGACCTTTGCAGCACAGGCTACTTTTATTTCTACTGACCGTGAATAGGAACATTGTGTGGATACCCCAGGGCCCTGACAGACAGGCCCTGGCAGTGACTGGAGCTTTTGCTGGCCTCAGCTCTCGGTCCCTGTCTCTGACAGAGGATCTGGTGCTTGCAGCAGCAGGGAAGGTGTGAACTGGAGCAGCTGAGGATGCTCAAATTGCTTGTTCCTACAAGCTGCCTGTCATGGGCCAGCCGTGTTTTAGACCACGGCAGCCAAATGCTCAGATAATGGGAGGCAGAGCTCTAGCTTTACACAGCCAAGCTTGGAAAATGAAGCCAAAGTGACTTGGGCCTGACTTGAGTATGGAAAAAGGATGCTGCAGTCCTTTACACTGTCTGAATGCTAAACCAAGCACAGCATGGCCCAGAACACGAGTCCTTATGAAGTCTCTCACCTCTGAATACCAGCTTTGAATTGGCTTTGATATTTATTGCATATTTGTCCACTGCAGCTGTCAGAAAGTTTAAATGCTAGAATTACAGCTGGAATAAATACATCCTTCCAAACCCTTGCTATGGCTCTCCCTGTTGGGAGTTTATGTAATGAACTGGTACAATGAGTGGTACAAAGAGTATGCAGAAAGAACACTCTGCTTCCTGCAGGTTTCAGCTTGGTTTGAGAGCTCGGTGCTGACTCACTGTCAGGACCTGGGTTTATGCTCTGTAGTGAAGCTCTGAGGGCTGGGAAGCACAGCCATGGACATTGCCACAAATGGATGTGAAACCAGGCTGTTACCATCCTAGGTGACTTTTTGCCAGGGCATTGCAAATGCCATGGCATCCAGCCAGATGCCAGCTTAGAGCAAGGGCTGCTTTAGGTGAAGAACCAGAAAAGACCCCAAAGCAGCCTCAAAATGCTTCAGAAAGATGAACATTTCTTTTAACGCTATTTTTATCCAATATTCTAATTTTGTCTTGTTCCCTTACATAACTTTCAGAGTTACAGCTGAATAAACTTTCAGGGAAGAGAAATATTCCTAATAGAGCTCTAACTTTCTCCAGATTGAGTCTCTGAAATCATCCACAAAAATTTTCCAGTCCATGTATGAGGCACAGGACGTTGGTCTGACAAGGAAAGGATAGAAAGAGATTTAAGCCCTGTAACATTTGTTGAGTTTGTTCCTCCATGGCAAAAAGCAATTGTTTTGTTCAGGTTGGATGGAGTTTGGTGAGATGGGCTCAGCACAACAGAAGCCCTTCAAGATGTGCTGCTGGCCTGGTCCTGCTCCCCTTGCCCACACCTCCTTGAGCTCTGAGCACACACAGAGGAAGCTGAGGTGCATTCAGCTGTGTCTGCCTCCCCTCCAGTCAGACCAAGCTCCAGCAGTGGGAAAAGAAGGGAGATCTGGTTCTTTTCCCTGCCCCAGGGCCGATGGATGCCCTGGGCAGCTGCTCTGCCTGCACTTGGAGCAGACCACTGTGATGTGAGAGTTAGGGAGTGGTTAACTGAAGTTAACTGTGCTCTGCCTTTTCCCTGCTGCTCGGGCCGTGTGGGGCAGCTCATGAGTTAACAAAACACTGAGGATTTTCTAAGGCTCTCCAGGGACCAGGTGGGTCCCTGGCTGCTGCAGGATATGACCTGAGAAAGGCTACCTTTTCTTTTCCCAATTCCCTTTTCATGTTAAATCTGCAGGGAGAAAATCACCAGATGTCTTCTCCAGCCCCTCCCTGGGTCTAAATGGGGAATGCTCAGTGCAGCATCCCAGAAAAGCCATTCTGCTGAGCAGCCAAAGGTGAGGGACAGGGCAAACAAGGGCTTGAAGAAATGTGAAAAAACCCAAAGCAAATATGTCAGGAAAAAAGGCTGTAAAAGCAATGCACCTGTACCCCAGCAACAATTTTTTATAAAAAACGAAGGGGAAACTTCAGAGGACCAGCTGTTCAACTTTTTTTGTTTTTAATAATTGAGAAAATTTGTTAACAAAAACATAAAGCAACATCACAAGACTGCTGAATTAGAATGTTTTCTAGCTGTCTTTCCCCAATACACAGCCTATGCTTGGGTGGTAGCCTAAATTTGTCTAATGTACCTAATGCAAAGATGCAAAGCCGAGTGAACACAGCAGGAGGTTTTTCCATGGGCTTCCTCACACTTTGGATGACTCCTAAGTCTGTAGGCAAAATAACACACATGAGTAATCAACATTTGCCCCTTCTTGGAAACCCATCAGCCCAAAAGGGCTGTGGCCATGTGTTTGTTATGTGTTTGTTGTTGCCTCTTTCTCTGACTCTCTGTAAGGAAAGTGCAGCTCATCAGAACACGATGCGGCAGCGCTCGAGATCTTGGCTGTGGAATTGTTTATTGAACAGTGACTGCAGCACATCCCTTTCAGGAATGATAAGGAAAGGTTTATGCAAGCCCACATCTGCACTTGGCTGGGCACAATAATGTCATGTTCCTGATGAGCCATAAATTTCTCCGAAGCACTCGCTGGAATAGGAGCGCCCATGGTGGCTGATTTCTGCTGCACAGCTTGTGTTGTTTCCACTGCTCCAAACTTGGTGTGCAGCAATGAAATATAGCCCTGTACAACTGCTGGGCCTTTTTATTCCCTACTCCATTTCTGCTGCTTGCACTCTGCCAAGAATTTTGATTTTTTTAAGCCCTATTAAAAGTAAGTGTTTGAGGCCTGGTTTCATAAGGGTTTGAAGCCACCTGATTATGGCAGGTCCCTCCCAACCCAAACCATCCTGCAAGTGAGTGACAAATGTTTTTCTACAATATTCTCATCTGGCTCTCCTGTGGACAGTCAAATCATCTTTAACTCTGTGCTAAAAGATCCCCTTTTGCCTTGGGAATGATCCCATACCTGAGCCACATTGCACAGGATTAACGTGGTGAGGCTCAATCTGGATGGGCCATGTGGTTTTCCTTGGACACTGTGATGCCATCCACAAAGCCCTGGGTCTTCCTGGTTCTGTCATGACCTGTAGAATCTCTGGCTATTGCGGTAAACTACAATATTTAGGACTGTGGCAGCAAACAACGGCAGGATTTTGTCACTGTCCCTGTGCTAGAAGCCCCCCATGGTCATAACAGATTTCCAAAGCTCTTGTGCCATGTAATCCACAGAGGGTTTTCTGTGTAGTGCATCTCCCTGAAGACCAGTAGTGATTTCCTCAGGGTGAGAGGTTAACAAAGGCTTCTTGCACTGTGAAAGCCTTTTTCTGACATTAGAAGCAGAGCTTTGGTATTAGATATTGCCCTAGGAATGTATTTGCAAAATGCATTACTAGCTATTTACTGGTGTGTCTTTGCATCTAGATTATCTCATTATTCACTTTTTTTCATGGTCTCCTAGTCTCTTACTGCCTCCCAGAATTTTTGGGATGTTTAAAAGATGGCAGGAAATAGAGAGCAAACAGCAGTAGAGGACTGAGAATAGTGTTCCTTCCATAAAGTATGTCTACTTGCCCGGAATCCAGGGAAAACAGCTAGTTTGACATAACAATAATATAAGCTGGCTTTCTGCCTTTTCCAGAGTTAATTTTGGATCCCAGATATGAAGCCTGGACAGGGAAAAGACAATTGTCATGTCTGTCTGGTATTTTCTATCGTTTATCGAAGCTCATCTGATACAGCTACAGCTTGTTCTAATGTTGATCTTTGATATCTGAGGAGAATTTCCCAAAGAGTCCTTCTGCATGGGAAGTGCAGCATGGGCAGAACCAGCTTCCATCTGGAGAGGGGACACTGAGGTACCAGGACACTGATTATTTGGAAGCAAGGAGTGAACTCACACGTTCTATGTCAGTACCATCATTCTTGCAAATGGCTCAGGAAACAGCCAGTGGGATGTGCAGCCTTTTCTGTGCTTGCCAGCAAAGCCAGAAGCTCCTCTGTATGAATTAGAGCAGTCAGAGAGACACCAGCAGCTAAATCTGAGAATGAACTGAGGATCAGAGAGGGTCCCCCTGTGACTCCTGTTCAGCAGCTCTGTATATTGTTTTAAAGGACCCTTACGCAAGAATTACGTTGCATTCTGAAAGAGGAGATTGTTTCACTTACTTGTTGTGGGAAGGTCTTCAAATTACAGCCCTTCCTGCTTATATTAGGGCATTCTAGGGTTCATCCTGCTGCAGTTGCCCTGTGCTGTATGGGATGCAGGATCCATGGCAGAAAAATCCACAGCCACAGCCCGTTTTAACAACAGAAGCCTCTTGCCAGAGAGCCTGAGTTATTTCAGAGCTTCTAATTACAGCTGAATGCAGTTAATACTCGTGTGTGCTCTGGAAACTGTGTAGGAGACAGGTCAGAGTGTCCTGGAGCACAAAGTCACTGTGTGGCTCCACAGCAGGTACAGCATCGAATGGAGACTGTGGTGACAGGGGGCAGCTCCAAACTGACGTTGGACAAAACAATCCTACTCACATTCTGCCTGCAAGGCTCAGTTTTGGCTAATTCCACCATCACAAAGTGAGCCACTTTCCAGGGAGATTAAGGGGAAACAGGAAAATTCTATCTGGGAAGTGGGGTGATGGAAACTATGACAGTAATCTTGACCAGGATGAAACATTTGTGTCCTGAAATTCCCATTCATGGGTCTTCCAGTCCTGACTGTGCATGTCCCTCTTCCCATCAGTGGCCAGGCTCCTTGGGTGGATTCCCAGCCATTCCTGTCACTGGTGTATCACTCTTTTCACTGCTTGGGGAGACCACAGCGTGTCAGAGGAAATGTAGTTCACTCCTCACCCATTGCAAAACCAGGGATGTGATGCAGAGCTGCATCTCCCATGAGGCATGAATGGTACTTGGGCTTTGAAATGGTTTAGTTTTGCCTCAAAAAATTGCTATTTTGAGAAGAAGAAGTTTCTGACCCACTTTCTAACGTGCTGCAGTTGAACACGAAAGGTTCATGTTCTCAGCAAGGTGGAGGGGTTCACACAAGCAAAACTTCACAGAGCTCTGGTTGTCCAAGAAATAACAGATAGAAGTTACTCATAAGAAAACTAGCTGAAAGCAGTCTTGAGAAAGCATTGCAAGGGGGATAAGGTTGGAGCTTTGCAAATCTCCTGGGATCATCTCCTTTCCTGAAGAGTGCAGAGAGAACCTGGTGTTCCTAGGGTGAGGAGCAGAGGAGGTGGATGCTTCACGTCCCCAGTCTGATCTGAAGCTGCCTGGCAGCACCTTTCAGTGGATAAAGGCTTTGCATGCCTGCTTGGACTGCTTTGATTCACAAAGAAAAAATTAGGCAGTGTGTAGAAATTAAAATGTAATAAATCATATTCAAACCTTTTGAAGCAGCCACCTCAAAAGATGCAGCTTTTAGGCCTGGTTGCAGATCCTTGGCCTTTATCAGGATGAGGGGCATGAGCCTGAAGCCTGGCACCCTCTGGCCATGGCTGCAGAGTGGTTTCTTTGCTGGGTACATGGCATTTCTCAGGCTGTGCTCTGGGCAGGCCATGCTATATTTAAATATGTTTTACTGGTGAGGGACTAAAGGGCCTCTAGAGCTGCGACTTCCTAAGGGCTATTCTGCAGATTCCTTCCTCCTTTCTTTTTTTTTGTTTTCCTTTAAAGGAAACTCTCAATCTTCTTAGGAAATAATCTTTTGTTTATGTCATGAAAAAAACCTGTGCTCTCCTGGCTGGGAGGGTGGAAGAGCCAATAGGAAGAAGTGCCACTTGTGCTTTTTGATACAACCAAACTGTGTCTTAAATAAACATATGTTTATTTTTCTACCTTTCTGTTGAATTGCATCCTTGCCAACATAGAAGGTAAAAGTATCCAGTTCAAAGGAGGCAACTGCAAGCCTAGGCTGACATCCTGTCATAAATATAGAACTGGCCTCATGACAATGCCCTGCTCGGGAACAATGGGAGTAGGGAGAGAGAAATGTGTGAATTAACACAGCCGAGGCAAATGATGAACAGCTAATGGAGGAAAAGAGCTGTGGGCCAGGCTGCCAGCTCTCAGAGCTGCCTCTGAGCTGGCCTTTGTCCCCTTCACAGAGCTGTGTGATGTCTCTGCTGTGTCCACGACACCCTGGGGATGCCAAGGACATGGGACACCCTTCTGTGCCAAACCACAGAAGAGATTTCCCTGTCCCCTTGCTCAGACTGGGGCAGAGCAGAAGCTTTCATCTGCTTTTGCCTCTGTCCCACCTTGCCAAGAGGACATGAGACCTTGGGGCCAGGAGAGGTTTCTGCCCTGCCCAGTGCTCGGCTCAGGATTTGCAGTGCAGGGACCAGCAGTGGGGAAGGGGCAGCCAGGCTGATTCACTGCCCTCAGGACAGTTCTGGTCCAATCCCTGTGGCCAGGTTATAGCCTGCCTCCATCATGCACTGGAATGGGCAGTGGACACCCATTCCCAAGAGCAGGATGAGAGCCCCAGAAAGGAGGTTTATCCCTCCCCAGCTTTGCCATGAGGAAACAGTTCCAGGCTGATTAGGAACCTTAGTGATACTTCCTGTGACACCTGAGAAACCTGCCCTGACTTAGTAAGAAGCAGCCTGTGGCTGTCAGTTGTTCTTGGCTCTGGCTGGGGATCTGGTACAACTCACCAGCTCCTGCCCCAGCGAGGAGCAGACTGGGATAAGAAAGGAGCCTGGGATAAGACAGGAACCACATGCCTTCAACCAAAACATCTGGTTTTCACATTTACAACGTGCTTGTGGGGACACTGTTGTGACCTTTTAGGCACTGATGGCTGAAGTGGGTGAACTCCCAGGAATGCAGGCAAGATTTTTCCTCTGGTGAATCCCTTGTACAAAATGTATTGAAGTTAAAAACTTGGCAGAGGGAAGCCTTGCTTAGCTTATGTTCATCCTTGTTTTTCTTTGACTAGCTACAAGGTTTTTTGTGACTGTCATGTTAAAAATGATGGTTTGCACTGAGAAGTATTCACCTCACTTTTGTCCTAAGCCACCTTCAGCTCCTGGGCTGAGCCAGCAGGGCAGTGGCCACAGTGATAGCAATTGACTGTCACCAGTTCATCTTATCTAGCCCACAGAGTGTGGCATTCGAGAGCCAGAACCCTGGTTTTCTTCCCTTCTCTTTCTGGGCAGCACAGGGTGTGCCCCATTTGACCTAAATATTTGTGAAGTTACATCCTTGAGACAGGCTGACCAAAGGTGATAAACTCAGTTGTTTCCATCTTTTCCTAAGGTGAGCAGTCTGCAGTGAGGCATCACAGCTGCCTCACGTGGGTACCTCACACCTTCCCCTGACCCAGCTGGTGCTGGCCAACATCTGAGACAGGGCTGTGGGCCTGATCCACACTAAAAATTCCCACTTCCTTACCTCGAGAGACTGTGGCAGCTGCTGCCTCATCACTTTCTGTAGCCATGGACCTGGAGGCACCATTAGGGAGAAGAAGCAAATAGGGTCAGGGGACATCAGGTGTCCTGTCACAGTCAGAGGGGCTCTGTTTGTCCCTGGGTGTGATGCACAGCTCAGTGAGTCCCTGAGAATCAGCAAAGTGCTGGGGGGTCAGGGTTTTCCCACTGACATCAGTGCTGTTGGGTTGCTTTGTACCTGCACCCTCAGCTGTACCCATCTTTGGAGGAAAATGGGAAAGAGTGAGTTTTGCATGTTAGTGGAAGGAAACCAGGCAGTTTAACCCCAAAGGTGAGGTGTGTGCTCATAGTAACACCAGTTTTTACATCTCCCCAGCACTGTTCAACAGCAGCTGCACTGAATTATGGTTGTGGCACTGCTGCTTCTTTTTGGAACAGAGGAGAGTGAGGTGGAGCTTCGGAATTTAGGCGTGAGACAGAGAAGAAGGTGTTTTTCCACTCCACTCTTGGCTTCAACAGTGGTCAAATTCCCCAGCAACTTCAAGAACCTCTCCTAATGTGGGTGCCAGCTGTGCCCAACATCTGGGCTCCCCTGGCTGTGGGGCTGGTCCTGGCTGTGCAAAGATGCTTTTGCAGGGAGCAGTCCCAGGTGTGTGTGGGGAACAGCGCTGTGCCTCAGGCCAGTGCTGCATTACAGATCCATGGAATTGGGCAGAAAACAGTGAGGATAAAAGACAATATTCTACAGCTTAGTGATTCTGTGAGTGTCTTGCCTTTCACAGTGTATTTTAGTTTTTAGGCTGCAGCACCTTTGTGCTTGTGCACCACTCCCCAGTGTACTTAGAGAGCTCACTCATGCTGCCCTGCCACTCAATCTCTCTGCTCAAAAAGCTGAACAAATCTGCAGCCAAAGTGCTTCAGAGTCAATGCACATTTTCAACTAAACGTCCTGATTGTGCTGGAGGTTGGAGTGCCTGCTCTGAAATAGCAGCTTCCCCTTTTTGTGTGATACCAGTGGGCAGAGGTTTGGGGGGACACTGTGGTGCATGACTGCAGATCTGTCAGCCAGGGGGTGGAAGGGGGATCCCAAAGCATTCTTGGGAGTGGTAGGTGAGTTACTCAGAAGCAGAAACATGCAGGGTATGAGGCTGGTACTGCCTGTGATTTGCAGTGTGTGACCAGCAGTGCTGTGAGCTTGATGCCACTGTTTGCCAGAGTCTGTTATCAGAGCTGCTCAAGTGTTTTCCATTAGCTAATCCTTAACCCTTTGCAGGTACAGACCAACCCTGCATTGGAACCAAGAGCCACATCAGAAATAAATTCTTCATATTTTTTCTTTAGAGGATTTTTACAATCACTATCTCCCCACACCACTAAAAAACTTGTGAAAATCATTTAGAAAGATATAGCAACCAACAACCCTCTCCTGTCCCACAGGTGATATTTTACAAGGACAAAGCATCTGTGGAACAAAGTGATTTAAAAACCTCTAGGAGAGGGTTAGAATCCCAGCTTAGAGGTGACTTTCTTTGAAAACTGATCAAGGGATTTATTCAGTGACAGAAGTGCCATTTGAAAAAAACAAGCAGACTTCCTGGAGCTGGCCAGACACACCTAGGCAGGTCAAAGAGAGTTGAGCTCTTGAAGGGTGTAGAGGCCTTTCCTTATGTAACTGATAAAGATTTTTTGAAAGAATACATGGATATAAAATTTCTGGGTTCTTCTTCAAGTGTTTTACCACTCTCAGGGTCTTTTCCTTGCAGCTGATCTGAATCTCCCATGCTGCAACTTATTTTTAGCTGTGCACCTTTGAGAGAGCAGGTTTGATCTTCTCTGTTAGCTCATAATCTCACGGAAGCTGCGATTCCCCATCGCTGTCTCACACCATGTGCTTCAGCCTCACTGGCTCCCTCCCCTTCCTCAGGGTCATGTCCTGGGAACCCAAAGCTGGGTGCAGCATCCAGGCTTGGGCTCCCCAATGCTGAGTATGGGGGCAGAACCACTTCCTCCCACCTGCTGGTTTCACTCCCTCTGTTGTGGCCCAGTACAAAGCTGAATTTTGTCCCTGGAAGGGCACATTGAGTGAGGCTTATTTGCAGTGCAATAAATATCCCTCTCTCCCTCTGGCAGGCAGATCTGCAAAGTGTCCCTGACTGACCTCCTCTGAGTCTATATAAGCACCAGGGCCACATAAGGACTTGAGCAATCCTGTATAGCTTCTATTTTTTTTTTTTTTTGTGCAGTTCCATATTGCATCCAGCCTCTGATTGATCTGGTCATCAAAGCCTGGTTTTAAGTGTTTGTTAGCTCACAGCAAAACCAGCAGCAAAAGTAAAAACATGTCTGCTCCCTGAAATTACTGTCCCAGGATCTTTTGTTCCCTGAACAGTGGTTCAGGTCTCTGGGAAAATGCAAAGATTTGGGAGAGGTTTCAGGGGAAACAGTGTCCTTCATGTGTAGTCTTATCTCACTGATCCTGGAAGACTGGCTATTCTTGACCACTTACTACTCTGGTTGAAAATGAATTAATAAACAGGAATGCAGCTGGAACAAGGACTGAATAGGCTGGACAAACTCCTGTGTACAAGATTTCTACCCCAAATAAACTGCACATTGATAACTGATTGACAAATGTATTATTTGTGTTGCCTGTGGGGGTGGAGAGCTGAAATTCTAGGAGGAAAAGGGGAATCTTTGGGGGATCCCAAAGTGACATTTTGATGTCCTGAATCTGCAGCCAGTTCCCCAGCTGTTGAGCACCAGTGAGACTCCATTGATACACATTTTGCCCCATATTTAGGAAGGTCCTTTTTGGGTTGTCCCAAGGCCATCCACATCATTCCTTCTGCTTCTGCCCAGCTGCTCTGTCCTAATCCTGTGCCTGGGGTAGACAAGACTTGCTTTTCTCTTTGGCCTCAGCCTTGTGTGTGCTCCCAGCTGTGCCCTGCTGCCATGACTGGTGGCATAGGAAATGGGAGTCCCAGCAGCCACCCCTCCCCCAGTGCCACAGAGCCCACGCTGGGGCCACGCTGTGACCTTGCATCATCAGCAGGAGGGTGAGGTTCTGTGTGTGTGTGAGCCAACCACTGCCCTCAGCCCAAGCCCTGAACTTTTGCACCAAGCTAAGGGGAAGGTGGATAATTTGGGGGTGGTGGGAAGCCTGAGAATACAGCAGCATTCCTGTATCCAGACTAGGTGGGGCAGCGACAAGGGGATATTAGCTCTCCTTAGCAGTCAGTGTCTGAAACTTCCTTGTATTGTTTGTCCAATGCTAAGAGCTTCCCCCCAACACTAAAAATAGCTTTTTGTTTGTAAGTTCACTTCGCATTCACGCTTCCTCTCTTGGTTTTCTCAAGAGGTTCCTTGATATCTTTAAATTTGCTTGACCAACAGGAACAAAAGGCAGCAAAAGCCTCCCTGTGTGAAGATGGGGAGGT
This sequence comes from Lanius collurio, assembly GCA_020086605.1. Lineage (NCBI taxonomy): Eukaryota > Metazoa > Chordata > Aves > Passeriformes > Laniidae > Lanius > Lanius collurio. The sequence goes on from JACBWW010000016.1 coordinate 21,755,054, forward strand.
TTTCACCTCAGAAAGGGAGAGGGGGAGGCAGCTTTTAATATCCTTTTATATTTAGTGCAAGTTTGACGGGTGAGAACAAGCACCATGTTCAGCCTTTATTCCATTTACCGAGTGTGAGCAGAAAGGGAATGCATTGTCCTGCTGGGATCCCAGGGAATAGTTGGCAGTGACACCATATAGTGAAAAAATGTTCTCAAAAATACTCGAGGAACGACCAAACAACAGCAATCACAGTGACTCTCAGCTCTACCCTTGGCAGCTGTTATCTGGACCAGATGTTGTCCTCAGTAAAAGGGAGATGCTGTTTTCTGGAACAGAGGGATATATATTATTTTCTGACATTATTGCTCGATTGATTTCTTTTAAAAATAATGCCTTGTAGAATGTTAATAAATAGCTGTTTATTTTGACAGCAGTGTCAAGAGCATGCTAATGTGTTATTGTTTGGACTGTGGACACTTAAGATGTATAAAGGGAATTTGTCTTGCTGGTTCCAGGGAAGCAGGAGGGTTTTGCTCATGGTGGACCCAGTCCAGAGAATGTGCTTTACATATGGGTGTTTATATCTTGCTCTGCCTGTAAGAGTTCATTTGCCTGATGAAAGATTGTTTGCTAGCACTCTAGGAGCTGGGAGGGAGGTATTTATACCATTGTCAACTCTGATAAAAGTTTCAGATGTTACAAAAGGTCTTGGATTATATCGGGGGAAAGAAGACAATTCATTAAATCTGAATTTCTTCTGAATTTGTTAGTGTTCAAAAGTGATCCAGCCTTCAGGCCTTGGAATCTGGTCTGATCTACTTGTTTCCTATTGCACTGAACCTTATTTGAAGCCAGGCAGCTCTGTCTGCTCACAGGAGTGTGGAGCTCACTGTGGCACAGGAAACCAGGATGTGCATCGGGTAAGGCAGCTCAGGCAGTGGTTGCTCTCGATGTGGAGCAGTGTAGACATGCCTGATAACTCACCCTGCCTGCAGTCACATCTCAGAACTCAAATCCTGGCTGGGAGTGTAAAATCAGAGGGATGGAAAGGCCTCCTAAAGGGTCACTTCTTCCTGCTTGTCCTCTCAGATGTGGACCTGGTGATGGAGACCGTGAAGCAAGCCTAGCCTAGCCTATCCTATCCTATCCTATCCTATCCTATCCTATCCTATCCTATCCTCACTGCCTGGGAAGTGTCTCCCATGGCACAATCACAGCCCTTCTGGCTTCAGTTTCCCTCTTGGGACTGCAGTGGATGTGGTGGTGCTGCAGCACAAATACTCAGTCCTTCTGGAAATCTTGCAGCTCTTTTGACTGCCTTCAGGCAGCAAATGTTGCAGTGCAACCTCTGCTAGGCTGTTTCAACATCTATAATCCACATGGGAAGGGAAAAGAGATCTGTGAAACAGAGCCCTTTGTTCACACAAAAAGTAGCCCTGGAGACATGTGAATATCAGTTCTTTGGGGAAGGAAAATATTCTCAAATCAACACCTGTGCTGGAGCAAGGGCCCAGCGTGTGGTTGAAACATCTCCACCTCTTTGAGGATGAGCCCTAAAGATACCAAGAGCTAGAGCAGCAGGAAAGTCACAATCCTTTGCCTTTTGTGACATGTTATGCATTAAAACAATACTTCCTCTGGAAAAGTCAGGGCTCTGAGTCAGGCAAGAAGCCTTATCAACAAGTAGGCATATTATATATGAAATGTAGGCCCTCATACGTGTGAGAATGTTCCCTGAGACAGCATCTGAATTTATGTGGTGTTGGTAATAGGTGGATATATTTTCCACCAGGGACAAGTACAATAAAATCAGATTGCAACTGAAACAAAATGCTAATTTGAATCATAAAATTCAAATAAAAACAAAGTGCTGGTGGACTCCCATCTAAATCAGATTCAAATACAGAAACTGTTGAGGCCAAAATTACTCTTGAAGCAATTATGATGGACAGCCCAATAACGAGTCAACATTTGAATGAATTACTGTCCCTCGAATCACCTTGAATTTGCACAAAGGAATGGCCTTTTCAGCTGGTGTTTCTGGATTATTCTGCCTGTCTGTGTGCACAGACTCAGGTTATTTTGGGCTCTTTGGGGCTGGTGCAAGGCTGTGTTTGGGGAGGGTGTGCAGCAGAGCCTGATGAGATCCCTTGAGCCCCTCCAGGTTTGGGTGCTCTGCTCACTTCCAGGAGAAAACTCCACACAGCAGAGTTTTTTTTTCTCCAAATGATAATGAAAAAAGAGGTTGCTGAGACCAAATGATCTTTAATCCATCTGGCACATGCAGTTTAGGGATGTGGCAACTCTGCACTGGCTGCTGTTACCCCTGAACACATTTTTGCCTGGGCTTCTAGCAGTACCTTGAGATGAGTGATCTCTGACTTCCACAGGACCAGTGTCTGAACAAACTACTGTTTCAAAACATTATTTTTTATTCAGGTGGGACTCTGCCAGGACTTTTTTTATTTATTCTTTCTTTTGGAATTTTCTTGCAGTCATAATTACGTAAAATGTTTGGTAAGGGATTTTCTGATTAGGTTTTTGTAATCAGAAAATGTTAATCTAAGATAACCTGCCTGTGTTTGTATGTACAAGGGCTGGTTCAGTAAATCTCCCAGGCCTGAAAACAGTTCCAAGTGGTCTCAAATATGGAAAGCATGAGATCTGGGGTTTGGTTTTTTTTTTTTTTTACAGTTTTATCTTGCTTTGCTCTTGCCTGTAGCATTAAAAACAAAATGAACATTTCAGCTGATCCACACCACTTCCCCTCCTGAGATGATCCCTTTGCAAGGGTTTTGGAGCTCTGGTTTTCCATTCCTTCTCAGGGCAGTAAAGCACTCCCCTGGCTCTGGTCTTGTGTGAGTAGGAAGATTTACTGGAGCTCTCTGACAACTCAATCTGAGTTCCAGTTAGGTGGAAGAAAACCTCACTGCAGGGACATGTCAGCTGATTACAATGCCATTTACCATTGTGTTTTTAGTGCATTTCAGGTTGTCAGAACAATCACACAGTTCTGCACGCTTTCAGACACTCCTTGTTCCCAGAATGGAGGAGTGGCCCCTTTTTCCAGGGGAAAACCCACCCTTTTTCCCTTTAACCTCTTTGTCATGGAGCCTAAAACTGGTTTTGAGGGACCTGATCTGTTAGGAGGCCATGGGAGCAAAACCAGGAAGAAATAAAAAAGGTAAAATGTGATGTACTGGGATATCCTGGCTTTACCTGTCCCATGAGATCTTCCAACACTCCTGGTTACCAGAGGACAGAAACAGATACACAGAAAATAGCAGAGCCCCAGAGTTTGGGGGGACAGGGTTAGAAGGGAAGTGAAAAGAGGAGGGAGAAGAAACCCTATATGAAAAAGACTTTGCTAACCTAGAAATGGTTGAATTAAGTGAAACATTTTTTGGAGCCAGGTGTTTTCCAGAGAACCACAGCTCCTCTGGGCACCTGAGTGACAGATGCCAGCTGAAGTGACTGCTTCCTCTGGAGGAAATGGTTTGCTTTCTGTGAGGGCCTGGGCATGTTCTGCCCTGGTCTGAGCACCAGCACATGCTGATTATTAAAGCAGTGGGCAAGACAAAGACTTTCTGGGCAGAATCCCTGGCTCCAGCCCACTGGCTGTCCCGGGGGATGGCACAGCTGACCACAATCAGCAGCTCTGGGTGCACACTCAGGCTCAACCAAGAGGAAAAACATCACATCTTGCAAAGGGAATTCAGCACTGGGAGCTTTTTGGGTTGAATCTGCACCCTGCTGAAGCTGGTGGACATGAGGTCAAACACATCTGTGTGTGCTGGTGTGGAGGGGAAGGACAACGCCGTGCTGTCCAGCAGGGATAATCACTCGGGTCATACGGACCGTCCCCGGGAAGAAAGATGAAATTACATTTTTCTCCAGTGATGATGGTGATGTCATGAAATGGTAAACAAAGTATTTCATCTTTTCTCCTTTTCTTCACTCAGTTCCAGGAGCTATGTGGTGTTTTCTGCCAGAAAGCTGACTTTTCTCCTGGCTGAGGCTCGAGAGCCCATCAGTGCTAAAACATCGCTGGAATGTTCTGTCTTGCACACATAGGGGAACAAAAACCTCCCTGGAGGGGGAAACACTAACCTAAGAGCTACAGGCTTTGTTTCTGTACCTGTCACAGTTATTTATTATTTCAGGCAACTTCTGAATTTATATAGTGCTCCTGAAAAGTGGTGCTGAGCCCTGAATAAGCAGATGAATGGACTCTCAGCACCTCAGTGTTCATTTTGGCCAGAAAACCGAAAGCACTGTGATGGAACAGAAGGTATAGCATCTGAAGTTACTGGGTCATGTAGCAACAGCCAGTGATGCTTTTATTTCCCACTGGTACAGCTTTGAAAGCAGCTGGTTTAGGGGCTGAATTTAAGTGCAGTGTGTTTGCAATTAGTTGTTGTTGACTGCTGAAATGTGCCTCATCCAAACAAAACTGTGTGGAGTGTGTGCATGTGCACACNNTTTTTTTTTTTTTCCCAGGAAAAACACAGTTAAAAACATGAAGCTGTAGTGAATAAAAATGTCTAAGTCAGCCAAAAGCATGAAATGAACCCTGTGATGCTATTTGAAGTATGTCGGTGGCATGCATAGAACTATTTGCCTTTCTACTCCAGTGAGTTTATAAAACAATTAAGAGGTGTGCTGGAAGTCATGAGATGAAGCATGGGCAATAGATAAAAAAGTTGAAATTGTTTAAATGAAAAAAAAAAAAAAAAGATCCATAAGGAAAGGAATAGGTCCCTGTTGAAAACTGATGGAAGCTCCATCATTTGGATCATTTGAAACTGGGCTGCACACTTCACTAAAATATATGCTAAGGGAAACAGCTGTAGGTTTGTTCCCCCAGGGAGGGGCAAGACGACCTAATACATCTTCTTAATTTCATTTCTAATTTCTATGCTTCAAATCATGTAGACAAACCTTGAAATATAACCTACAGCCTGCTAATTCCTTCCTTTCTTCCTGTCTAGAGAGAGATGTTGAGTTGAAGGCAATTGCCCAAGATTTTTGACTATTATTTTTAGCCTGGTTTCCTAAGGAAATGAAGCTTATGCGAACACAGTGTCACCATGTCTGCCTGCCAGTCCCTTCTTTTTTCCTCTTCCCCCAGGAAGTTCTTGGCCAAATTTCAACAAAACTTAGGATAGGGCTGGGGACTAAAAAGTTCTTCAAGATTTAAGGGTAGAGGAAACTGTAGTGGGAAGGAAGTGCTGTGTAACATCATCAGACAGAGACTGCTTTGAATAAACCTGGGTTTTACATGCAAAAATCCACAGTGAGTGCCAGGAATGTAGTGGCCTTCTGGCAAGGCAGTTCCATGGATTAGCTGAAACTTTGGTGGGGATGGGGATGTGCTGGGACCATTTTTCTGGAGCAGCAGCTTCTCACTGGTAGTGGCTGCATGGCTTCCTCTGCTGTGCTAAAGCTTTCCTGCCCTTTTTATGGTCTCTCTGGGAGTGCTGGGGTGAACCACTGGCAACGAGGCTCTGCCTCATGCCCTTCAGGCCAGCAATCAAACCTTCTCTATTCTCCCAGGAGGGCTTTTTCCCCTAACTCCTCCTTTGAAGTCCCCTCACCCCAGGCCCAAGGAAGTTGATGTCATCAGAGGATGGGAGGCTGTGGCTCCTCTTGGGCAGTTCCCACCTTTGGAGGAAGGAAATTCCTTGGGGCAGTGCTGTTTATCTGCTGGCCCCCAGAGAGCTGGGCTGAGAAATGATGTGGCTTTCTGAAAGCTGTGGATTTTAGATTCCCCCCTTGCTGTGCTTTCATTGTGCAGGTGGCTGCCAGGGGACCGCTCGCTGGTGGCAGTGGCAGAGTGCTGGGGCCTGGTGCCTTTAATTACTTTTACACCTTGCTTGTGGAATTTGCTCTGCAGAAACACAAAGCCTCATGCAAACCCATTTCTGTGGATTGATTGAGGAAGAAAAGCCCAACAAACGACCTCCCTCCGGATTAGTGAGGGCAATGAGCCAGCGCAGCTCTGAGAGGAGGAAAAGGTGGGACTTGGTGCTTGAGAGGATGCAAAGGAAGGGGCCCTGGCCACAGGCTGGAAGCCCTGTTACTGAGCTCTGAATTTACCCATGTGCTGGAGAGGAGATCAATGGAGAATCAGAGCAGGAAGGATGGAGAGGTTCTCAGACCATCCTGCCTGAGTTTACCTACAGGTTACTGACACAAGCCTGCAAAAAAGGGCAGGGCAGGGCAGGGCAGGGGAATACAACTTGCCCCAACAGGTGCCCATTTGCAGTGAGGGGTGGCACATACTTGGCATGGGGTTGTTCAGGTGAACTTTCCCCTGAGGTAACTCTGGCTCTGCTCTGGCTCTGCTGGGTGCTGCAGTCAGCCCCATGATGACAGCAGCCCTTGACAATACATCAGGCTCACGTGAGGCAGACATTAGGCTCGGTACCATTGGAAGGGAAGGGTGAATTGCCTAAATATACCTTGCCTGCAGCCTCCAGGTAAATCCAGGGAGACTGCTTTTTAGGTTAAAACAAACGCTTTCTGCCATCTCATCCCCAGAGTGTGGTGTAACTACAACCTTGAGTACCCATCCCTCAGCCCGCTGGGCCCATGGGAGGCAGGACCAAACCCCTTGAGATCCAGCTATAAACCCCTACATGAAGCAGGAGCCTGCCATGGATGTGGGCAGCAGGTCATGCCAGAATGCCAGGAATGGCTGCATGTCTGGCTGGGGATCATCTCTGACAAGAAACTCACTTTACAGCCAAGAGGATGTGTGCCAGGCAGGAATGTGCTGTTGGATGGGCTTGAGCAGCCAGAGCCTTCCCCTCACCACATGGTGTCTTGGCCTCCTTTTAGATATTGAATAGCCTGATCCTTCTTGTAGTTTTCCTCTATCCCAGGTAAAGACTTCAGGGAATTCGGTGAGAGGTCTCTCCTCTCCAGCAGGAGGAATGTGCTGACACACAGATATCACTGACTGGCAGCCTACTGTGGAAACACAGTTGTTCAAGCCAAGAGGTTTCTTTTGCTGGTGTAGTTTACTGGAGCTACCCAAACAAATTTAACTATATGAGAAAGAAAAAAAAAATCCCTCCTTTTGTAGTGCTGCATCCACACCAGGGGCTTTTTGTGGGTGCAACTCTCTCTCTTGTAGGAATGATGTATTTGTTTTTTCACACTCCTGGCTGGCATAATTAAGCTTACAAAACTTCCTTGTGCAGACTAGCCCTAGGAGAAAAGGAGTCAGCTTGCTTCAGGAGCACTTCCATGCATCAGTGAGAATTGCTGTTGTCTTGAGGTAGTGCATTTGGTGTGTTTTCCACCATTGTAAAGGATTTCCCACAGTGCAGAGAAAAAAACAAGACTAAAAGGTCTGGTTTGTCCAGTTATTTTTGTTGATCCATTATACCTTGAGTGTGTGTGTAGAACTTGATCACAAAATGCCATAGCACAGAGATTTAGGCACTGGTGATATTTACTTGCAGTTATTTCAGGAGGATGAAGAAGTGTGGGAATAATACCATGATCTGGTGCTTGTGCTTGTTTCTGTCTGTTAATTGGATATGCCATGTAAGAAAAGCTGGAGCAATCTGTTGTTCTACAGAGCCTTGAATCAATGTATTTGAATTACATGCTGCCCCTCATCCCTCATCCTGAAGGGGTTGTACAAGTAGGGATTTTCTGTCCTTTTGCTGAAAACACAGCAGTGGCCAGTGAGGACGTGTAATGTTTCACATCAGCCAGGGAGGAATAGCCACATTTGGGATGGGTTTGCTTGGGAAATGAGGTTGTCACTTACTGTAAGGAGCAGAAAGTGCCACAGGAGAGTGCCATTAATGAAGACAAGCAGATGTGATACTTGAAAACAATGTCATGTGTTCTGGTCTGTGGATAAAGAGAGTGTCCTGGAACCTTATGCACTTCATGGACATCCTGTGTAGGATGTCCCTTACCCAGCTGCATGACTTGAGATGGGTTTTTCTGGCTGGTAAAAATGGTTATTTCCAGTCAGAGCCCTTCAATCACCTCACAGGATGTCCCAGGTTGTTCTTCCCTTCCCTTCATTCCTTCTTTCCTTTTGTGTGACCAAGCAGCCCCATGAAGGCCGCCAGGCAGGGCTCTGAGGACCACCACAGGCACTCTGGGGTGAGCAGCACCAAGCCTAAAAGATACTGCCTGGCTTTGAAGCTGAGTGGTCAGCCTCTGTATGCTGAGACAGAGGGGTTATTTAGATAATGTGCTACTGGATGAAAAAAGTTTCTCTCCCTCTTTGCAGACAGAGTTTTAGACTCATTAAATTATGCTCAGCATGGGTATTTAGGCTCAGTTCTGCAATACAGCATTGCACCCTGAGGAATGGTGCCTCCCAGTTTGTTGTGATGTTAATCTTGGAAGCAAAAAAAATCCTTGACAAAAGATCAATTCCGTGGATCTCTTTTGTCTTGGCAGCAGACAAATTGGAGCTGCAACATCTGTTTTTCTGAAGGGATAGTACTTTTCCACTCTTGGTTTTCTCAGGCAGCCTCGTGCCGCCTGGAAGGCTGAAGTCAAGTGCTTGTCAGTGGTACCTCTGACACTGAGCAGGATAATGGGACTTAGAGATGGGCTTAATACTTCAAAGCAGAGGGCAGATTTTAATTATCTCTGCCATTATTGCCCTCAGCCCACCAACAAGTGTGGGTAAGCCATGGGGAGAAATAGCAAATCAGGCAAACCTTTCATATAGCAGAAAAAAAGCATTGTTAGAAGTAGTGGCTGAAAGAAGAATCCTAAAAAAATTCGAATGGGAAATGAAACTTGAATGTTCAGTAGGGATGGGGATTAATCACAGGGGGGAAAATACCAAGGGAAGTGCTGGCTTTCCTCCATCTCTTGATGTTTCAGATGAAGATAAGTTGTTCTTCTGCAAGAGATGGAGAGATATATATTGGTCAAACATAGGCAATTGGCCTTGATTCAGACACAACTGAGAGAAATTAAAGGTTTTTTGATATAGAGAAGCCAGACCAGACTCTTCTTTGTAGAGCTTTAAGCTCCATAAATCCACGATGTTAACTGTTCTCCCTACTTTATCTAAGGAAAAACCCAAACTGGCAGGTGATACAAGTTGCCCAAGGCCATATAAGAAATTAATGGCAGCATCAGGAATATAACTCAAGCTCTCCTGGCTTTCTGCCTGGTTCTCTACTTGTGCAGCCCTGTGAGATGCTGGTGCTGCAGGGGAGAGGCTGAAGCACTTTCTGTCTGCTCCTTGTGACAGCAGCCACTGCCAGGCTCCTGCTGAGGCAGCCTGCACCTCTTCTTTGGTGCTGTCACTGTATCCCAGCACCTGAACAGGAATTGCAAAATAGCAAAACAAGGCTGAGAATGGAATTGCTAAGAGCTCTGACCCTGTGTCAGCAAATTGGTTGAGAATATCCTTAAAAACACATCCTGCTGAATCTTTTTAAACACACTCTTCATGCTACACAGGGGCTAAGGGCTTAGCTGAACCCAGGCTTGCGTAAATGGAGGTTTGTGTTTCATCAGAGACATTATTTTTGAAGTCACCTATAATAGAGGAGATAAGATCAGCTATTTCCTCAGTACATCTAGAAATATTTTTTTTTTCCAAGAGAAATAAAATTCCAAACATAAGGAAAAAGTCCAGCAGGAAACAGTGTACCAGGAAACTGGACAGACAGAATATTTTTGTGCTTGTGAGCTGATTTGAACCATTAATAGCAATTTGCCAGCCCGAATGTATCTTGGTGCTGTCAGGCCTGGTGACTCCTCTGGGGTGATGCTGCTGCCAAGGAAGGTGCATATTTAGGACAAGAGGGAAGGACTGGGTGCCCTCAGAGAGCAGCACAGAGTTAAGCTGTGCCCAAGGTTTGCCCCTGTTTGGGCTGCAGTTCAGCTGCTGTGCTGGCTGGGAAGTGGCTGCCATGATTTCATCAGGTGGAAACATTGCAGCAGTGAGGGACAGGGATGTTGACTACAGTGGATTTGCACTGGGATGTCTGATATAGAGCCAGCACAACAAACATTTAGCTCTCTTTATACTGTCTAAGCCTCACGGGCACAAGCTCAGGTCTTAGGGAAGTTATTCATGCGTAGATCAAAACAGGCCTTACCTTAATAGATTACCTTTGGATTTTTTAGTTGAAAGCCATTTCAGATGTTATCACATGGATTTCATCTCCTGTGTTGTGCTGGGACTGTGTTCCTACAAAGAAGGCAGCTTTTCTGTCCTACTGGGGTGGGAGCCAATCCCAAACCCAAACAGGAATTTATGTCTCTTTAAAATGGTTCTATCAAGTCATGAACCTTTGAATAGGGTCCTTCAAAGGTTTCTTTCAAGCCCTTTCTTTGAAATGCAATTACCCCATTCCCCTTTTCCTTGAAGTTTCTATTCCAAGGTTCCTCTAATCTTCAGCAGCTGATAAGAGCAATCACAGGGGAATTGCTGGAGGGGGCCTCCTGTCACACAGGCTCCTGTGGGAGCAGCAGGTGTGACAACCTGGAGTCACAACCTGGAGATGGAAAGTTCTCATCTGTCCCCCTTGCACAAAGGGAAGGCAAAGGCTTGCAGCTCTTAACTGGGTAAGCAGCTCCTGGTGCTCTCTCCTGCCCACTCATCAATGTTGTCCACCTCAAAACATTAAGATTCCTGGTGGAGTCTCACAGAAAATGGCATTTTAGTACAAAATAGTTGGAAATTGTCTTGGTTTTTACAGGATTTTTTAGGTGTGGAAGGAGTTCTCCTTCCTGAATCATGGGGAAGGTGAGGAGAGGTGTCAGGGAATAGTGTGTGGTGGTGACAGGGCTCAGCATTGCAACCTGGACAGAAGGTCGGAGAGATGGGCACGTGAGGTCAGGATGAGCCTGCTTGAACACCATCCTAGTCCCTTACATGTTAATAAATGCTGCCTAAACCTTTACCTAGCTGCTCAGAGGAAGTGAAAGGTTGCTGATTCTCTGGGTGAATCCCACAGACCCACAGAGATGTGTCTCCATGGCACTGCTGAGCTGCAGCGTCCCAGACGGAAAGAGGGCAGCATATCCTCACAGGTCAGGAAATGCTGTCTTGGGCTGGGAGCTGCAAAATAAAACTGCACAAAGAAGCTATTGAAGGCCCCTGTTTCTCAATGCTTTCAGAGAAAAAACGACAGCTTTCTGTAAGTCAGTCATTCAGCAAGAGGGTGGTCGGACTTTTGTTTTTTTTTTTCTTTCTTTGGCTTTTTAAATTTAAAAATCAAGCAGAAAAAGCCAGTGAGGTACTGCCTGAAACTGCTGTGATGAAAATGGGGAGCTGGTTTCTGTGGTGTGCTGTGCTCTCTCTGCAACCTCTATGAAGTCATTTGTCAAGATATTTGTCTTCTCCCTCCCATCCCTACATGCAGTAGCAAACCAGGCTGGAAGGGCAAATCCTTCTATAAAATAACAACCAGGCACAACACTGCAGCATGGATATGGTGAAACTCCAGACACAGGGTAAGGAAGGCTACATGGCTGTGAACCCACCTGGTCACACAGTGGGAATGGTACCATGGAAATCTCTGGCTGCTCAAGGAGTACAGCATGTGGATCTAAAAACTTAAATGCTGGGGAATTTCTTTCTTGGTGGCACCTTGCAAGAGCAGCCTGTGAAAAGGAGTGACAGGGACTGTCCCCTGCAGCTGGATGGTGCCATGGTATGGTGGCTCCAGCATCAGCTCTCTGCTCCCATCGGCTCTTTGGGAGACAGCACTCTCAGCCACAGCAGGGGTATATTCTGAGTTAACCCTCCAATCCTCCTGAGGGAATTTCCTGCCTCAAATTCCCCATATCTCACTGATATGAGGTGGGTGAGGCCTCCAAAAGAGCCCAAAGAGAAATGTCAGGAACCCCCAAGGTGGGCCCAGAGAGGGCATGAGAGGTCAAAGAGCTCTAAAATGAACCTTGTTGCCAGAGAACTCACAGCTTGGAGCTACTGCCTTTCCGAAGGGAAAGCCATTCATTCAAGCAATAAATTAATGGACCTGATAGAAGAGATTGTGTGTCAGTGCTGTCAGTGAAGTAAAAATGGAAACATAAGTGGCATCAGCTGGGCAAGGGCCAGCTTCTAAATCTAGACCTGAAATCTCAGAACTTTTTGTGTTCAAGAAAAAGGTTTTAATCCAGTTGTGTTTGGAAAATAAACAAATGTTGCCTCATGTACAGGATTCTGTTCCTTTCATGTACGAGGAAAAATTGGATTTTGCCACACCAGGAAACGGAAAATACCCTCTGAATATGGATTTTCTCACAGAAGTGATGTGAGCATTTGTGCTTTTCCTTGTGGCCAAGATAACAGTCCTTGGAGGAGGCCACAGGATCAGGAATGCTGAGAAAGGGGAGCAGGCATTGCTTGAGAGGTGTGGGTGTCTCTGCAGCCAGCCCTGCCTCATCCTTCACAGGGATCCATCTTATTTTAGGGAACAGCATGCTGGAATCACAATTCTGTGGTGAAAAGTAAAGGCAAAATGACAGAGAGGTTATGTGTCGATTTAATGCTGATGCTGTGCCTATAAATTGGATTCCAATTGTTGATGGTTTACTAATTGAACTTGTCGTTTTCTGTTTTTTCTAAAATCAGGATTTGCCAAACTGCTTGAAAAATAGCATGAACTTTTCTGATCTTGATTGTTTCTGTGTGAATCCACTGCTTGTCTGCTTGTTGAGTATCTGGAGACAAAAGAAAAGGAGTGGCTTGGAGTGTGGGGAAGTTACATTTCCCATTCTTGGGTGCCACTGAAGCTTGAAATGAATTGTATTATTTGATGATAAAATACCTTATTATCCTTTCCCCATCCCAAGCCACACTTCCACAACTTGTGGTGGAATAACCAGACATGTCATGGGCCAAATAAGGGTCAAAGCATTACCTCTTCTTTCAAACAACATCACTCCGACCCCGTTGTGTTCAGTGTTTTCATTTATTGCTCTGGAAGCTGAAACACATTCCAGATGTGATTTGCCAGGGCTCCTGCAAGGTCACAGCCAAGTCGAGGTGCTCTGGTTGGCCTGTGGTGACCCCAAGGTGTCCAAAGGTGGGGGGCTGTCACTGTAGATAAATCCCAACTTCTCCTTCGCTGAGAGCGGCCTCTCCCTCCTTTGGGGAGGGAGGAATGTGGGGGTTTGCAGGCGCCTCTGCTGTCACCTGGTTCATCTGTTGGTGAGTGTGAGGAAGGGACAGCACAAGAAGGGAAGTTTGTGCCTTGGGGAAGGGACAGCAGACAAGACAAACGAGGTCTGCAGTGCTGAAAAGCAGCGTTTGCACGCTGCAGCCTGGCCCTTGTATTCCTGTACGGGATTTTCCTGTCTTAGATGACTGAAAAAAAAAAAACGTGAAGGAAGAAATTGTTTCCTTGATGATATCATTCACCTCTCAATCCTTTAAGCTCACCAGACCTAAGTAACGATGCTGGTGTCTATTAAAAATAAATGGCTGTTTTTTCTGCTACTGTTCCCTCAGGACAAATTCAGGCTTAAAGCATAAAGACAACATAAATTCCTTTCTTCAATGTGAGCATACTAATAGGCTGATTTTCAGAGGTCCAAGTGCAAACAGGAGTGGGTGCCATGGAAAACCCAGCTGCAAATTCCAGTTCCCAGAAACACTCACGCAGATGTCATTCCAGCCAGGCTCCTGGTGTGCACAGAAATGTCACATCCCTGGCTGCATGGTGGGACTGAGATTTAATCCCTCCACAGCAGCTCTAAGGGGAACGTGTATTTTGGCTGCTGGGTGGGCCAGCAGGTTCCTGCTGCTGCAGGTTGAGTTTTTGGAGACCTGCTGAACAGGGCCTGCACTTACCAGGCAGGGCTGAGGTGCACTGAGCTGTGCAGGTTGTCAGCCTCTTCCCACAGGACCTTGCACAGAAACTATTTCTGCAGCCCTGGTGTATAAATGATGCCTTGGGCTTGCAGGAACACCGTGCACAGTGTGGTTGCTTAGGTGTTTAAAATGCTTTGAGGGATTTTTTATTTTAAAGAATTTGTCCACTCGCCCTTTGAACCCCTGTAAATGTATTTTTTCTATTATTTCCCCTGTCAAGGAGTCCCACTGCTTCCCTGTATGTTGTGTGCAAATGTGTCTTTTTTTGTGCCTGATCTGAATCTGCCACATGGAAGCCCCCTTCAATGTCCCTGTTTTTAAACTGGAAGATGGTCAGAAGTTTCCAATTTCTGGGCTAGTTGACAAAGTCTGGAGAAAATTCTGCATGCTTAAGCCATAGCTGGAGAATTTTTCCTGATGGTCGTGCTGCATCATTAGGGAAGAGTAGAGGAATCCACAGGTTCCTCCTGTGACTCAGCAGTCATCTCCCAATACAGTTTTCATTTCTTTAGTCACACAGCAATGTCCAGCTGACAAAACCCTCCAGGCCAAAAAAGCAGCTCTGGTTGCTCTGTGTAAACCATATTCAGAGCACAGAGTCAAGAGGACCTCCTGCCACAGCTGATGACTTTGGACAAATCCTATCCAAATATCTGGCCAACCTGGGCTTTCTCTTTTACCAATGAATCCAATCTTCATTGCCATGAAAATGCTTATTTTTTTTTTTCCCCACACCTTTTTTCCAGCAGTTGTGACTCTGGTGCACTGAAGTGTGACACAGACATGCAGCAGTGCTGGGGCTGAGGAGGCTTCCAGGTGATTCCTGTGGCAGTCTGGCACTGGTCACTACTGTGGCCACCATCTCTGGGCTCCTCCTTGGACACTCCTGGGCTTTGCTGGCAGTCAGACATTGCTGGGTTTTACCCTCCTGGGTCTCTTCCATCTCTGCCTCACCTCTCCCCCACCTCCTCAGCATTGCTCCCTGTGGCACCTTGGCGAGTTCCCTGCACAGTTAAGGGCTGAACTGACCCAAGTGATGGGAGAGGGGAGCGGCTGCAGCCTCTCAGGAGTGAAATACAGCTTTGTGTCTGCAAAGAGGTTAAAGCTGCTCCCCAGCAAGACCAGCGGAAGGAAATGCCCTGTAGCTAAGTTTCATTTTGGTGTACAGTATGGGAACATGTGCAACCCATTACAATAAAGCCCTTGCTGGAAAATGCCTAACCTATGCACTGTAAAACCTAATTAAGGGATTCCTTAAAAAACACTGTTACCAACCAGTATCAAGGAGTAGATAATGAGAGGCTGCTTTGTGTAATCCAACCCTTTATCTTTAGGCCTTCAGGGTGTCCGTGGCCAGGCTCTGTCCCCTGGTTGTTGCTGAGGCCTTTATTGCAACAGTAAGAAATACTCCAGCACCCCTTGTAAAGCTGACCAGCTCCAGTGCAGTTTCCTGAGGGATACAGGGCCAGTTCCTCAGGCAGAGCAGCTTGCTGTGACCTTGGGGATGGGGTTTTGAAAGCACTGGGGGGAACTGTGTCCAGCCCAACCCAGAACTGAAGGTGAGGTACCCAGGCTGGGAGGGAGATGAGGAAGTACAGGGAGAAATGGGATTGCAGGAGGTTGTCTTTCTCTGAATCCTCCCCTAAGCCCAGAGCCACCTTCCTGCTATTTTTGCCAGCTGACACTGGCTTTTTCAGCATGGATGGAAAGGATGCAAGGCTTTTCCTCAACACTTCAATGCTGGAATGGTGGAGCCTGGCCTGAGCAGTTCCCCAGTCCAGCAGGCAGCAGCACACCCCTTCCAGGACACTGAGAGAGTGTACAACGTACCTGCTGTCATGCAGAAGCTGCTGATTGCAGCAACTACACTTCTCTAGATGTGTAAACCAAATTAACTACTCCCCTCTGATGCATCCTGCCATCAAGTCTCCATTTATTTTTGGCCATTTTTTTGGTGAAGCCAGCCCCAGTGCAGCAACCACCAAGTTCCCTTGTGTTCCCATGAGGACAGACTCCATCTGGGCAGCTCCCAGCTCCTCACCTCATCCCTCTGCTACCCTTCAGAGCCTCTGAGGGACTCCCACTCTCACAGACAAAGCCACTTAGAGGACCCTGGAGGTTTGGTCCCAACCCTGGAGGTTAGACCCTGTAGGGTCTAACACATCCTCAAACCCCACCTGAAGTAGACAGGTGAGGTCCACTAAGCAGGAACAGGCTTGGGACTATGGGTGGACTTGCTGCAGGCAGTGAACAAGGGCAGGTTTTTTTGCAGGCCAAGCAACACTCTTCTTGCCATTAAACTCACAACATTATTACATATATTTCCTGTTGTGGTCATGGCCATTCATTTGACCCTTCATTAGGGTCAAAACAAGAAGCTGCCTGTCTGTGTGTAGGAAAATCCATCAGGAGCAGAGGCCAAACCCTCTGTTATCTTTGTCTGCATCTCCCTGTCGAGCTCAGCAGCTGAGCCTGAGAGCTAAGCTGAGTTTTACAATAACTGTAATTAGTCATTTTTATGGTGTGCTCATTTGCAATATCCTAGGTAAGGATCTGTCAATGTTTTCATTATGTACCCTTCTGTTTCCAGGGGTTTATAACCAGACCATAAAAACACACTCTGGGGCAAACTTGCCACATAAATTCTCAGCAGAGAACCTATTTTTGGTTTTGTTTTGGTTTTGTTTTGCTCTGTCACATATAAATACGACTTTTAAATGTGTAGTAAATATGGAAAAATTCAGGTGGCTTCTTCAAGCATGTGTTTAAGCAGATTTTAGTTTGGCAGAGACATACTGCAAAGGGGAATAATTTCTGTGGCTTTTGGGTAGCCTGAAAATGAGAAGTTGAGTCTAATTGAACAGAAAGATTATCTGTGAACTGGCATCAGGGTTTAGGGCTCTATTCACTGCACAAGCTGTGCTGGAATTGCTGACTCTTTATAACTGCAGGAGGGCAGTTACATCTCTCTGCCTTCAGCTCACACAGTGCACATTCAGACTCACACCCAGAGCCTGCATCCAACACTCAATTTTCATACCTGCACATCCAAGCAAGGGGTCAATTTTAGGTGAAATTAGGATAGAAACGGAAGGCTTGATAGATAAATACAAAAATGGAGTTGCAGAAGGTATTTCGGTAGATGAGACCTTGACCATGTTAAAGTGCCTACAGGCCTAATGATCTTCACTCATTTTTAGTTTTATTGGAAGCAAAAATTGATGTTGATGCTTAAGGTTTCCTGTAAAAACCAGGGTATGGCACAGTGCTTATTCCATAAGCAATTCAGTGCAAGGAGCTTTATGACATTAAAGAATTAATTTATACCCGTCAGGCAACACAAGCAGTTCTCTCTTTTGGTGATATCACTGCTTTATAAAAGCTTTCTCTGCTTCCAGCAATTAGTGGTGGTTGAGCTGCAGCATCTGCTGCTTGTCACTGCGCTGGTGTGTCTCAAAATTCACTCTGGCACATCCAGCCAAGTGACAGGAGAGAAACCTCTGTTTGGGGCAGCTGTCCTGCCACCAGAGACTCCTCAAAGGGGAGACACCAAAGGATGAATGGGCTTCAAGGACTCAGGATCAGTTAAGAAGATTTTCTGTGTATCAAAGGCCAAGTTTTGCAACCCTTTCCTTACATGAAAATATAAAGAACTGATTTATCTCCCTCAAGAGCAAGGGCTACAAAATCTGCTCCTCATCTTCTTTTGATGATTTTGCGGTATGTTTCTGTGATCCTCGGTCTGATCCTTTTAATTTCAAAAGCTTTAATCAAAACCTCTTAACAATACATCCACTCGCTGGTTTTGCGGTTTACATTTAATTCTGATTGATTTTTTAAAAGGATGGTTGCATTAAGATGCTTCTGCTGGAGTGATTCATTAATATGTGCCTGGGATGGCACAACCCCAGTCAGGCTGAAGCTTTGTGTTGACAGACCACTAAAATAATACCCCGTGTGGGACTTCCCAGGGGGAAAATAGAGCTTTTACCAGGGAGACCTTAAACCCTTCTAGCATCCTGCAGGCATGCTCAGAGAAGGCCTGGAGGCCCAGGTATAACACAGAACTCAGCACAGGGCTGTGGAGCACTTGCCCTGTGTGTTTCTGGTGACAGCTCCGAGTGCAGTTTGGGTTCCCCTCGTCTGGGATGAAGCGACATCAATTTGTCCTGGTGTGCAGTGAGAGTGGGGCAAGATACTGCCAGATGAATTAAAATTATATTAAGATAGTAGGGTCTGGTGTTCAGGTTTAATGGCAGGATTAGTGAGGGAGAACTCTTTTTGCAGGAATGCTGCCTTGTGAGAGGGAGCAGAGCAGCTGTGTGTGATTGCACTTAACTGGAGGCACTTGGCTGGTGTCTCTGAAAGCTGGTCTGCTCACTGCCCTGAATATAAAAAATGTTGAGTAACTGCCTTATTTTTATTAACTGAAATACAGATCTGATTGCAAAAGTCCAAACAATGCAAAAGATCAACAGTTTGTGCAGCTTAAAATCACAGCTTCTTCCTTTTGCTGGGGCTCTGCGGAGTCACAGCATCTTGACAAACATGTGAGTTAATTGAAGCTGTATTATCTTTTCAAGACTGACTTTTGACATTTGAATCAAAAATATTATTCATTTCCTTCAAGCTCCCCTTTTCAGCGTCTTTGCCAAGAATCGTGTCTAGCATGGAGAAGAAAGTAGATTTACATAGGAAAAAAAAAAGTCTTTGTCTTGGTTAATCTAAGTGCAATGATTTAATGACAAGAGAGGGGTTAGCTTGGGCCCAAATTAATGTCACATTTTAGCACAGAAATGAAACAGGTGGTAAACAAGTTTTAAATGGAATAATAAAAATGGTCATGAAAGTTTATTTTCTTTCAGCTGCATAATGATAGGAAAGGCTGTTTCAGGAACTAGGAGAGAATTAAGGGAGCAGGTGTATGTGGGATAAAAGAGCTCTAGGTGCAGGGTCTGCAGGGGCTAATCCAAAAGGGTAGGTGCCACCTGCACCCTGATGCCTGGGCTTGTGTGTGCCCAGGTGTGAGGGTCTGTGCCTCAGGAGATCACTCACAGGGAGTTAGGGCAGTGTTGAGTGGAGACACAGGGATTAAAACATGCAGGGAGCTGGGAACCCTCCCCAGATGTGCTGCTGGGACACAGAGGGGTCATTAGCAATTAAGTTGTGAAGGGAAGGTTTGTGCACCTGGGGTATGAACCAGCACAGGGCTGTGTTTCCCTCCTTGATACTCACAGAGTCTGGTGGCAGTGGTGGGAGGCTGGGTGCTCCCAGGTGAGATGGCTTTGCCTTTTATTTTCCTGCCCATCCCAGACAGCAGTGTGTCCTCCACCCCTGTGTGTCCTCCACCCCTCCTTGTCCTACATCCCTGCAGGGGAAGAGCCCTGACTGCACAGACACCTTTCCTCTCATTTGCAGGGCCTTGTGCCATCTCATACCAACATAATAAAATATCTGTCTTGTGGTGCAATTTTCGTCCCTACAGAAACTCTCTCTGTGGCCTTTTATCTCAGCTGGCTGCCTCTGGGGCTCCTTACTGCTCCCTAGCAAAGCACAGTGCTGCTTAAATCTGTCTCTGGGTTAATCAGGGAAGAGGAGGAGTTTGTACCAAAGGTTTTTTTAGTGATTTTGGAAGAGGAACCCTTGAGCTGCTTAGGAAAGATCCATTTTGCATTTTCTTTCCATCTCTTGATCCAGACACTTACAGGTCTCTCAGCACCTTCACACCTGAGTGCCCCCAACAATCCCACACCAGGGCTGCTTGAACAGCCCACTGCTTGGACAGTCAGAGGGCTTTGGCAATTAAAACCTCAGAGTGTTCTTGAGGAGCTCTTTGTTTCTACCAAACGTAATGTTTTTTGGTGTTTTTTTTTTTTTTTTTTTTAAATCTTTTGTTTACTTTGAAGGGAGATCTGAACATTTTCTACAAGAGGGTTAGAAATCTGAGGCCAGGAGACATTCCCACACAGCCATAGCTGAATGACAAGTAACTTTTAAAAAAACCCATTTCTGAACAGAGGTTTTCTTTTCCAAAGCCTTTAGTGCTGTAAGTTCATGTGAGAAAGGATTTGGCTGTCTTGGAGTGGGGCAGATTTGGAAACTCTTCTCCAGGTGACCACTTTGAAGCCTCTTAAGAGTCCTGTAAATTAAGCCGATCTCAGCTCAAATCTCACAATAATTTTGCCTGCATCAGAAGAAAGAGATCAAACTCACTTGCTGGCTGTCCCTGAAGAAAAGTCCCTGACTAAATGAGCCAAGAAAACTGAGCTCTCACTGTGCTTCTTCCAGTCAAGCACTGCACCATAATTTTTTAGCAAAGCATTGGGAAAGTTTTTTCTGGGTCTATACAGAGTGTTTACATCTTCATAACTGTCCAGCCAGCCCCTTTCAGGGGGCCCAAACTCTGTATATGAAAGAAAATAATTCCCTCCTGTCCTATACCAAATGCCATGGACCTGAAAGAGCGAGGGAGCATTTCGCCCTGGAAGAAAATAAAAGGGTGAAAAAGCTCCTAAAGTGCATTTGTGCAGGATCTTTTCAGGTATTTCTGTCTTCATCGCATTTATTCATGGCTTGCCACTGCAAAATTATTCACCATGCCCCTGCTAAAATACCACACTGCTTCAGATTCTCTTTTCCCCAAGGAGTTTTCATCTCTTTGCAGCTCAGTTGCTTGAATTCAGATAGTACATGTGTTAACTAGAATGGGCTTTCTTGCTTCTCCATTAATTTTAATGAAATTCACTGCTGGTCCTTTGATAGACCAACTTGCTGTGTTGGTGAAGTTTAAGGAAACCTGAACTTCCTTGCTAAACTCTGATGGGGAACACAGACTCACAGCAGCAAGATGAGTTTTAGATCCTCTTTCTTCCTAAAACACGAAACCACTTTGAGCTGGGGCTGCCCAGCTCCACCAGCTGAAGCCACTCTAGAAAAAGCACCAACACATCCTGGAGGGGCACCTCTCCCTGGGCTCAGCTGCTCCCTGTCTGGCCACAATATTTAGCCCAACTAGCCACCCTGGAGGGCCAGGAGTTGTAAGGTGGCTGGCAGGAAACTTCAGGTGTAATAAAATGTTAGTCTGGGGAAACATCACGCCAGTGCTGGTTTCCATGAGGTTCTGGGAGAGGCAGGGGGAAGCTGCTGGGTGCAGGAGGTGAGAAGTGATGTCCTGTTTGCTCGGTGACAGGAGGGTAGCTGGGGTAGCACCAGGCAGCTGGAGCAGCATTGTGTGCTCCTGGTAGGAGTGAGACAATAAAACTTCCTCCCGTCTCCCAGGCTCCGAAGCTTTCTGATGTCAACAACAGCAGCAGGAGGCTTCAGGCACGTTCCCGGCAGCTGATCGTATTTATCAAGTTCACGTTCCTTGCTTTTTATTTTTTTTTAATTTTATTTTATTTTATTTTTTTCTTCCTTAACTGTCGAGGTCCGGGAGCCACAAGATGGCCCCGTTCCAACTCCAGCCCCTTTGAGGATACAGAAATGTGTGCCGGGGGCTGGAGCAGGGACATGCTTTCTCCATGTGAGCCAAAGAACAAACAGCAGAGCCCTCCATGGGGACTGATTGTTGACATGTTTATGATGATGAAGTGGGGTAGAACTCTCAAAGGGGGATGCTAGAAATGAAGAAGTAAAGTGTGGCACTGCTGAGGGCCTATATAATGCTAAATATTGTAGGAAACTGCAGTTTCTTCCTATTTGTGACCACTTCACTGAGCAGTTAGGGAAGTCCCTTCCCAGCTGTACATCACACATTCCCCATTTGGAGCTGTAACAACAGCAACCCCCCAGCAGGCGCCAGGAGCACGGAGAGAGCAGACTAAAGTTACTCGGCCATAATTTATAGCCCTGCTCCAAAAGTGTGAAAGATATGACCCTGTGTGCCTGGAAATCCTACCCAGGGGACAGCTTACTGACCCAAAGTGGGGATTGGGATACCCTGCTTGACTGGGGATTGCCACTTTGCTTGGGGTCACCTGCAAAAGCACTTCATCTTCCTCTGCTGCGTGCACTTGTGTGACTGCACTGTGGGACGGGCCCTGGCTCTGCTGCCCAAGGTCAAACCTCCCACCTGGCATTTGAAGGATGAGGGTGGGTTAAATTCTCCCTCGTGGTGATGCACGTTCTTCTGTCTTCATGACTCTGTGGGCCGTGCTTCCCCTGGGACCGAGCTGCAGAGCACATGGATTTGATGGGAACATCCACGCACACCCCACTGCCCAGCACTGTGCTGGCCCCTCAGTAGAGTCCATAATCTGGTCTGGTGATTGTTCCAGCCTCTGCTGGTCTCCACCTTGCACCCTGCAAGGTCTCCAGCTGAAAAATTTGTAGGGCGACAGCAGCTCTCCCAGATTTCCAGCCATACACACTGGGACTCTGAAATTTGGGATCAGCTCAGCTTTGGCCAGGTCTGGCCAGAGATGGTCAGCTGGGACAGTGTCCAAGGCATGGGGGCTATTAGAGTTTTAGATTATTCAGCTTGTGTTTGGTCAACCCAAAAGGTAAGAGGGGACAATTTGCTCTTGCCTCTGCAGACAAAGCAAAAACCTTCTCCAAAATACTCCGACTCCTTGGGCTGCTCCCAAGCTGAGCAGCTCCAGCCCATGTGTATTCTCTGCCTCTGAGCCTGCTCAGTGCTGCAAGAGCTGTTTGAAAGTAAAACAGAAAAAGAAATGTTCGCAGGCTGTGTTCTGCAGGGTCAGTGGTGCTGTTATCTTTCATGAATCCTGCTGGCCAACTCTGAGCACACCTTGTCTGGGGGCAGAGCAGCTTTCATCATGAGGAAAAGAAACGCCCCCCCCCCATCTTTTTCAGACAATATTTTAGTGTCTTAAAGTGCTCTGGGTTTCCCTCTGGGCCTCTTGAAGGTATGAGGTGGGAGTTGATGGCTATGCCTCAGTCTGAATTCTGCTTCTATTGTTCTGGGGCTGTGTGTCCCTTGCTGGGATGATGGGCTTTGGGCAGCCTCTTTTCCTTGAAATTTAATGTGTTTTTTTTTTTTTTTTTTTCAGAAAACAACATTTTGGACTTTTTTGTCCCTAATAGAAAATTTATCTTCTCAGTAATTAAATGGAATTGTCTATAGGAAAGGGACAGTTGGGGTAGATGGTGGTGTCTCTCAAAATAGTGACTATAGGAGCACTTGTAATTTTAGATCATCACAAAGTGATGCATTTTCCCCAGAAGGCAGAATAAGCAATGGCATTTAATCCTTGTTGTAGTGTGGTAGCACCTGTATTTCTGAGCCTGTCTTTTGGCCCACCAATGTGCTGTTCTTCACTGCTAAGAGCACGTCAGCCTTGCTGGAAGCCACTGTGTCTGCATTCCCATTTCCTTTCTCCCAGCTTATGGCCCCACTGCAGGGCTCCTGATTTTCCCATCTCCATCTTTGTTCATCTCTTGAATATTCCTGAGCTATATTGAGGCTCCCAACCCCCACCTGATATCAGCAACCACCACACTGACATTCCAGTCCAGCTCTATTTCCAGACCTGTGCATGGGAAGGACCACCTGAAAAGCACATTAAACTGTTTTCTTTTCCTCCTTTTCAGTGCTTTTCACAGCATCTCCAGTTTTATGATCCTCTGAACTGTAGCACTTCTCCTAGATCTTTTAAGTAGATGTTAGGGGAGTTAGACCTGGATTATTTCAGTGGTTCCTTCTAAGAAACATGACAGCTGAGAACTCTGCACTCTGTGTTTATAGTCCTGTCAGGCTGAAATCCTCCCACACCTGCCTGCATGAAGGATTTTTTCAGCTGCATTTTGATGCCATGGGAGGCACCTCTGGGTCCCAGAGGTGCACAAGTGTCATTTGCCACGTGTCCAACATAGCCCAGGAGTGTGATACAAGGAGGAATGTGAACCTCCCCTTTGGAATATCTGTGTATCAGGCCAGGGATGTAAACCCAGGAGATGTGGGGGATGGCAGGACGCTGGGTTTGCCCTGAACCCAGCAGTGCTGGTGGCTCCACGCTACTTCCCAACACGTTTTGCATTTCAGACCCAATTTGCCAGAAGAGTCACCAAACAGCAAATCTGACAAACAAACCACAGAGAACATCTGATCTGATCACAAAATACCTAAGGCTGTTAGGGACTGTAGGCATGGCAAGGGCCAGGATTGATGTGGAACATATTTGTTATTAAATCCCATCCACATAAACCGATCGGAAACAGATGTGAGTGTTGGGGATATTAATAAGTGGGCAAACTCCAGGGATCCTGCAGGTACTGCTGCATGGGGGAGAAGGGGAAATGGCACATCTTTGCTATCATGGGGGTTTTGTAAGAAGGGACTATATTTTTACACTGTACCTTGCTTTGCATTCCCTGGTGGAACTGGAAAATGCAGGGATACAGAGAGAGAGGTGGTAGGTTAGAGCAAGGGTGGCTGCTTTTAGGGAGGATGATGGCTAATAGGAGAGTTGGGATGAAAGAAAACCAGGTTCTCTGCCCCTAATCTGAGTGCAACTGGGCTCTGATGGAATGGTCAAACTGTCCTGCCATGGCCAGAAGCACAAAAACCTAAAAGTGTCCAGGAAAGACATGTAAGAGGTATTGGTTGGGTATAAAAAAGGTTTTCAAAGCAATTTTGCTGTTTCAATTTGATAAGGTTTTTCAGTACTTCAGATTCCCAGTCTTTTCTCTATAGCAGGAAGGATCTAGAAATTTGCAAGACAAATTTCCTAGGATTTTTTTGTGTTGCAAGCCCTTGGATTTTTCCTATCCATCTTCTCCGAAACAGCTGAACCTTTTTATTGGCTGACAGCTAAAAAAAAAAAAAAGAAAAAAAAGAAGGGGTAACAAAAAATTCAGCCCAAGGCAGACACTTGGCATGGAAAATTGAAGCCCAAGTGGTTTAAGTTTAACAAAGTTATTAGCAATTGAAAACAGGGCTTTATAATTGGAAATGTTTGCAAGCTGAGTAAGAGGTTGTGCTACCAACCCTGCCTCTTAGATGTGTTTGTGTTCAGGGATGTGCAAACACCCGACACAAAGACAGGCATTTGTTAAAGATGCTTACAACTGGAGACAGGCACAAATGCCCCAACACCACTTTTTGTTCACCTCTTTCTTCTGAACCCTAGTTCTTCAAGTTTTTGGTGGTCTTTCCACCTCCAATTATAATTAAAACCAGAGTGCAAATGCTTCTTGTCCTCGCTGGAACAAAACACCGACTCTTCTGATGCTCTGAGGATTCAAAGAGGAGAATTCAGACAGGCTTTGGGATCACAAAAAGTTAACTTGCAGCTCCTGGGAATGTAGCACAGACATTTTGTACCTGTGCTTTCTTCTTGCCCACTGCAGTGGAGTTGCTGTTCTCGGTCTCTGTGCATGTGCTTGTGGCCCTTTGCATATTTACATCTCTTTGGGGGGAGATGGCAGATTTTTGGGTGGCTCAGCTGGCCAGAGGGCACTTACCTGAGGTGAGAAGTGTCCTTGCTGGTCTAGGCTGACCAGCCTGGCCACTGTTTGCCTTCCTCAGGGCTCTCTGTGGTGCTGGCTGCTGCTCCATCACGTGCCCCAGTAAAATTTAAACTCTGGCTTACCATGAGCCCACTGCAGCCAGGAAACGACGTCAAGTTGAGCCATCATATTGTTTGAATTACACCAATATGAAAATCCATGAAAGCCACAGGGAGCCAGCATTTCCCCTTCTACATAAAATGGGGTTATGGCCATATTAAAAAACACAACAAAACTGAGCAGCTTTTAACAGGAGATGGTGGAACAGAGGCCTCGAGAGATGCCGAAAAAGCTGAGCATAAAAATAATTACATTTGAAACAAGGTCCTGCTTTTTCTTCGGCTCAGCCTCAGGGTGACACATGCTCCTGTGACTTCTACATCTCCTGCTCTGCCTTTGGAGAGGGGAGGAGAGCAGCTTTGTGCTGGGGCTGCTGAGTGGCAATCCAGGTCATTCCAGGAGCTGGTGGCTGGAGCTGCCTGGTGTGGGTGGGATGTTTGATGTCTCCCTGGGGTGCACTGAATAACCCTGCTCTGATCAGAAAACCTCTTTGGCTTGACCCAGCAAGTAGTGATCATTCACAAAAAGAAAGAAAAGATGAGGTTCAGGTACAAAAAAAAAAAAAAAAAGAAAAAAGAAGAAAAAATTGTCTGGAAAGGAGACTCTTCTCCAGCCCTCCAGCTCTTTCTGTGACCGTTCACCAAAATCTCTTGTAAGCTGCAGAGCCATTTCTCTGACATAAACAAAAAGAGAACATTTCCAAACTTGGGCAACACAAACCTTTATTTTTCTGGTACTACCATAAAGCCTTCATCCTGCTTTATGAGACAGTCAGACCTTAGGCCATGCTGTAGAAGACCATCCCCATCCCTTCCCCAGTGAAGTGCCAGCAGGGCCAGCTGAGGCCAAGGGGAAGAAGACTCAATTGCCTTCCTATTTTACAGGCCAGGAGGAAGCAGGGATATTCTGATATTCATATTTTCTCTCAGGACCACAAAAGATGCCACTGCAAGGCTGGACATGACCGCTCTCAGTGTGCCAGTGAGCAAAGTTCACTGCAAGACAAATGTTGTGTCCTTCCCAAACACTTTGCTAGTTCTCTGTTGACTTCCACTTAAATCTCACTGTTGCTAAATCTGAACAAATTTTTGCAGATGCTGCTGAAATCTCCTGAGAGTCTTTCTACTTCTTCAGAAGCAGAGACATTTGTGTGCTGAGGCTCATTTTAGATATTAATAATTTGGTTTCTTGCTCTGTCCCCAAGGCTCTGATACTGTCATGACTCCAGATCCAGCACAAACCAGCCCTACTGAAATCCAGAGCGAAGCCTTCATCCCTTTCAGGCTTCTTGTTTGTTGGGGTGTTGTGAGTGGTGTTTGCACACCTTTTAATCACCTTAGCTCAAGGAGTTTGAGTCCTTTGCTGTTGGTAATTTTGATGTATAGCTACCATGTTACGCAGCAAAAGTATTTCTGCTTTCCTACCTCCACATGTGTATGCAGTCAGGAACAATTACCACTGTCAATCCTGTCTGCCTGCTAACTTGCTTTTTTTTTTCCCTGTTGGTCATGCTGTAAATCATTTTCACATTTACAACATTAAGAAGGTGCTCTGAGCAATCATTCTTGTGGTCAACAAACTGTTACTGCTTCTCAAGTGTCATGGGTCACTACTTAATTACTGGATTTCACTCCCAGTTAAAACCATTAATCTTGTCTCCACCACCTTTCTCTGGGCCTCTCAGTCCAGTATGTTTTATGTTAGGCATATAAGTGCTGGGTTGTTTTTTTTTCATGCCAGCAGAGGTTCTGTAGCTGGAATTTCTGGGTTTGATATGCAAGATCACCCAGAGGAGGCTTTCTTTGGCCTGGGTCTCTCTAAGCTGAGCCTTTCTCCAGAGAACTGGGTTTTTCAAACAGATGCAGAGATACTGAATGCAACAAAAACTGATAAGGGATCTCTGTGGCGGTGATGCCACCTCAGCTGTGGGAATTCCCCAAGCTCCATCCCATAGGATTATTGCTTTCAGCTGCTGCCTGGAAACAGAAAAGGTATGAGCACAACAAGGAAATTCAGAGTAATCTGGGAAAGCAGACATTAATCTGTGAGTCCTAGAGGTTCATCAGGAGTTGAACTTGCCTGTGAAACTCCCATGTGCCTTTATGAGGGTTGGTTCTGCTCTCACTTACGCTGCCCTGGGGCAGGATGGAAGCCCAGAGCCCACGTGGGTGACAGGGCCACATCCGACTCCTCCCATCTGTTACTGCACTGATGGGAATTCATAGGTGTTACATGGGACAGAGAAAGGCTCCCCTGTTGTTCCCTCGATGAAACTGCAGCAAAAACATATTCAGAATTATAAGCACAAAAAAAAATGGAACATAAGGGCTACAGAATTCTAACAAAGCTTGTTTCATAGGCCACATCCACAGCGTGCTCGTACAAAATGCCACGTGAATCACACTTAATTTGCTGCAGAATATACTTCGCTATTTCAGCAAAAAAAAAAAAGAGAAAAAAAAAAAAAGCAAGCCTGTGAAGGGCAAGAGCTTTGCTGCATGTTAGTTGTAAAAGTTCCACAAGTATGGAATCTATTAAAATCATTATTTGTTTATGATGTGAAAGTGATTAGTCTGTTCCAAAAACAAAAACATGAAAACCCTAAGTGCTGGGACTTTTCAGGAGAATAGCCACTGGTTCTTCATTATAATAATTTATATAATATGGCTCTATTTCTATGATATCTGTAATTATTGTAGCACTTGGTTGCCCTAGACAAAATCAGGGTCCTCTTGCACATTCACCTAGAAAACACATTCCCTACCCTGGTGGGTTCTAAGCAGGGGAAGAGTTGGATGATGACCTCAGGTTGGCAGATGGGGAACTGAGATAAAGACTCATCGTGACCTGCCCAGGGTCATGGGGAAGCAACTTGGGTACCTTGGCTCAGCTGTCACCTGGAGCCACGTGGCTGGGCTGGTGGAGTCAGAACATTCCAGTGTGAGCACGGGGACATCCATGTGGCCCCAATTACAGACCCAGGGCCTTGATTTCACTTCCTGGACTGGATACAACAACAGGATGCTGGAATATTTAGGCTGTGTTCACTGCAGGGAATGTTTTTACTTTAAAAGCAGAAAAAAAAAAATCTGTTTCTCTCTAAGATGTCAAATCACAGAAAGATGGGGGTTTTGTAGGAACCTCACCCAGTTTTGGCTTCTTACCACCTCTTTTATGACACTGCTCAATGATTTTAACATCCTGTTGTGCTGAAGTACTCCATGGCTTTCGGGGGCACTTTGTGCTTGCTGTCACCCTGCCTTGCTGATGTTCACTTGGATGTTTGGGTACCTCACAACACACAGCCCCAGAGTGTTCCCTGTTGTTGTCACATCTCACAAACCACTTGCAAAGCCTTCTAAAATCTGCGTCTGCAGCACTTCCCACTTCCCAGGCCGTACCTCCTCTCCACATGCTGCAATTCCACCCCAGAGCTGCCTCTCCCCTTTGAAGCCTGGGGCATTTCTGACAAACAGGGCATGTGCAGATAATGCACATAGTCCAGGTGGCCATGGAAATGCCATCAGGGAAAGCTGACATCAGGGAGAGGAGATTCTGGTCCTTCACTGATGGCTGATGATCAAAACAGAGGTTTAGCAGCCTCTTGGAGCTTTTGCTCTATTATTCCCAGGCATGGCATGAGGCTCTTCAAGGTTTTCTGGCCCAAGCTCTTTGAGGCCCTTTCATTTATTATTCATTTAAATGAGATTTGATTTGGAGTACAAATCAGGCTATCCTCTTCTGGTTTCTGCTCCTGAAAGTGGATTCCTCTTCTGCCAGTCCCAGAGTCCTTCCTTTCAGGTGTTATCCAGTACTCCCAGTCTTCCCACCTCAGTATGGTTGCAGTGTTAATGGTGTCTCACACCTTGCACCACAATTTCTGTACATTTTTGTGACTTCTTGCCTCAAGATCACCCAGTTAGTGTTGTTCTCTTCTCTGGAGCATTTCTGAACCTGGGGTCATCAGCAAGCTTCATTAGCACATTTCTTACATTATGTGCCACAGTCACTAATGAGAATTCCCGGCAACATTCCCAATAGCCAGCACTGAAGAGCTCCATAAGTAATTCCCTTTAGTTGAAGAATTTCCTTTTCACATAATGTGTTTCCTTTCATACAAATCAACACTTCATGTACTTTTTCAGAACTTGTACAAATTCCTATTTTTTCCTGTAAAGAGCCATTTTCCATGGGGGCCTGTATGACATATTTTACTGAAGTCCAGATCAATTGGATTCACCGTATGTCCTCTAGGAAATCTCTAGCAAAGAAGCCAGAGGAAATGAGTATCTGTCTGGCAAATCCCAAAGTTGTACTCCATCCCAGTTCCCATATATTGTTATGTCTTTAATTACTCCTTTCTTTGCTGTTTTAAAGCCTTGTGTGCTATTAGAAATGATTAATGACAACTGATTTGCCGGCTGCTGTGGATAATCTTTGACCAAAAGGGAATTTTGGTGTCCAGGATGCAGCTGACACTTTTCTGGAGTGGAGCTTGCAAGCTTTTGGAGAGCAGGTAACCAAACTGCTCACTGAATCCTGTCCATGGTGAGGAGAACCTGCAGGTTTCCAGAGGCATGTGGACATTTAAGGGTCAGGTCCCAGCATTCTGAGTGGGATCTTGGGCCACAAAAGGGGTTAGAAGAGCTGTCATTTCCCTCAGTGGTTCTCAGGCAAATAATGGGGTGTGGGTCATGTTCGTCCATGGCATTTTCTACCCAGATTTGATTTGTCCCCTTTCCCCCTTGCTTGTCATGAGAAGAAATTGGAGTTGGTTTATGCATTGCCTCCCTAAATTATTGTTCTTTAAATGGAGTTTCTTCTGAAAAGGGGAAATTTATTGTCATGCTTTTGCTCCTGCTTGGAAACACAAGTTTTGGCTTGTATCTACATCTATATTCATTCAAACTCAGGCACATGCACACAGCTTTATCTTTATGCAAAACTCCTGCCTGTCCTTGGAATTAGAGAAATGGGTACCCTGTCCAATCTGAAAAATACCAGCCAAAAAGAGAGGAGGAGGGGTAATATGGATAAAGAGTATAAACAGCCTAAATAAACTCAGCAGAAATGAGAAATAGGTGGAAACCTGAACACAACAGAAGGGAAATGGGAACGTGCAAGGAGAGTGGCAACAGAATGGTAATTAGTACATCCAGCAGGAAGAGGTGGATTTGACCTGGGAAAGTAAGCAAGGAGAAGAGAGAAATTAAGCTCTTTACTAAGAAATGAAAATTCTTCCCCAAGAATCTGGCATGGGAAGAGGCCTGGAATGGATGAGAATCTGGATTTTCAAGTGAAGGAATGTGTGAGATGAGTCAAGGGCTAGAGCAAGACTTCAGGAAGATTTACTTCTATATCATAGATGGGGGAAGAGATAGCAAAATAAATTCTTAATACCTTGGAAACTTCTAGTGGAAGAGAGGACCATTTTTTTTCCCCTTTAAAATTCAATAACTTGAACTGAAATGGGTGGTGAATTTCTAGGGTGAATGTGGGGACGTGGCTTGGCTTGGCATCTGGTGTTTGGCAGAGAAGTGTTTGTCAGCATATCTGAGTTGTCCCTACCTTGGTTTGGGATGTCAAGTGGGAATAGTGAGTGGAGTCAGTCTGGGAGAGCTGAGGGTGCATCACAGCCAGGGGCAAGAAGAGCTCTGAGCCCTGGGGAGTCAGCTCAGCTGCCGTGCCCTCCCTCATGTCCTTGTCAGGAGCACAAAATGCAAGATTTAGGAACACTGCAGAGGGTGGGGAAAGGCCTCTGCCTCCGAGCAGCTCTGCAGCCTCTGAATGAAGGATGTGTATCCCTGTCTGTGGTGCAGTTGTGGGATTGAGGCACATTCCCTGGTGTAAGTCCTGCTCTGTCCCAAACAGTTCAGAAGTCTAGGAATTACTAACAAAGGACATTCTGTTAAATGCAAATAATATCTGGAATACAATCACTATAAATGCAGTTCATTTAGCCATTAATTTTATAGATTGTTGAAGCAATTAACAGTGCATAAAGAGGACTTCCTCCCATGCAAGTGTGATCTTTGATTGAATGGGCCTTTGTAATGATCTCTACGACAATGGCACAGAGTGGAACTGGAATTTCATCTTGCTTTTATTGCCTTATTTGGGTATTTTTGATAATTTATAAAATGAGTTTTCTTTTTAATATGCTGACTTTTCATGGTTTAACTTGTTTGCTTTTGTGGGTCAGTATAAATAATTCTGAAATTAATAAATTAGTATCCTTTAGGCAAATTATTTTAATACTCGAGTATATGAACAAATGCTGACAGCAAGGCTGTTATGTCATTTACAGCTGGACAGGATCTGCAGCATGAACAGGGTAATTTTGGGGTGATTTCCACTTCATTTGTTTAGTTCCCTCTCCTCGAACATGCCTTTTCCTTTTGGTTCCCTGCATGTCCCATCTGCAGCTAAAAGCCATTTAGCACTGCAGCAGATATGAAGATCTCCATTTATTTTTGCTGTCTGAAAGTTATATTCTCCCAGTGGGAAACCATCCAAAGAACAGAACCTCCTCTCCTACATCACTGCTGCTCTTTGGTCTCTCTCCTTCACCTGTAGGCTCTTCTACTATTTGTGTTTACACAGATCTTTTGCAATTTTGAATCTTTCTATAGATGGAAACCTTTTCTGCCTTTCTTCTTGGGGATTTTGGTCCTTCCTCTGCCAAGAAAAGGTTTTATTTTGAGAGTGTGGGAACAGTGATGACTACAGGAAAGGCAGCACAAGCAAACAAGGTTAATTCAGCCTCACTGGGCATAACCTCACTTACCCAAAGATGCAGGGAGATACACAACAAATTCTCAGTCTTGCTTTTGTCCTAGTTAGCCTTATTGAAATCAATTTGCATCCTTTAGTTCCCAGGATGTTCTTGCAGTGTCCATGTCTGTTTTGGTAAAGCTTTGTTTGGTAGGTAGCTAAAGCTCAAAATCTTTGCTGTCATAATGTCCTTGCCCTTAAAGAATTAAGGGGTGCCCATTTGGTGTTTACAACAACTCTTCCTTTCTCGTGTGAAGGAAATGATATCTTATTTCTTTCATTAGAGTAAAATATAATCCTTTAAATATGTTGGTGTATCATTGCACAAATTACGAGGACTTCTCTCTGTTGTTATGGAATGCAGATTTTTCAGAACTGGAGCACAGAGATGCCGGGCTGTGAAAATAAAAAGCAGATGTCTTTCTCCCTCTCACTCAGGAGGTTAAAGCTTATCAGGGTATTTTAACTCTTGAGGTCCTGTGACAGGCAATTTCTGTTGGACAGAGGGAACTGGCACTTTCAGGTGCAAGGTTGGGCACGCGGTTAATCCTGGTTTGCTCTTGGGATTTTCCACAGGGTGAAACACGGTGTGACGAATGTGGAAGGGAAATTTTGCCACTGTTGAGTTTTTTTAATGTAAATAAAGGGTAAAAGGTGGCCTGTAAATACCCATGTGGCTGGGTCACTGCTCCTTTCTGAAGCTCCCATGGCAGACACAGTCCTGGAGTTGCTTTCTTGGTTTGCCTATCAATGTGAGGTGTATTTACCACTCTGCACCCATTGCTGTGGGGCTTTTGTATTTCACCCATTGTGGGAAGGAATCCCCATTACAACAACCCATGGCATCTAAATAAATAGCAGGAATCTCTCCATGTAAGGGCTGAGACACTTGGGCTGCACAGGGAGGTTGAGCATGGAAAGAAAGAAAACAAAACATCTTCCCCCATACCCTCTGTGCAGAGCAGCAGGTGACACAAAGCCATCTGTGCCATCTGGGGGTCCCTTGGGCAGTGGGAATCCTGACATGTTCTTGTAGGTACCATTTCCAGACAGCTGGAGGCATTGGAATTGCACCTGCAGCCTGAGGATGTGGTGGCTGGAAAGGGTGATGACTTCACCATGAGAAAATGAACTTAGGGCTGTGTGTGGAAAAAGAGCTGCATTAAAAAAAGAAATCTGCAGAAAACAGATATTTGTCATGAAACTGATTTAAACAAACTGTGAGAGCCAGGCAGATGACTCTAAAGTGTGTGGCTGGCCTGTACTTCATGGTATTGCCACAGCGGTTTATAGTGTTTGGAGGGAGAGTTATGACGCAGAACAAATGAGATAAAAAGCTTGTTTAAGTGTGATTAAATGGGTCTAAAAGCTGCCCATTTTATAGGAAGGAGCTGCAGGCACGATGCCAAGCTGTAGCATGCTGTATGCTTCACCAGCTCGTCACATCCATATGGGCTGACTCAGAGGAATCTGTTTTAAAGTAATCCAAACTATTAATTTATGGACGTTCTCATCACCGGGCCTGTGTGCGTGAAGGGAAGATACACCCAGCGAGGTCATAAAGTGGTACCAGCATCTTCTGCTTTTGAAAGCAGCAGTTTGGATGTTTGGGATTGTCTTCCTGTGACATCACCCCAGCAACCATTAGTGCTGGTGGGGTGGTCCTGGTCTTGTCATTTCCATATGGAGTTGTATTTGTTGGCAGCCAGCTCCAACAAGAAAGGGTCCCTGGGACTGGATGCTCCTGAGAGGGAAGTCAGGTTGCAGATGGATCAGATATCCCTGCGAAGAAAATGCTCCTTCAGCCAACAAGTTCCTTCTTTGATGGTTTATCCCAGAGAACTGAGCTGGTCAGAAATGTTCCCAGGAAGCATCATTCCTTAAGCCTGGCTTATTTTGCTGGAACTGTGCTGAGCACAGTTGACTTTTCCCCATGCCTGAGGAAGAGAGCTTAAGGAAACCCACCTGTGCTCCTGGCAGATCTCTTCCAGGACAGGAGAAACACAGTGCACAAGTCCCTGGCTCCCGAGCGGATGCACCTGGTGGATTTGCCCCAAGGCCAGGGATGCTGGGAGCTCTGCAGCTGCCCGCTGAGCCTGACAAGCTCTGACATGAGGTTCACTGGGAGGCTGCAGGAGGGTCTGGGGAGCTTCTGGCTTCCTGGAAATTGCTCTCCTTTCAAAAAAAAACCCCAAAAAACCCCCAAAAACCAACAACAACAAAAAAAAAACCCTGAAAAAAGTTTCTGTTCAGTTTGGATAAAGCCCAAATTATATATATATGTTTAAATCCATACATTTTCAAGGCACTGGAAACACAGCTTTTCGGCCAGTTCTACTTGATAGTTTTATAGGGCTTTGCCATAATAAAAGCAAAGTGAGACAAAACAGAAAAGCCCTGCTTAGTAACAATGTGGGGTGGGGGAGTGGGAAGGGAGGCCTTAACCAGAGCCAGGCTCCCTGAGCAACTGCTCTGCCAGCAGAGGACAAAATATGAGTGCCAGAAGTGGGATTGAAATCACATGGGTGCAAAACTCTGCCTCTCAGGGGCCCCTCCATCCACAACAAACCAAGGTGCTCTTTGGGGTGCTTTGTCCTCAGTGGTCACTGGTCTCCTCCTGGACAGCACTGGGTTATTTCTCAGGCATATCTGAGCAGATGCTTTCAGCCTCTTACGGCTGTCTCCCCACATATGGAGCTTTGCTTTGTCACCAGACCCTGCCAAGGATCCAGTCCTCCTTTTGACAACAAAGAACTGTTTTTATTTACTATGAAAGCTGGTCTGGCCTTGGCTCTCTGCTTTGTAAATTATTCATCCCGTGTCAGTAGCAGTGGAGCTCCTCTCACATGTTTCTTTCCAGCAAACGATCAAGTCCAGGTTTGGGGGAGGAGGAGGTTGAGGGGACGAGTAGTGAGGCAGGAGAGACTTAATAACTCGGTGTCTTCATTAACATTAACCAGCCAGGTGACCATCTCCCCCTTGGATAATGTCCCATCCTCCCCTGGTGCTGGGAGTAGCTGTGGCCTGCCCTGTTTCTGCATGGGGGACTGAGCAATAGATCAGCAATCACAGCCAGGATCTGACCTGACAAGGTTTTTCTTTCTTGCTTCCTAGCTCACCTCCCTGCTCAGTGGAGGTACTTGTCTGAATCACACAGTTATAAAAGAGCTGGTGGCAGGAGATCTCTCAGCTGGATCAGGACTATCATCAAAACTAGATCTGACAAGCCATGGCTTGCAAAAAATCATGGAAGCAGATGCAAGATCAGCTCTAGATAAGCCTTTCCAGAGCTGAATTACCCAGTTATATAAAAAGTTTTTGTAATATGCACACTTAGCTTCTCACATCGCACTTTGTGTTGTACCTTTTATTAACTTTCTCTCCTTCCCCAGAGTGTTTTTCTCCTCCCTCCACACAGTTGTAGGTGGCTGTTGGACACGTAGGCTCCCCCTTTTGCCTCCTCTCCACCAGGCTGTACAAGCCCTGCTCCTGTACCCTGGCTTTTTCCCCCAGCTGGCAAGGAACTGCTGCATCATCGATTGCCACGCTCTGGGTCCAGCTGTCCAGCCTGTTCTCCACCCATACAATGATCCCTTTGTCCAGTCCATAGTTCTTCAGGTTACAAACTCACAGCCATAAGAAATAGGGTCAGAAGCCTTCCTAAAAGCAAAGTATAGAACAACACTGCTCTCACCCTGTCTCCACAGCCAGCCATCCCATCACACAAGGCAATCAAACTGACCTGCTCTAGGTAGATCTGTGCTGGCTATTCCCTGTTTATCTTCCAGAACTTCCCCTGTGTGAAAATGGACTCCAGCCTATGGTGTTCCATAGTCTTTCCTTTTCCCACCTTTCTGATAGATGGGTCAGCCTTTTCCTGTCATTAAGGACTTGCCTTGATCAGAGTGGCCTGCTGCAGGTATTAAACACTGGTCTGACAGTCACATTATCAAGCTCCTTCAGTACCCTGAGGTGAACCCATCCATCCCCATGGATTTAAATCCTGTGTTGTCTCTAAATTGTTGCTCCTCCACTGTTGGCCATCCCTTTCTTTCCCAAGCAATTCTGGTTTGTGCAGAGGTCTAGGAGGAAGATTTACTGGTGAAGACAGAGGAAAAAAAATGGATATTTAGTACTTTGGATTTTTTCAGACTGAAAGTGGTGGCTGTCAGGAGGCTGTCTGACAAATGTCACACAAATGACAAATTTTCCATTTGAACTGGTTAATGGGACTGCAGGGTAAGATGTTGTAATCATCCAGAGCTCAGTGTGGGACAGGGATTTGCTTTGCTCTGTATCTGTGTTCCAACAGATCAGTCTCATACAGTGGGAACCCAAGGGAGGGTGAATTCTCTATGCAACTTTGATATGCTTGTATCTATTCTTATTTTCATGGCTATTTTGGGCAGTAGGCCCCTTATCTCCAGCTATGTGAACAGTTTTTTAAACACCTGTCAGTAGCACCCGTGCCCATCTTGCTAATTTGGAGTGCCAACCCTACAGAATCTGTATGTCACTACTGAAAAGACAATGCAATTTAAATTGTGGCGTGCCTCGCTTTGTTCTGTTAACTTTATTTGCAAGGCAATCTTCAGCCATAGGAAGAAACCCATTTCCAGAAGGAAAACATTAGTGGTGGGTGCAGTTGTGAGGGGTGTGAGTCGAGGCTGTGACTGAGTTGGGCCCTGCAGGTCAGATGGTTATCAGAGCCAGCTGAGCCTGAAAAACCGAGAGAACAAATAGGTCTCTGGCATTTAGACACTATATTAAATAGGATTTGTGGTCCTTTCTGCTTCAAGCTGTGCCAAGAATAGCACGAGTAGCCTTTCTTGTTGAAAACTGGCACATCTGGTCCCAGTCTTAGCTGGAACCATTTGGGCACAAAAAAAAAAAAAAAAAAAAAGAGCTGCATTACTACTATTTGTTTTGAAACCTTTACTGGAGGATTCAACCTAGGCTGGATATTCCTAGCATTACGTGATCTCTCTTGTCTTTCTCAAGCTCTACACTCAGCAGCAGAGCAGCTCAAGTGTCAGAAAGCACTGATCATCAGGGAAAGATGGGATCTGCTCCTGCTCTGATCCTGTGCTCTGACCCCCCAGAGTCCCTGGGACACCAATCTTTCTAAAGTAACACAACGTCCTTGCACAGAGGAAAAGTTAATTCAGCCGACCTATGGAAGGAGAAAGGGAGGAAAAATGGATCTGTTTGGTGGGGCAGCCTGATGACAGCAATGGGAGGGGAGCTTGAGTCTGTACTGGCCTTTTTTTGGTCTTTATTTCCAGGCCAGCTTCCCCCTTACTGGCTTGTACCACCCACCACACTGGGAGGGAAGGCAGAAACAAGAGAAGTGGGTGGATTTAATCCACTATTTCAAAGATGTTGCTGCTGGGTTTGCAGATGGTGCCAGCAGATGACAGAAGCAACCTCATTTTTCCTCCGATCATTTCTTTCATCTGTAATTAAAAAAAATATAAAATCTTCAAACAAAGAGCTCTTACTAGAAATGTGGAGTTTTCTCTGTCTCCATTTGTTTTCCATGAGAAGTAGGTAACCAGAGCAAAAGAGAATAAATTCTTGCAATAATATCAGGAGTATATTTTTTCAGGTATCTCAGTGATGGGCCATTTTTCAGAAGTCCTATAGTTCCTCCTGCTACAGGCTGATGCAAGGCAGGACATGGAGGGATGGCTTTTCTCATCCCTTTCTGCAGCTTTCTCCTCTTGGTAGCTGTTTCTGAGCTTAGATTTGCCAGTGGCTCCTGTTCCTTTCTTCCATGGGGACAGAGAAAGTGGCATGGATTCCCCAGCCAGGAGCAGACTGATTTATTCAGACAACATCCAGACAGGAAGGCAAAATATGGCCATGGGGACAACTGGGCTGTGTTGGACCCAAATGTGGTTTCCAGCCCTGAGCTGACCTGAGAGCACAGGCTGAGCTCATGGCACCAAGTGAGCCAGGCACTGTCTTGGGAAACTTCCTGATATTTCCATCCAGTCCTGTTCAGCAGGACGTACTTGGAGCTCAGAGAAGGAACTTTGGGACCTGCTTCCATGAATTTCAGCATGATGTTTGTTTCCCTAAGTTCTCATTAAACAGTGAAAAGGCAAAAGAAATTTTAGCCATCAGATATTTTCTTGTCTTGTTTCTCTTTGAGCTCCTTTCACTTTTAGACTCTGTACTCCTGAATTAGACAGCTGTACTGCCAGTAAGAAAGAACCACCTTCTCTTTTTTTTTTATTTTATTTCTTTTAATTTTTTTTTTAGGAAGGATACAACAGGTGTGATTCCCAGAAGTAGCTCTCCTCGCATGATTCATACGCTTCAGCAACACCTCTTCCTCCTGCATGCTCAGTTTTCCAGTGTGTGTTCCTGGTGGGATGATTTGTGCTGATCTTAGCTCAACAGGCTTTACGGGTCCCCTGGTTACAGCCTAATAAGTGGGGTGTAATTATTAAAGGAAAAAACAAAACCATACCAAACCCATCAGGACATTTCTTAAAATAATATGAATTGCCCATTCAGCTGTTCACACACTGCAAAGTAGAACCCAGACCCCTTCTTGAGCTGAAATCCTTCTCGAAGCCTGGATCCCACTGAGGATTTAGTACTGGATTCTCATTTATGCTGAGGTCTCTTGAGCCAAGAAGTACAGGATGTAAATTATTTTTACTCTCACTTTCACATGAGAATTAGGCCTTTAGAGTCAACTTGAGTTACCTTGTGCTGGCTGCAGCAGTCACACATGACCACCTGTTGTTTCTTGGTTGAGCTCAGCAGTATTTGGATTTTTTTGGCTTCCTTTTCCATGTGTTTTCACAGCCCTGGCCACTAGGTGCTACTGCAACACAGATGCAGTGATGGTTAAATGGAGCCAGCCAAAATCGTGGCCCCAGGAGCTCAGCAGGGAGCTCAGGATGTTTCTGTCCCACTGGTGATGCCCATT
This sequence comes from Lanius collurio, assembly GCA_020086605.1. NCBI lineage: Eukaryota > Metazoa > Chordata > Aves > Passeriformes > Laniidae > Lanius > Lanius collurio. The sequence goes on from JACBWW010000016.1 coordinate 21,794,113, forward strand.
CCGAGCTGCTGAGGGGATGGCCTGGTGAGCCTTGGGAGTGGTAGGGGAGTGTTGGGTGCTGTGGTGAGGCTCAAACAACTTCTCCCAGGAAATGAACCCCAGAGAAAAGCGTTTGGAGGAGGGACTCCACTTCCTGCAGCTCAGGATGAAATATGGGAGAGCACTGCACATGGGAATGATGTTTTTGGCCACAACTGTCAGTGGAAGACCTAAAACTGAAGGCAAGTTGTGAAGTATTGCTTCATTGATAGAAGCATTGATTGAAAGGGACATCAAAGATCATCTCATTCTCATCAGAGATGTCTCATTCAGGGACACCTTCCACTAGATCTGGTTGCTGTGAGCCTCATCCAACCTGGAACACTTCCAGGGATGGGGCACCCACAGCTTCTCTGAGGAGGCACTGGAGCTGTGAGCTCACATCTCTCTCCTTTCAAATGATTCATTCATAGATGTCAATCCTAGACTTTAGGACTAAAATGAAAGCTTGGACCTTCTAAGGTGACATCTTCGTGTAGTAGGTATCAGATTTCAGTGGTGAACCTGGTATGGAGACCAGCTGATGGTGTGTTGGCAAAAGGGTCAGGTCCAAGAAAGCTTCTTCTCAACCTTAAGACACCAGGAGAGGAGCACTACCTATTTTCCATGGTCACTGGTGCTCCATGTCTAACCCTATTTGTGCCTCCCCACTAGTTTGAATTCCTGTTGGAGTATGGAAGAGGTTCTTCTCAAATATGTACAACCAGGAATCAAACAGGGAACAAAAATATATGTGATAAATCAGCTCTGTATTCTCCCACTGCAGTTCCTTTCTGGTTTATATTTGGGGCTTTTTTTTTCCCCTGGAAGAAAAGCAACCCTTAATAAAATGGAATTTGTAATTAAAGCAACAAAACAAAACTTTGTCTTTTAAAACTCAAAAGTGAAAAATCTGGTTTCAGGAAAACTGTGTTCCTTAGGCTGGCTTCATTTGATATCTTCTTTCCTCAGCATGATGCTGTCTTTCATAAGACTTAATTTGTGTAACACAAACCAGCAATAAAGGCAGCAAATATTCCCTTTGCCCTGTTGCTACCTTTGATTCATCTGGGCTGACTTCAGCACCTCTGAGGAGGCAGCAGAGGGACAGTTTGTACAACCCAGCCTTAGAACAAATATATTAAGTGGAGACAGAGACTCCTCATTCTCATGGGCTCTGATCTGTACCCCTGAGCAGTTTTCTTGCTGCAGCACAGCCCAAGGACTCACAGGGCTCAGGGGTTCCTGCCCCCAGCCCAGCCCCAGCGCTTCCCTGCTTCACACCATGGCAGTCTGGGCTCTGGACACTGAGATCTTTGTGTGATTTCTTTTTTTCAGGGTGAATGGGCCATCTGCCAAGAAGGTCAGGCAGAGCTCTGTGCATTTGGTAGTTCTGAATAATTCTGCTGCTGTCTTCTGTAAAAGAAGTGAGAATGCAAAGATTTTTGTTGGTATCCTCTAATGCTCTGATAGTTCTACTCTTGGCTTCTAGAAAAAAACCAAACAATCTTTATCTATTGAGCTTGTAAATTTTGATTACTCTTGACATGGTCTACTGTTATTTGCTGTTTTAATTACTCCCCTGCCTTGTATGCAGTTGGAGCAGGAACTCAGAGCTGATTTAGTTTTTCATGCATGTAATGCAACTTAAAGAAAAGCATTTCACTAGAGAGCTTCGACATTGTTTGGTCCTTGTTTTACTGCTAAACTTTGCCTTCCTTTAGTTGAATGCAGAGTACAGGCTAGAGCAGACATTGGTGAGCAGTACCTCAGCACTTGTTGTGGTTTTTCAGCTGCTGCCTGAGAAGCTTGGCCATTCCATGCTGAGCCCACACAGAATGGGAACATCTCCCACTGGTGCCCTCCTCCAGCACGGTGTATTCCAGGAAAGATGGCATTTCCAGTCAGAGAGCACTGCAGAACTGCACAAGGTGATCTATCCTGTGGTGCCAGTGGGGTTTGAAAGCCAAATCCAGAAATCAGCTCACACCTCTTCCAAAAAGGCTGTGCTGGGTGCTGGGTGCAGGTGGTGCTGGGCCATGAAGGGGGTACACATGACTGGCACTTAGCTGCCCTTCTACTATTGTAGCTACTACTCAATTTAATCTGTTTCAAGGCAAAAGGAGCATTTCCTCCCCCTTTATGCTGTCTTTCAAGGACTTGCAGATTGTCCAGTTCACTGGATGACCTTTGGTGCTGATAATCACTCTAGGACAGAAATCTCTGTCTTTTCAGGCCTATATCCAAAGTTTCTGCTCAGCAGCTTATATTCAGATGAGAGTTTTCTAAGGAACAAACTCTCCATCCAAGCAATAAATACCTGAGATGCTGCAGTGTTTGCTTCAGTCAAATGCTGAACCTCAAACCTTTTCCCAACCTGGTCTTTAAAACAGCTGCCCAAACCTGGCATTTTCATAGTGGTTGGAAAGAGCTATTAAGAGAGCTCAAGGAAATAAGTCTTTGGAAGCTCTTTTAGTGGAGGTTGAGGGAGGAGAGAAGTTTGGCAATGCAAGATAAGCAGTGACATTACGAAATGGTAAAGCTGTCTCCTACTGAAACCATACTAAATGATTTGGAACACTCTGAGATGAGAAATGTGCACCATCAGCAGTAATGAGCTTGACAGAGAATTTGGCCAACACCAAAAATTTTATATTAGGATCGAGACTGATTTGCCTTCTGATTTTGCATGTTTTCCCTGTACTCAAATTGTGCTCTTTTGAAGGCACTAAAACAGGACATTTCATTCCTATTGCACCAGTAAAACCCTGCCTGGACACTTCCTCACACACAGCAAATTGCCTTTTTTGTTGTTCAGAGTCACCTTTCAGCCACACAGAGCGATTCTGTTGGAAATAATAATATCAGGATATAATTTGTCAGAGTCCCACATTGCTGTTGTTGCTTGAATACTACTTTGGGAGGAAGCAGTTTAGAAGAACCATTCAGCTGCTGCTCTTTCAGGCTTGGATACTTGAAAACCATCAAGACTTAAAATACTTTGTCAGACTGTTTGGTATATTGCAGTACACTGGCTGGTGAGTGTGTGTGTCACCATCTTCTCCTAGACAGGATGTGACATGAATTTTGTAGTGCCAAACCTTACAAGAGATTTTTCTTCAACTCAAGTTCGTGCTTTAGGATCTGCCTTCAGGGCTTAGTGTAGTGACAACGTGCCATTTTTCATGGTCATAAAGTGGTTACAATGGATCTGAAGTGTTGTGAACAGCAAATAGTTAGGAACAAATTTTATCTGCTACTCAAAAGTTCCATGTAGATTGCTACATCTTTCCTTAAAACAATTGTTATTGTGCTTTTTTGGTGCAAACATTTGCTTATGAGCTAAGCCTGGAGGTTACAATTTCAGAGTTTTCCCTGGACAAGAAAATGGTCTTGAGTGATGGTTGACATTGGGTCCTCCAAACCTTTGGGAATAGTGATCTCCAACAGTTCTTTCTTTACATGATCATATTCTTTCCACCTCCTCATCTTTACTCTGTGTCAGAGCACCCTATTTTGCTTCTGTAGTGGTCATGTACCCCTTGAGGCTCCTGCTGTGGGACAAACCAGCCCCTCACCCCCACCTTTTCCTCAGTCCAGGCCTGCAGCAATGAGACCTTCTGTCATGAAGGTGGCACAACCATCATGGGCACCCCACCAGGAGATGCCAAACCTGTGCAAATACATCCACAGGAATTATATTTATTTCCATGACAGGCAGGCACTGAATGCAGACCTCTCTAAAGAATACTTACTGAGAGAACTGTTTAAAAAGGTATTTAACTCCAGACAAAAAAAGTCTGAAGCAGTGATCTTATTTTTAAAAGCTTTCCAGCCCAGGAGCTGCACTGCCCACCTGCAGCTCCACTGCTTCCAGAGCTAGCCAGTGTCCAGGAGCACCCAAGGGCACCTCCAAGTTGTGCAGCTTGCAATCCTCTACCAAAAGTAATAAACCTTCCTGGAACCACCAGAACTGTGAGTTGCAGAGAGGTGATTGCCTCTGTGGGATGCCAGTGGGATGGTCCAGAATGAGGAAGTATCATTTGCATTTTTAATTCATTTGGGTAATCCTGAATTCTTGCTGCCTTGGATGAAGGAAAGCTGAATGTATCCTGACAGTGCATGGAGGACTGTGCTGCAAACCAGCCTCTGCAACAGCTGGTGCTTGTATTTGGCCTCTGAAGATTATCAGTAGGAATAAACCCATCAACATGTGCTCCCTTTCTGTATCCACTGCTTTGAGGTAGGGCTGCCTTGGCTTTGGTCACAATGCTCTCTTTTGTTTCCCTTGGTTGTTTCTCTTCTTTGCTTTGGCACCTCAGTTTCTGTCTGCTGGTTTGTTATATTCCTGGCACTGGGTGACTCTCTGGGCCAATGCCCTTTAAGAGCCTCTGGTGCAGGACAGAGGAAAAGAACCAAAGCTGCAGAAGGGCTTGGAAGACACACTCAGCAGAGCACACAGGTGCAGCCATGGGCAAGAGCTGGTCCAAAGGAATAGGAATCAGCTTTCATCCTGAAGGCCAATGGTATGTCTGCACTCACTGCCTCTGTGCTGAGTGATTCTGGTTTCAGGCTGGGAAGGCTGGGATCAGTTACCCTGCAGGAGCTGTGTGGGGCAGTGACTGCAGTCTGCTCCCTTCCACCACCCAGCTTACAACTGTGCTCAAATTAGGGTTGGACTCAGTGATCTCAGAGCTCTTTTCCAACCTCAATGATCCTATGGTTCTGAAGGTTGATGGGATACTCAACAAGCTGTGTAGGTTGATTAGGAAGTTGCTTAAGGTTCAATCGCTTTCCCTTCCTCAGATCCCTGAAATATGGACATAAATGGTGTTAAAAACCTCATTCACCAAGACTTAGTTTTCTTAGGTGGTCTGTTCTCCCCCCGAGAGCCTTAGGGATTGTCCCACACAAAACTGCCTGGCCTTCTTGTGATGACAGCACTCAGACCTGGCCATTCTTTGCTTCATTGCCCAGTGTAGAAACCCCTCTTCACAGAAAGGGTTAAGGATGTTCCATGTTTGGCATGGTTAGGTACACACAGGCAGTGTCAAACATCCTCCTGATGCAGTGAGGACAGCTCTGAAGTGACCTCGTGGAAAACTCTGAGGAGTTTCTGTGTGGTTTCACTCAGGCTTATCCCTATCACAGATGCCTCAAATCCATCCAGCTCGTGCCTTTTATGAGACCTCAACAGATGAGTGAACCTGGTGCTTATGCAAGAGAAGGGCTTATTTGTTTTACCCCCATGTTTCAGAGATTAGCATCATGCTTCACATAATTTTGATGATTTCTTGTTCCCCATCCCAAGCTGCTATCCAAGCATTCTGTGTAGCTCAACACTGCTCATCTGGGAGAAGGAAAGAAACCTGAGCAAGGCTTTTACAGGCCAGGACAGAGCAATGAAAAACCATAGTGTGACAATGTTGTATCAGCTCAATTTGAAATGATTCAAAGTTCCTTCTCTCCTTGGGAACTCCCAGAGAGCTTGGGCAGACCAACACCCCTACATGGCAGCTCCTAAATATCAGCTGGAGGCCTCTGGATGTTGCCAGCCTAATTTATGGGCATGTCTCTAAATCCCAAGGGGGTGACCTGTCCATTCAAAGTGGCAAGAGCAGAAAGCCTCTCTCTTTGTCCTGTGCATGGGGTTTATCTAAAAGCTCCTCAAAATCCATTGGCAAATGTCCTTTGCATCAGGGCCACTGTAAAAACTGAGGTTTGTAACTGGATCAAAAAATTGTTCCAAATCTTTTCTGCTATTTTAAAACCAAATTCTGCAATATCCTCAACCATTTGCATTGTACAAACACATGTACTGAAAAAAATGAACAAATTAGAAGACACAGTGTTTGTGTAGTAGGAGAGGGAAACCTGAATGCATTTTAGGAGCTGAATGTTCTTATCCTGAATCCAACAAATTCTGAGGAAATATATTCCCTCTGTGTGTTTCATTGTTAAGAGAGATTTCCACAGTCACAGTATCTTTATCTTCCAAATTTTAAATACCCCAGATTTTACTCAAAAGTGTTGAGTAAAACTGGGCTGTGCAGCCTCCTCAGTGGGAAATGTGGCCATCCCTGCTCATCCCTTCCAGCTGTGACACTACACAAATGATATAAATATTGCAAAATCGCTCTCCTCTCTCCCTCCTGCTCTCCCCCACCTACCCACCCCCCTGGCATGTGCAAAATTTGCTCTGCACACATGTAGCCAGCTGGTTTGGACTCCAATAGCAGTCAGTGGGGCAACAAGGCAAAACCTCCAAAATCAAAGATTCTTGGGCATTGTGCAGCCAAGTGAAATGAGCAGTTATGTTCAATCTGCCTGAAAAAGCCCAGGGTGTAGAAGCAATAGGGTGAATTACCCCTTACTGTGGGCAGAAGTAATGAGTTCTCATTTTACCTTTGGTAGGGAAGGCAGCAACTGCAGCAGCCTTTCTTCTGCTTGTGACAAGAAGTGAAATGCACACGTGATGGGGAAACAAATTAATTGTGGGGGTCCTAATTAAAATCACTGGGAGAGGTATTGCATTACAGTGCAAAGAAACAGATGAATATGACCTTTCTGTGAACTTCTCAACCCTACTAGAAGCATAAATTTCAAGTCTCCTAGCGGAAAAGTGTTCTGGCACTGAACTGGTGTCTACAATCAGGATTTTGTCTGCAGGTATCAATGCACAAAATCTCTGCCTCGTGGAGCTCTGAGTCCCCTGGGGCTCCTTATGTTTTGCCTTCGTTTGTTATAGTCCATGTCAGAGAGTTTCAGTGGCCTGGCCCGGCTCTGGCTGCTCCCCTCTCCTCCCAGCCTCCAGCATTTCCTTAAAAAACAGGGGAAAACTGCAAGGAGGTGGTGAGAAAGGCCATGGTAACTGGAGCAGAACAGAAGGCTGTGTCCTGCAGAAATGTTTGCTGGAGATATATAACTTCTGTCTGCTACCAATTGTCACAAACAGTTAAGGCAAGCAATTTATGGCTGTGTGGCTCACATTTACCCTGCTAGATTTCCATCTCTGACTCCCACCTGGCATATTGCATTGATTTCTCCTGATTTTTAACTTAGGGCAGGGCAAGATGAGCATTATGAAACAGATACACTCCTTTTCTTTAAAGGACTGGTATTTTTTCTTTATTTTCTGGCTCTCTCATCATTAAGCAAATGCTTTTGCTGAGTGACAGCTGTTTCTGCTCAGAAACGGGACACAAAGTTTGTCTTTGTTTTAATCCTGGGATGTTTATCACAGCACTTTGAAGCATACACCCTTCATTTTCCCCTTCTCTATCTCTCCAAAGCTTTGGAGTTGAGAAGAAGCAGGAAGAGGAAAGGTTTTCAGAGGGATGTTTTGCTGTTAAAAGTTCAGCGTTGCTCTCATGTGTGATTTTCCTGGTTGGCAGCTTTATGGCTAAAACCTCTGTTTTAAAACTGGTGCACACTGGTGATATCATGAACATGCCACATGGTGTCTGATGGCTTTCAGTGACAGCAGATTTATAGCATTTTCCCCTCATAAAAATCCTCTCCTCTGCCAAAAGAGGTCCAGCTGGAGTTATGAAATCACTAAATGGACCCTGCTACAGTGAGGAAGTTTGGCCTTTCCATCTGTTGTGTGCAGTGCACATCATAGCCTGGTACTCTGGGAATCACACAACATCCTTGGGGTACCCTCGGGAAGGCTCCTCATTCCTGGGAAGACACGGGATCTGATAGCATTGGGGGTCTGTGTGTGCTGCTTTGCAATTAGTAGGAAGTTCATCTTATTCCATTGTTACCAAGTTTGATTAAAGTCAGTGTGTAAGATATTGGTAGAAGGGCCAAAATCCATCCCCCCCCAACTGTGAGAGGCTGCACCCCTGAAATCTGATTACCTCCAAACAGACCTAATCCCTTCCTGAGTGCTTGGGAAGAAGTTAGTGGAGCTTGGATGTCACCCCTGAAGAGATCTTAGTTAATAATTCTTTCACCAGGAAATGTGTTGTGGATCTGCTGTGACTCCCTGAACACTAATGGCTTTCGTGTTGTTCCCTGTGAAATTCATCTGCAGTTGGGGGAATGGAGACAGATCTGATGGCTAATTGCTGCAAAAATCATCCTCTGAATGGTTGAAAACTAGAATTCCTCAGCTGAAATCCACAAACATCTTCATGTGAACTGAAGAGATTCCCCAGTGGTGCCTGTGTGGTGAGGATTTGGGGATGCTGGAGCAGTGTGGGGGGTTTGGAGGACTGGGCTGGAACTAGCAGAGGCAGCATGGCTTTCCCATCACTCCAGAGACCCTCCACTATGCACCCAAAGGCACCACGGGCTCTCCTGGCCACGGGGTGTTTGCCAAGTTTGTTGGAGGGTTGCCCTCAGCCCTATGGCCTTTGGGCAACAACTGTGCCATGAACAGAGTGCAAGGGACGTATTTGCACAACTTTATGTCCAGCTCCCTTGGAAATCCCTTTCTGTACCAGTTTAATATTAGAAAGTCCACCTCCTTGCTTGCTTTAGTTTTTCGGATTGGGAGAAGAGTACTGTTTGAAAGGCATCACTGAAAAACTATATATATTGATTTTTATATATCTATGCACACACATGTTATATACATTATATATGTATGTGTATATACACACATGTGTTACATGCATTTAAAAAAAATATATAATTTGTAGCTGACATCCTGGCTGGAGTCAAGGGAGTGAAAAGAAAAATGGAAAAGAAAATGAGAAAAGAAGAGTGAAGAAATAAATGTCTCTATGAATACGGATAAGAAATCCAGGGAAATTGCTATGTGTCTTACAGTCTGGAATAAAAATCAGGCTGTCAGAGTGATGGGGTCAGTGTTTTTCCTTATGATTTTAGCAACACATTGGTCTAATTAAATGAGACAACTGTCCTAGTTGGCTTCTCTTCTGCTCAAACACATCACACCTGGCTCCGCACTGTTTGTGCTGACCCCTGTCAGCCGTGTAAAGTGAGAATTTAGGGACCAGATCTGAGAAAAAAGGGGATTAAAGAACAGGTTGGCATTTGGGCTTTGATGGCAGTGGCCTGCCCCGGAGCTGGGACGGGCTCCTGCACTGAGGCCCCTCCAGAGGGAGGACACAGAGGGGCTGTGTCAGATTCCGCACCGCTTAACGTTTGTATTTATTTATGCACCGCATTTAATTCTTTATTTATTCTGCATGTGAGCGTGGATTTAATGCTTGGCTCCAGGCAGTCCTGTGTTTATCCACAGGGCTGCAAAGGTTCAGGCTGACAATAGGCTGTAGCCCCGAGTGACAAGGCCACCTCTAAGTCTGCCGCCGCAGCGCCTGGCTGCTCATTGGGACACTGAGGAGCTGCCAGCATTAGGCTGACAGGATATTTACTCCCAGAAGCGACACTGAGGTCACTGAGTCCATGCCCAAGGGCCAGGACTATTCTCTGGTTAGTTGTGGCTCCTGGAGCACGAGTTGCAGAGGCTGAGATGCTGCAGGAGTGGCTCTGAGCTGCTGTTTGTCAGCAGAAGGGAGCTGGCCATGTGGGATGGAGTTAGTGGGACATCTGCACATCGCTCTCTTCCTTGGCCTCTGCTTAATGCTCCTTCTATTCTCAGCGACAAAACAGCCCCTGAGGGGCAGATGCCACCAAGTGCAGTAAGGGAATACCCCTGTGGATGCTCTGGCTCCTGCTCTGCGCCGGACAAAAAAGGCAGGAAACCAAAATACCCTGTACCAGTGCCATGTCCATGCCCTTGGCCCCATTCTCACACCACATGGAGCACAGAAGCCACGGGGAGCCAGTGTGTCACCATTGTTCATTGTTAGCGGCCTCAGATCTGAAGCGGCGAGTGGGGAGCCAACATCCCACTCCAGCCTGCAGAAACCATCCCATTCCCTCTTTGTTTGTAGGCAGACTGGGGGGATAACAAAGGGCACTGCTGAAAACCAGCAGTGTGGCAAGATCTGCGTGTAATAGTTGCAGAGGCAGTTGAAAAGGAGGAAAATAGGGTTTTATGAAGAAAAATTGCAGATCTTCGTGTTGCTTCTGTTTCCCAGGGTGGTACCATAGCTGAAGGTGTGTCCTAGAGGGCTTCTCATGGTTGCTCTTTGTATTGCAGAAGTCAGAGAGATACTATGAAGATGTCAAAAGAAAAGGAAAAAGAGAACCCCATAGACAAACAGCCTGTCAGTGCATTCAGTGGTGAAAGGAAGGTGGGGCAGGGATGAAAGAGGAACAGCCATCAATTAAGGAAATGAGGAAAAAGCTTGTAATGCTTCAATTTTCCAAAACCTAAAGCTTATGTAAACCCTAGTTTGTTTTTGGTTTAAAATCCTTCTCTGTGAAAGAAAAGATCTAACGATTGGAAATTATGCTTTTGGACTGCATCTTTCAATTTGGGGAAACCAGCTTTTTCTGTAACAAATCCTTTCACATAAAATATTCCAAAAGGCTGGAGGTGTTTGTGGGCAGTGCTGTAACTAATGGTGACTCTCAGATTAGACAGATGTTTCTGCATGATTTCACCTGTTATGAGGACAGTCTGACGTCTCCCTTCCTTACAAACTCAATCCCATGAAAAGCTGGTGTGTTTTGCCTGTGATGGCCACCAAATCCAAGCCCTTTCACAGTCAGGAGGGGGCCAGCAGGAGATGACAGCTGAAATACGGTGCTTCTGCTCATGTGGTACCACATCTTTCCATGTGAGCAGCCAGGAACTCCAGATGTGGGTGGGAGCAGCACTTTCTGAAGGACACAACAAACACTTGGCTGTGCCCAGCCCTGCTCCACAGGGATCCAGAACCACAGCCAAATGTGAGACCTTGGATGTCACATTTCCAGCTGCAGGATGGACAGGACACAAACATTACCTGTGGGGGTCAAGTCCTCCACAAAGGCATGGAGAAAAATCTCTTTGCTTTCATTTCACTGCACGCCTGTCCCCTCTCATCCCTCTGATCCAGATGCTCCTTTTCATGCTGCTGTGAGAGGTTAATATTGCTGACAGGAATCGATAATCTGAGATGTGGAGCTCATTTCTTGGCAAATCAGTGCGGAGGAAGTAAACAGTGCCTGTTTATTTTGACTTTCTTCCCTCGTTAAATCTGGTTTATTTTACTAGATGGTCTTTTGATTTCATTAATTAAAATACGGCTGGATAGGGAATGAGAATGAAGACAAAGGGCTTATTACTGATATGTACAAAAAGGGAGGAATATCCTTTGGATTCCTGTTGCCACTAAAGAAATTGTAAGAGGTAATGCAGATCTTCATCTCTTGGCTCTGTAGCTGAAGGGAGGAGAGTATGGTAATTTTAGCTCTCTGTGGTGCTTTGCTAGAATTCAGGGTTGAGATTGAAGGTCTTTGAAAAAGCTGGGTTAATTAATGATAAATAAAACATGGTGAAGATAAGATGTAGCAAAATAAAGCAAACTAAAGCAAAAACATGTATTCCAAATCAATTGTTATAAAAGCATCCACTATGTTTTAGTGTATCCCCTGTTTTTTAGCAAAACATTTGGGAATAGGGTTTTTTGTCTTTTCATTTTTCACCAAATATTAATAAGCAGTTGTACTATCAGTATGCAGGCTCTTTTCAAATTGGTTGCACAGATTTTCCTTAAAGCTTTCACCAAAATTTCTCCTCTGTGCTGTTGCACTGTCAAGGCAATTCACCCAACTCATACTGCACTTGCTATGCTGAAATGAGATCAAGTAACTGTGACACGTGCATCTGGAATAGTAAATGTATTAAAAATTACAGCTTGAGAAAGACAAATTCTACTTCAAAATCAAGGCTCAAACGATGGATGGTGGTCATTGGAAAGAATGTAAAAGGCAAGATGTAATATTTCATAATTTTGAAAAATGAAACACTTGGGAAGTGTCAAAGCATTTAGTCAGAACTTTGCATAGGAATTATTTTAACTTTTCATTGATTTGTTTAGTCTCGCAATTCACATTTGTTTTAAAACAGGTGCTAAATAACTGCCTTTTCTTTATAGGTTTCCTTTTGGGCTGAAGAACATGTCTCATTCAATGTAAACCTGCACATTTTTGAGGCAGTCAAATGCTTTCAGTCAACTCAGGTTTATTGGTGGGCAAAAGCAGAATCTCCATTTTGGTTTGACCTGAACCAAATTTCAGATTATTTCTTGTGTTGCTGACGACAGGAAATCCAGGTGGCTCGCCTGGGCTGATGGCCACAATTAGAGGAGTAGTTAAGCCCTTTGCAGTAATTGGATTATGAAGGAACTGGGCTGGTGGCTGCCAGGCTTCCCACCAGAGCCTCTGCGAGGGGAGCCCAGTGAGGGCACAGCACCCAAAAACCAGGGATGTCCCCAGGTAGTGTGGCCAGGAGACCAAACCCATTTCTGCTGCCTTCAACACTGGAAACATGAAATTTTCTGCCCATATTCTCTAATTTGCACAATCTGTAGGAAAGTTTTATTTTTCGCTCCAGGAAGGAAATTATTTCCTGCCCTCCACAAAATACTAATTCTGCTTTTTACTGGCTTTCCTCGAGCACTGTTCTGAACAGGATTGGCCTTCAGCATGTCCATGGGCTTGCCTGAACTTGAGGAGGAGCATTATTGAGGGCTTATGAGCACCATGCAGCTCACAACAGCTGGCTCTCCGTGTGTTTCCACAACAAGAAAGGGTTTTTACACCTCAAATCACTTGGGAACCAGCTGAATTCTCAAATCTCATTTTTTTCTCCCCCCTACATGATGAGATTGCTAGGCAAGCAGGCAGGGGTTTGGAGTGTTTTTCCAACTCAAGCTTTCCTACTGGGTGCCTTTAAGTGGCAGGTAAAATGTGGTGGTGCTTGGGTGATGCAAAGCTCGATGTTTTGTTTGCTACCTCACTGTGATAATTTATGCTTTGCTGGGACGTTCTGCAAAGCTGAAGGCCATAAACATATGCTATAAATTGCTTGAAAACGAGAGGAAACTTAACTTTCCTTATAAAAAGACTAAGGGCTGTAATTTATTACTGTAAACAAGAATGAGAGGACAAAAAAAAAAAAAATCAATTAAAAAAGAAAACGTCAAGCTCTTTTCACTCAGAATTTGAAAGGACCTGAAGTCGATTGTTTCCTCCCATGGAAGGTCTGGTTTCTATCAGCTAGGCAGAAGGGCTTTTGTTTCTAGCAGTCAAATCAGCAGGCCAGTAAGAATAGCTTTGAACTGCAATTTGTCTTTACGCATTTTGAAAATGTTCTTTCGATGTGTTTACACGTTGGCTGGGGCCACTTCTGCTGCAGTCAGCTTTTTCTGGGACGATTAATCAAACGATCAAGTCTCTGATTAATCAAAGTCCCTCCTGACAACTCCTTTCTTTCAATCACCTGCTGAGTGTCTACTAAAACCCAAACAAGCAAATGATTAAACTCTTCTATTTTTCTTTTTCTTTTTTTTTTTTTTTTTAATGGGAAAGAATGAAAGAAAGAAATTAAAAAGAAGGCGGCCCTGTCTTGCAGATTTGGCACTTTTCGAGGTACATACCTCAAGGAGAGAGAGATCTTGGACTACATTTGTGATGCAAACTGGAACCTTTGGCTACCAAATGCAGGATGTGGTGTATCCTGTTCAAAGAGGCACATATTTTGCATGTTTGTGTTGGCTCCTCTCAATCAAAGCATGCTGTGATTCAGCTACACTAAAATTAACAATCTATGTTATAGCCATGTATTACATTACTCTCCCCCCCCCCCTTTTTTTTTTTTTTTTTTTTTTTTTTTTTGCTAAAAATCTTTTCCAGAAAGACATCTCCTAAAGAGAAGGGAAGGTAAGTAACAAAAACCTTGGAAATGTTTTCGTAATAATTATTCCATAGCAATCAAATCATGCCACTTTAAAAGATCAGCTGAGCTATCTGTAAATATTTTCTCATCTCTACAGAGCAGTACAAACTCCTAATAAAAGGAATCTGTTTCCATTTCTGGAGTAAATTTGAGGTAGATTTTTATGTCAATGGCTCTTTAATGCCATTGCAAATAGCAAAGAACAGGAGAAAGAGTTAAAATAGGAGGTGCTGGCTCACAGCAACTTGGTATTTTTGTGAAATGGGTTTTAGGGATTTTTCTAAGGAGATAAAACAGACTACATTGGATGAGTTGATTGTGAGTAGTGTCAAAAATCAAAGACTGAAATCTGAAGGATGGGCGATGTCATCTGAGTCTGCTGGCAGCTCAATTAAGGCTCTGAGCACTGTCTTCTTTTTGTCTTCTGGGTTTTTAGACTCTTTATTAGCAGCCATTCTTCACATCTATCCTTCAGAGGTATTTATAAACCAATGAGGTGCTATGAATGAAATCAAATTGAGCTACCAAGGAACGAAATAACTCAAGATCCAAGGAGGGAGAGACTCCTGGGCTCTGCCAAGACTGGTCACATCCCCAGACTGCTCCTCTGACCAGGGAATATTGTTGTTCCCTTCAAGCCAATCCCACCTGCTTCTGAAGGTTGGGTTAGAGGGTTGCTCTGCTGTGAGTACCCATAAAACACCTCTGGGTTCACTGACAGAGTAGGAACACAACTATTTTTTGTGTACTCTGTTTCAGCATCACTGGTAAATCTCCAGGTTTCCTGCTATTTTATTTTCCTGATGTATAAATCCTTCTGTCAGCCCAGTGTTTTGTTCCCCTGCCACACCTATTTCTAATTCACTAATTACTCTTGTTACATGCTGATGAGCCAAATAGTCTTTTTCCTTTCCCCAGGGTGGCAATTAAAATCCAAGATTGCCTTTATTAGCTGAAGTGGCCTTAGGAAAAGATCTTGTCCAACATATCTAATGACATATCCTTAGCATTTCATTTTCAGCAGGCATTTCCAAAGAAACTCCATTTTGTTTCAGGCTGATCTTTTTATTTCAGATAATGTTGTTTGCAGGCTTCATAAAAAATGAGCATTGTGTTCATTCTTCCAGTTGCAAAACCCCCCTCAAAAACAACCCCAAGCAAACATATTTTTCTCTCTGCTTGTATTTATTTTGTTCTGTTTTCAATAACCTGTGCCTGGCATCTTGGGTATTTATCACCCTTGAGAGAATTGGACATGAAAAAAGCAACACAGCAGCACAAAAAAAAAAGAAAAAAAAAAAAAGAAAGAAAGAAAGAAAAGAAGCCAAAATATAAATCACAGAGAAATGATATTCTGAGGACTGAAGCAGCATAAAGGAGTCTCTTGGTTGTACTGGTGAAAGAAGCAATTGCACATCAAGTTGTGGATACAGATGTACAATAATGTCTTAAAAATAACACATCTCTTCTGAACTTCATCATGGAGAAGATTCCTGATGGCTGACAGATTCATGAAAATGGTTAAAATTGTCTCCTAGATGGATGGTTCTGGCTGTACACCGAAACTTTAATTTTAGCAGGAGATGAGATCTCAGTCACCTGCACTGAACTCAGAAAAAATATGGAGAGAAAGAGACATTTAAACTAATGCCACTAACAACCTGCCACATTTAAACATATTGAGCAGACCTTTCACATTCTGTAAAGTTTAAATATTTAAACAAATGGGGAAAATTCATCTTATTCTTGGCACAGGTCTTATCCATTTTATTACTCACTATCTCCAAATATGCTGAGATGCCAAGTAATTTCCAGTTTTTATCAAATTTTAACTTTGGAGCATGACTCTGGGATATTATGTTCAGAAGTGTGTGGAGCTTTTGAAACAGAATTTCCTTGGATTTAATATATCCCTTTCAGAACTTTGCCTTTCGATGGAAATTCATTCCGAGCCAGTAATATTATATGTTATTTCTAAAACTCTGAAGTTTATAAAGCACATAATGAAATTTAAGTCTTTAGCCCAGGTGGAATCACGAATTAGCATTGGGTTCTCTGCAAACAGCAGGGCTGGTTGCCTTTTTTGTGCCCTTGCATCATTTTGGAAAAACCATGGAGTGTGGCATAAAGCAGCTGCAGAGCCATGAAAGTCACCAGGGCAGTCACCCCTTTCCTGGGAAAACAATCCTTCCTTGGCAGGGGGAGGGTGCTTGTGCTGGAAGTGTGGGAGAAAACTGACCGTGACCTGGAGATATTTCCTCAGAATCTTCATGGGTCATGTCTATCTGTACATGAATAAAGCATTCCTTTTGATGTGGTTATTATCTGGACTGCAGCAATGGCACAACATTAATCACAACAGTAAATGATAGAGAGGGGTTTTTAAACCATTAAGATCACCACTCTTTAGTTATGAAATTTGCCATCTCAGATCCTCAGGCCAGTTCCATGCTCAGCCAAATTTATCTGATTTCAGATTACCAAATACCTTAAATTAAACTCAACATGCTGAAACAGCCACTCCTGTTGTTTTCCCTGCTGCAGGACAACATGAGTTTTCCTATAGTTTCTTTTGCAACATATTTATTCTGCAGGGTATTTTAATCACCAGCTTGAAGCTTGTTAAAGCTGTTGAACACAAAAACATAAATCAAACTAACTCCATCCTGGGTGATAAGGACAATGAGAGAAGAAAAGTCACAGTAGGAAGAATTAATCTGTTACTACTTTCTTGTTTGCCTACATTATATCAAAGAAGCAGTGCTGAGGAACATCATCTGAAGGTCCAGGAATTAGAGCAGATGCATGGTCATGGCTTGTGTCAACCTGTGCCTGTCCACATGGACTTTTCTGGTTGTCAGAGCAGGCGAGGGAGCCACTGGAGTGCAGGCATTGCCTACTGGGCAGCCCCCTGTAGCTGCATCACCTCTTAAGTGTGTTTTCTCAGTGCTGCTCCTCTGTATTTCAGGTGGGTCTTGCTTGCCAGAAGGAAAATTCTGTTTATGTAGCATGTTATGGAGGTGACACGCTCTTTGCCCTTGTTAGGAAAAGTTTGCTTTTCCCCCTGAATCTAAACCAAAAGTCACACCTGGTGAAAGAATACAAATGCTCTTTTTATTTGGGAAAACACATAGCAAGAGTCAGCCACTTACCCAGGCCAGTTGCAGGTAGAACTGGGGTCCAACCTGGCACAGCAGGGAAGCAAGCAGGAATTTCAGCTGAACTGTGGCTAATAGCCACTGTGCCATGGGACATCTCAGTGCTGAGCCCCAGAACGTGTTCTGATCAAGGAGATGAACTGGAGCAGAGCAAGGGTTCAAGTGTGACTGCTCAGGAGCAAAAGGCTTTTCAATAGTCAGCACCTCCTGGCTTGTCTGACAGGCAGACACCTGGCCTTGGTGCTTATTGGTACAAGCAAAGTGTGTTCCACACCTATTAACTGCTTTTCCTTCCAGGAATTGACTTCTCCTGGAAGCCCTGCCAAGTGGTTTATATGCAAGCCCATCGATGATGAGCAGCCCACGCTGCCTGCTAAGCCACAGCTGAGTCCAGCCTGCTTTATATTCCCTTTTCACACTCCAGAGAGCGAGCACCAGGATTTTGTGAGCCCAGGGCAAAAAGATTTAAACAATGGAAGTGTTCAGTGCTGTTTCCTTTGGAGATGCTTGGTGCTGATTAGATCTCCTGCACAGCAGGTATCCACCTAGCAGAGAGCTTAGCAAGAGCTGCCTCGGAGCACCAGGGCAGCCGTGCAACGTGAAGGGATTTTTAATTCCATCTGTCACACACAACTTTTTGCAAGGCTTCCAAAAATCACATAACCCCGTGCCCAGCCCCGGCTCTGAGAGCGAAGGCCTTTTGTTTATTGTCTTTGGGCTTGGTGTGCCTGCAGCTGTGCTGGTGGCAGCACCAGCCCCTCTGACAGACCCCTGGGCAGGGGGAGTGGGGACTGGGATCTTCCCATGTCCAGAACTTCAGTTTTTGGAGGGCTGGTGGCAGAAGGTAGTGGGCCTCTCTTCCTTTGCCTGAAGTGTCCTCTTCATGCCTGGGCTGCCAACTGTGATGACATTTCTTATGGCCAAGGTATTTCCTAAATCCCACAAACTGGGCATCAGGGAAGAGTCCACACTGACTGTGAGAGGTTTCTTTCTATGTGTCAGACTGGTACCATCTTTTTTTTTTGCCCATTGCTCATCTGCTGCTCCTCATGCCAGAACTTCTGCACTGCAGCAATGTGGGTACTTTGGGGGCAGGAGGGGTGAGAGGGAGGTAGAAAGCTGTGCATGACATTGTGGACCTCCAATCAGCCCCTTGTTGGCATAATAGCACAAATTAAACATACAGTGCACAAAATAATAAGGCAAATCCAGTTGGAGTCACACCTTCCCTTCAGTCATAAACAAAAATCTGAAGCTGAGAGTTTCTCCAAGTGCATATGTGCTATCAGAGATGTGATAACAGCAGAGGGGGAAAGATTCTCATTCCAACAGGTTGCTGGATGTGCAGCCACGTGCCCTCGGTGAGCAGCTGGCGTGCGGCGGTGGCACACACACCGTGGAATGTCTCTGGCACAGGGGCCTTTTTCAGCTGATGTTTTCCTAGAAGGCCATGCCAGGAGACATATTTGTGTTTATTGCCAGGGCTGGGAGTTGCCTACAGGTGCTGATTATTGACCGTTCCTCCTCCACAAGGGAGCCAGTGTGCGAGCCACCCTCACGTTCCCTGCCCTTCCCTGCAGCTGCGAATGAGCTGTTTGGGTTGGACTTGGTGGCACAGATGGTGCCACCTGTGGCAGGCTCTGCCAGCAGGACAGATCCCAGGCAGCTGGGAGGTCATTCCTGGCAGGGGGAAGCCAAAATCCATTTGCACTTACGCCAGACTGCCCAGGCTGACAAATACTTTTGGTTGCTCCCACACCCTGCCGTGAGGCTGATGGTCTTGTAGACCAGTGATGAGGCCTGTTCAGCCCTGAACATGGCCCAGTCTTTCAAGTTTGGGAGAAAAAAATCATTCAGCATCCTCTCAAAAATCAGGGCAGCCTGATTTCCAAGGTTTCACAGTGCCTGCAGATCTGCTTGCCTTATGTATAACAGTACCTTGTGTCCCACGAGAGGGTCACCAGAGACTGAGCCCTCCCCAGATAAATATTTATTTCCTCCAGGGATTTTCTCTGGCAGCACCAAATGTGCCAGACTCGGTGGTGGCAGGTTGGTTTTACACACAAGTGATGAAATCCAGAGTATAAAAGGAGATTTTTCACTCCTGATGGCTATCGGATAAAGAAAAACAACTTCTGGCTTTCTTCTGCCCTCTCTGTTCCCAAACAAGAAGCATTTATTACACATTTTTTAATTAAGATTTAGGCTGATAAAGCAAAATTGCTGCCTCACCCTGTACTGCCTTTGTTGAAAAGACAGCTGAACACAATTACTAAAGGAAAACTTTTGCCTTGATGATCTAGTCTTCATTTTTTTAACTGTGTTCATTCCCGATGTCCAATAAAATAATAGAATGTAAATCACAGCAGCCTAAAGGCTCAGGGTGAGATTCCCTGACAGGTGGCCTTTGGAGCAGGCAGGGATTTGGGAAGATTCCTGCAGTGTGACTAAAATTGTCACATTCTAACTTTGTCGAATTTATGTGAAAAAGAAAATCAAGGAGTCTTTGCACCTGAAGCTATAAAGTGGCTCGTGCTCCCTTGAAGCAGAGCCAGCACTTATTTGAAATTTGGTCCACCTCAGGGACCATCGTTTGAACTGAATAATAAAAGCCAAATTGAGGCAAATTCACCACGTGTCAGGGGTAGATATGAAAGGCTTGCGTTGATTTTTTTCATCTGTCTGGTATGGTTATTTCTACCCTGTGTTGGTATGACCCTGACCCCTGTGAGGAGATCCACATCCATATTTTTGCATTAAAAAAATGGCAAACTCACGTATTTTCCAAGAAAATTCCCTAATTTGCTGGATTTTTTTTTTCTGAGTTCCTTTGGGAAGAGAAGTTGAGTTCAGTAGGAAATCTAAATTTGAAAGTTTGTGTGAAACATGTTTAAGGGCTTTGTGTTTTCAAACAATAATGTTCCCAAGAAATATTAAAAAGAAACACATATCTTTCTTTCTTGTTTATTTTTTGGTAATTTTTAGATCAACACCCGTCATTTTCATTAGTGCTCTATGACCCAGTTCGTCACTGACATGCTGAAAATTAAACATCCACTGAAGTGCTTCACTAAATCAGGGACTGGAGCTCCCTAATGACAAGTACATGCACACTCCACCAGCCAGCCATAAGATTTTTTTGCATCTATTTATGTCCATTTTCTCCTCCAGTGCAGAAAACGATGCCAAGATGCATTTTGCACCGGTCTACCGCACACTGAGATTTCCCCTGCTCCCAGACCCCTGACAGAGAGCACTTTTGCTTTCATTTATTACTTTAATATAACTTTTTTTTTTTTCCCTTCTGTGTTTCACAACATTGAGCAACTTCCCACTGGCTGTGATGGCCAGGGCCCGTTTGGCATCGTGGTGGAGGAATCCCAGGCATGCTCCACCAGCCCCCTCCTGACTCGTGGGCAGGCTTCAGGCAGCCACTCTCACCTTTTCCCTTAATTTTTTCGGAGCAGAGCTGGGTGAAGCCCATTTTTTCCATCTCACAACAGCACTTTGTGATGGCAGGGCTGGTGTTCCCTCTCCATCTCAGTGTGAACCAATAGGTGTCATTCGAAATGAATGAGTGGGAGAGAGAAAGGAGGAGAACAAATACCTTACAGTCCCCTGGTGAGGGAAATGCTTGGGCTGCCAGCTCTCTAGGCTCCATTCCCAGTGCTAAAGGCTGTGCCTTTCACATCCCAGCTGGCCTCCCCACCCCAGGCCACAGGATGCACATACTCCCCTTCTGTGCACGACCAAAAATTCCCCTTTGCAAAAGAGAAGTGGGGGCAAACCCATCATGTTTCTCTGAACAGTTTCCATCTCAATGCATTGGTATTTTTCCACCTCCAAAAGCATTTCAGAAGGGCTTTCCAGCCCATTCCCTCCTGTGGCCTTTAAAAGCCGTGTCAGCCACCAGAGCTGTTTCAGTAGCTGCTCCCATCGGAGTGGGTTCAACTCTTGATTCCAATGGCAGCCAATTTGTATGGATGAGTGTTTTCATGTCCACAGATACAGGTAATGGTTTGGAAGACATTTATATTCCTGATATAATTAAACACAGTAGTTTTATATTCCTTCATACTGGCATAGTGGAGATGTTATGAGAATACCAGCTCTTTCCTTATGGAAAAGTCTTACAGAATTTAATAAGAAAACAATAACCCTTCTTAGGCTTAGGAGCTTTTTGAATAGGATTTAAAACTGAATTACATCACTGCAACTCTATAGAATGTCTTAAAATGTCTTTGCAAGAGGGGATCAGTCTCTATCAAATTTTAAAGATTACACAGCCATTTCCATAGATTATTTCATTTCTCTCCAGTTCTACTGGTTGCACTCCTATTAATTTCTGTGGGGTTTTCCCATATGGCATGTATTATTTTGGCCATAAAACTACTCCCTGAGGCAACACAGGCCATGAAAGACGCACAGCCTCAGTTCAGCCTAATGAAATCCCATTAGCTTCCAGAAAGACTGAGTCAGGTTTGCAAAGCCATTTTGTGTCCCCGTTCCATACACGTATTCCAGTGCTGTGCACATGGATGTTCCTTGCCCTGTGGAGGACACAGGCTTCAGTCCCAAATCTGAGATGTTTGAGTTCCTGCCTGTGACTTGGGAGGCGTGCCAGAGCCCATCACACTTAGTGGCATATTGAAGAGATTAGTGGTGTGATCAATTGAAACATTTTAAATTTTAATCAGCTTTTTCTTCCAAGCTTCCCCTCCTTTGTGCTGTCCGCCTGCCCCCTCCCAGCAGTGTTTATGATGTGTTATGAGCCACCATGTGCTCCCCTCCTCCTTGCTGCAGGGCCAGTGCTGATCAGCCTTATGGCCATTTGGGCTCCTTGGGGCTTCCTTGTGTCCCTGTGGCTGTGCCCACCCGTGCTCAGCCACCCTTGGGAGCACCATTCCATCCACACTGGTGCCCCATGGAAGGCCACAAGGTTAAATAACCCCCCCTGGCCAGCAGCCCTGGCCAGCAGCAGCCTGGCTTCTTCATGTGTGAGACACTCCTCTCCAAGGAGCTGCCATCAGCACTCATCAGGACTGGACCTCAGGGGCTCACATGTCTTCCCTGTGCTTTGGGATACCAGGAGTGCACTTTCCTGCTTGCTGCTGCTGTGCTGTGGTGGGTGGGATGCCTTTCAGCTGTCACCTTACCATTGACCTTATGATTTATTTTGATTAACCTAAGCCTACTGAATTCCAGCCCTTCTTGGAGAGCCCAGTGCAACCTGCAGCACAACCCCAGGCCTAATTCGGGTAAGCACAACGCACGGCTTCGCTTACGTTCATTTTGCAGTGATTTATTTTTTCTTCTCATACCCTTATGAAAGTGGACACCACCCGTGGATGGTGGGGTCAGACTTCACCTTCTCTTGCATGTGCTTAAGTAAGCAAATGTCTTTGAGGCAACTTCAAAGCAGGGGGTTGAGAGCAGGGCAGATTTTTAGCCCTGGAACGAACAGCTTGGCATGTTGAGATTGAACCCCAGCATGGTGCTGAATGTGTGGGTGTCTTGGATGTAGCAGGGTGTAATACTAGCCCAGAAGAAAGCATGATTCTAGCATAGGTTGGTAGAGCTGTGCTTTTGCCAGTGGACTGATTTTGATTTCCAGAGAAGGAGACCTAGTCCATAATTTGTCATCTGAGATTTTAAAGTTATCCAGTGTGGGGTGTAGTATGTCTCAACCTGATTATATTGCACAAGGAGTGGCCAGACCCTTCATTTTGAGGAAGCCACACCCTTTTCTTCCACAAGTGCATCTGATCCCTTGAAGCCTGACTAGAAATCACTTAACAGTGGGAATTTATTCCTATAACAGCACAAATAATTTACAGCGAGGCTTTTGCCATTATTATTCTGCTGCATTTCTTCAAGATATAAAATTATTTTATATTGCATATTTTCCCATGCCCTTTCCCTGCTTACACTGTCTGCCTTGACTCGTTGCTAATGACGTTTGTTGACAAGCTCAGCGCATTTTGATAAGTCTTCTGCCAAAGTGTCTCTAATAAAAATAAGAAGAATGACAAGTGGAACAGTGCAAAGAGGATTCCAACAGCAACAACCGAAGGTTAAGGCAGCATAAAACAGGGGGAAAACATAACAAAAACAGAACACAGTGAGCCCAGATTGCCTTTGTTAAGAATATTTAATGCTAAATTTTGTTTTATAACCCTGACTCTCAAGCTATCCATGCAACTTAGATGCCCTTGTTTTGCAGTCGTAGGAATCTGCCTTCAGTTCCTGTTGGGGCAGGGGGAGCTCTGTGTATGTATTTTGCACCTTCAGTCTTTGGCCTCATTGGTTTTTGGTCTTCTAAGAGCCAGAGCAAGGACCCCTCTCCTGTGCATGTGGCTGGAGAGGGCTGGTGGCTCACAGCCCCTCAGCACGGCTTCTTGCCAAGGAGCAGAGATCCCACAGCACTGAGGTGGGGCAGATATAATGGGGAGTGTGTAGCCAAGCATTTGGGACATTTCCTGGTTTGGCACAGCCAGTTCTGTACCAGCTGGGGGTCCATATCTGACCCTCTGCACAGCTGGGGAGAGGGGCTGAGAAGCTGCTTCAAGGGTGAAGTTCCCAAGCACAGCACCAGCTGTTCCTGGCAGGGCTTTGGAGCAGGGAGTGGGAACAACCTCATCCCTTACTCCTCAACCCATGGACCCCTTCCCTGCCTCCTCCACCATCACTGTTAATTTTTGGAAGGCACCTGTGATTTCTCAGCTCTGTGACTCTCCCTTCTCCACATGAAAGAAGAAAATCGGTCCTGGGTGAGTGACTTTGCCTCTGTTTGGGCTTCACCAGATGGTGATGTCGTAATTGTTGAGTGATGGCCTCATAAGACAACTGGGCAGTCAGAGTGGTTGGCTGGGATTTGTGTCTTAGGCGTGTAAGGAGGGATAAATGTACAACAGAATCAGCAATGGAAGATTTGATGGGAGATTTCAGTGCAGCCAGTAAAGGCATCTCCTCATGTTAGACCTTGGTGCCGTCAGCTGGGATGGAGTGCAGGGAAAATCAGTGACAGAACCATTTAATACAAATGAAATAGCCCTGTTTGAAATTCTGGAGCTTTCTGCCGAATTTAATAAATCTTTTCAGCTGTTTTACAGAACGCCTTGACAACGTTTCCAAAGATGCAGGAAGGCCAACATTTCCAAACAGCTTTAAAGCCCTTGGCCCAAGATCCGGGCTGAGCACAGCTGTGTCTGACCCCACCGTGAGAACCAGAGAGGGGCTGAATTCTCCATTTGTTAGTGCTGGGAAGGTCCTGCTTTGGCTCTTCTCCACTGTGAAAAGTCTCTCTTTGAAGCAATGAGGGCTGAAGTTACAGGTGTCCCAAGGCTGGGATCAGGGACAGCAGCAGCTGCAGGGAGGGGTGGCCCCACTGCTGTGTCCCTGGTGTCACCTAGAGACCCTCACTGGTGCTGTTATCCTGGACAATTTTAGCAGCTCGTGGGAACCACCATGTGAAAACATGTTATAATGTAATGCCTTTTAGTCAGGAGCAAAGGATTGGATCTGGATTCCTCTCCTCGTGCCACAAAAGATATTTTTAGTGCCCCTGGAGCCAGCTGGGGTTTCTGCAGAGGGGAGGGCTCTACCCTCTCCTATAAGGTTTTTCCAGCACTGCCCACATTAGTGCTGTGAATAAGTCCTTCTGCTTGATCAATAATGCACCAATGGGGCTTTTGGAACATGTTCAAGCAAGTTCAGTTTTTTTAAAGGGAATTTAGGCAGCATTTTTCTTTGGAATTAAGCTCTTGGACTCTTTACCTGCCTGACACCAAGCTCCCAGCTCCCATGGGGTCTGTGTATGAGAGTCCCCCAGGTCATAGGGGAGTCTTAGCCCTACATAGTACAGGTAAAGTATGTACAAATAAAGTACAGATGTGTGGGTCCAAGGGATACAGGCATCATCCTGGAGGATGCTGTAAAAGACTTCTGGGGTGAAATGTGGGGATGGTGAACCCTCTGCTGTGCTCTCAGCCTTTCCATGGGGCAACAGAGATCCTTGGGATGGTGCTAAACTGAGCTCCCAAGGGATGAGGGCATCAAGGACTCAGACTGTGAGTCCTTCTTGACCAGATTCTACTGTCATGAACATTGATTACAACTAGTCTAGATTAGACCCTGATTTCTTTTGGCTACCTGACCCCACAACAGCACAATCCTAGTATTGGGAATTCTAGGGAACCAATACTAGAAAGACACAGCCCCATCCCAAACCACTTTTGAGCAATACCCTTGGAGCCAGGTTGGTCTAGAAGGGTTTTATATTTTAAATATGCCTGGGTGCCCAAAATGGGAGTGCAGGCATCCATCAACTTAGCAGGTGACAAATCTCCTTGCTTTCAGAGGTGGATGTTGTCATTGCTTGGCTTTGTGGCACCAGCACCTGGCTTGCTGGAGTGGGTTTGTGTCTGTCTTTCCTCTCCTGGCTCTTTGGAAGGTTCCAGTGACTGATCTCACTCAGGTCTCATCCCCACCCCGCAAATCCTACATTTCTCACCACCTGCAGCTTCCCATGCATGTTTACTTTCTCCTGCCTTGAGCTGGTGGCATTGTGCTCCTGCTGGCACAGACCTTGGACCCCACATTTGCAGGTGGGAGTGAGTTCAGCTTTGGGGCTGATCATGGTTCCAGGAAAGATCTGGACAGAGAGGCTCTGCCATGATGTGTTGGGGCTCAGACCTCACACTGTACCCCAAGCATGATGTGGTGCTTTCCCCTTTCTTCCCTCCATAAAAGGTTAATTTGGTTGTTTTGCAAAATTATGTCAAACACCTTCATTTTTACCCTGTGAAAACAGAATTGTAAAAAAGAAAAAAAAAGCAGCTGAATTTCAACAAGTTGGAATCTGAAAGCTTTCTCTTCTATTTTATTTGAAACATGTCTTTCAAAAATCTGCCAAAAAAATCTGCTTTTCAATCCAAACTTTTTGTTTGGTTTGCTTTTTTTTTTTTCCTGGAATATCCTTCAATTTTCCTAATATGACCAAGTGTATCTTTCCTGCCTCCCCTCTAAAAACAGTCTGTAAAGAAAATATAATCTAATTTTGGGCTGAGCAAAGCCATTGATTCATCTCAGCAGAAAAAGCTGCATGCTTCTCAGTTCTCCAAAGAAAATCTTTCTTTTTTTCTCTCTTTTTCTCTTTGTCCCACGGTTTTCCCCCTTTGTTCCATGAGGTCGACTTGGGACAATTCCTCCCCTCCCCAGTTTTCAGTATTACACAAGTGGACCAGAAAAAACAGCCATTCAGCTGCTCCAACCACAATCTAAGTGGGAATGAGAAGATATTTCAGCTGTTTCTCTTGGTTTCCATTTTTTCCCAGTTTCTGGCTCAGTAGCTCCCAGAACCTATTACACTAATTGTCCTTTTCCAAAATCCAACTGTCAACAAAAGGCAGGGAACCAGTCTAACGATTTCAACTGGAATTTCCACTGCTTTGGTTCATTCCTGGTTTTGATTTTCACGAACTTCTTTGCCCCCCAAGAAATTTGACATTTTGAGATATTTCCCAAACTTAAATTTGGTGCCATAAACTCTTCCTGCGACAAACATGAAATTCATTATCACAAGTGACACTTCATGGTGGGGCAGATACAAATGTCTCCCTCATTTCACAACTTTCAGTCTGTGATGAGAGAATTAAAGTGTTTGAGTGGAATTATATGGAATTAGGACGAGGTGGAGCCAATGGTGTGAGCTCCTCATTGCAAACCCAGCTCTTCAGTTTCCAGGTTTCCTTTCCTCCACATATATACTTAATTCCTCACCAAAATGCCCCTTTTCCAGCCAAAATGCCCCTTTTCCAGCCAAAATGCCCCCTTTCCAGCCAAAATTCATCTTTCAAATGCAATGCACATTGTCAAAGGGAACACTTGGGCTTTGTTCAAAACAATTGTTTGTCAATATGTTTTTCCACTGTTCCCCTAATGGGAAATGCCTCCTCCAGCAGCACTTTAACTGCTTGGTTGTGTCCAGGATGCTGAAACACGTGGCAGAAACAATAAACTGATGCAATGACATCTTTATATTATGTGCACTGAATTGTTTGAGTTGTTGAGTGAAGTCAGATCAGTGTTTATCTACATTTTGCATCACCCGCTGGCACACTCAGCTTGCAGTGAATAGAATAAATCAAGTGCTTAAAATTAGCCACTTGCTTAAGGGCTCTGTTAAAATACAACCTAAATGCTACTGCAGATTTAGGAGGCACTTGAATTTGCCCTAGCAGAGAGATGTTGGAGCAGGATATGGGAACCTCTTCTTGGATAACCCCACTGAGACCAAACCTGAGCGAAGCCCGCCTTAACTATTTTGTTCTCATTTCCCTCCAAATTTCTCTTTTCCTCTCTTTTGTCTCCTCCAGCCTAGAGCCTCTGATAAAATGGAACAAATAAGAATCTGGGGTAATTGTTTGCAGTGCTGGGGAACTTTTCTGTGACGTGTCCCAGAGCTTCTGCTGTGAGCCAGGCGCTGGCAGCTGGTTTCACTTTGGAGCCCTGTACGAGCTCACAGCTCAGGCAGTTGTTGCACATTTACAAACCTCTGTCACTCTGGGGCTCTGCCTCTGCACCCACCTCACTTTGCTCCCAATTTTCTGACTTCTCCTTCAGTTTTCTTCTTTTTTTGTTTTTAACTCCCCTCCATTTTTTTTTTCATTCTTTTCTCTTTTTGTTGTTTGCAGAATGAATAAACATATTTTCACATACAGGAATAAAGCCCTGGACACTCCTGGCTGCTGCTTTCCCTGTGCTACCACTTCTTCATATGTATAAATTTAGCAGGGGGTCCAGGAGCTAAAATAGGAAGCACATGGTTTTGTGACTTTACAATTGAAATAAAGAAATCTAATATGACAGAAGAAGCATGTTGTTTATGGAACTACAGATTTCAGTGAAGGCCATCCCTACCAAATCATAATTAAAATTACCATAATGGCCCCTGAGTTTCATTTGTTGGGCTGGGGGGAAGGAAAATACGGATATTTTCAGTGGGTTCTGCTGAAACAATTTATTGAGAGCCACAGCTGGTTTTAATGTGCTGATGAGCTGGGAAAACAGTCAAAATTGTACTCCAGTCAAGTGACTGTGTAATATCTGAGGGCAGAACCAGACCAAAATCTCTGTCCTTTTATTTAATCTAATGAATAGCATTTTGTAACTGCAAAACATAATTGCTCTGCACATATGTTATGTGCACACTTCACTAACAACATCCACAGTGCCACCAGTGGAACGAATGAGAACATTTCTAGTCTGATTTATTTAACTCTTCTAAATTTTTTCAGACTTCTTTGGAATAAACCAACTATTTGGTATGGAGGTCTTCAGCTATGTTTATGCAGGCTGTAGGAAGGAAACTTGTGTTCCTTGAAATAAAAATAATGGATTTTTTTTGCAAGAAAGACATTTTTACGAAATTATTTCTACCTTTTTAAGTGGATTTAGGTTTTACACTGGAGTTGCCTTTGAAGTCAGAGACACAAAACGAATCAACTTTAAAATTAGCACATAAAATTAATGATTGCTGGAGTTGGCAGGCTGATTGGAAAACCAGGACTCCTCTGGCATTTTCATTTGGAAAAAGCTTCAAAGCTACTGCCTGTGTTTGACATTAGAACTAAGAGCTGAAGAGTGAGGGAGAAAAAAGGAAAATGCCTCCTAAATATCAGGTGCAAAGCAAATTTCATGGGACAGGAAACCCCACGCTGTGTTTGCAGCCTCAGATTTGGAGAAATCCCTAAAAGAAAATCTTTTTGCAAACCTCTGAGTCCCAGATTTTGTTGATTGTTCATTTGCTGGGGTTTTGTTTGGGTTTGTTTTGTGGTTGTTGATGTTGTTGTTTTTCTTCAGCATTTATATGTGAAAGCAAACAAGGGAATGGTTTGGGGGGAGTAGTAGAAGAAGGCACATAATAATTCATAATAAATCCATAGCTGTGCCTTCCCCTGAAGAGCCACACATCTGCAGCAATGACCAGCTTGTGTTATGAAGACACTGTTTGATTTGGCTAAACTTGCTTAAAAATCTGAAACTGCTCCTTCCCTGAAGCAGCTCAGACTTGCTCACCCACCTTATGACCAAACCCAGCATTTCACTGCACTTTTTGTTTTCCCAGTAAAACAAAGCAACTTTTTCTGGGAGGGGGGAGCAAAGGACAAAAAAAATAAAATTACCTGCTTTATACCTTCATTAGTGGAAAATTAAGTTCTCCCCCTGCTTTGAGGAGCCAGCTGGGTGTGGGGTTGGTGATGGAAGACAGCTGCAAACAAATGTGTTGAGTGAATTAATGTACTGTGTGATGGTGGAAAAAGAGCTCAGCTCTGCAGGATGGATTTGGTTATCACGGGTTGAGCAAGGCTGAGAGAGGGGCAGCAGAGGCTGTCTGCAAGTTCAGCTGCAAACTGTGCACTAGTGCTTGAAAAAAAGGGAAGGATGTCACGAGAGAGAGGAAAAAACGGAAGAGAATATGAGTTTGGAGCAGAAAAACTGGCAAAATATGAGTTGCTATAAGTTGGATTCTTGTTTTCTCGAGTGGATTTGGCTTCAAAAGCAATTAGCTTCTTGTCACATGCTGGGGCAGCCGTGCCAAACAGTTCAACAACACTTTATTTTTGTCATTGCACAAAAGGTGATATTGAGCCCAGAATAACTGTTTCCATTTATGACTTTGGCTTTTGGCCTAAGCTCAAAGGAAGTGAAAAAAAATAAAGAGTGATATCCTTTTCTGAAGGTCTTGGGGCACTCGAGGCTCAGATGTTGGTGTACAAGAAAGTTTACCAGGGTCCCAGTGCCAACAGAAAAGCCAGATCTCTGAGAGCTTTATTTGGGTGGCTTGGCTGCTCACTGGGGACAAGCCCAGCCCAGAAGCTGTGTGGGATCAGGAACTGGTGCCACGGTGGTTCCTTAGTCCCACACCTACCAAAGCCAATTGTAGGGTGTCAGCAACTTCAGGAGGAAGAGGAAGACTGAGCAGCCAAGATTTGTGTGTGCTACCAACCCAGCAGCTCTGAGCATTATTCCAGCCCCCACTGAGGCACAGCCTCAGAAATGTTCCTTAAACACTCCAGGAAAATACTTTGGTCCCTTGATGCACTTGCATGACACACCAAGAAGGGTGACAGAGTTCCTGCCTGCTAAAAGAAATTAGTGTTTAACCTGGATATTGATTAAGCCAACAAATCATGCTGACCAGGCTGCAATAACCAGAGGTACCCACAGGGATAAATGCCAGGTAAAAGAGGGTTTTTGCTTGCAGGGGAAGGGAGAGCACACTCAGGCTGGAGGTATATGTGGAAATGGATTTAATAAACACCTACTGGGTCTCCCTCCTACTTCCCTGCCTGTAAATATCCACCGTGGTATTTTAATCATGATGGTTTTAATAATACAAGAAAATCTTATTAATAATTCCATTTTGGAATGTTTCTGCTTAGTCAACTC
Organism: Lanius collurio; assembly: GCA_020086605.1. Classification (NCBI taxonomy): domain Eukaryota; kingdom Metazoa; phylum Chordata; class Aves; order Passeriformes; family Laniidae; genus Lanius; species Lanius collurio. Next base: position 21,824,509 of record JACBWW010000016.1, read on the forward strand.
CAGGGCAACAGTTAAACTTGACACAACAGTGTTTGATTTAAAATTGTGTGGGCCATGCCAGTCCACGGGGGTGATTCATTTGCTGGCTAATTAACAAATGCCTAATGTAAATTTAACATTCACTTTGACTTACATTCCTGCAACCCAAACTTCTTTTTGATTGGGGTAGCTGCAAGTGGAAGCCAAATATTTTCCTTGGTGGAGCCAAGGGGATGGCATATGCTACTCGTTTAGATTTCCATTTCCTTTGCATCTTTTCAGGGGCTGAAATTCAGGCGCTAACATTTCCGAATACAAAGTCATTTTTGTATGAAAATTTGCAAATAAACCCCCCAAGATTTTGTAGTACTACTAGAAACCGAGTTCTTTCATTGGCAAAAAAAAAAGTGCCCTATGAGGTTCTGCCTGTTCCTTCTTCCCAAATTCCTGGTAAATATGTAATTACCCAATTCGGCTTTAAAAGGATTTTGTGCCTTTCCTGTGCTGAGCATCTCTGGGAGCTGGAGAACCAAGCCAAGCCATTGCTCAATGAAGAGGAGCTTTGGCTCCTGGTCACCTCTCAGCTTCAATAAGGTCCCCATTCTCCCAGATGGTGCCTTTTTGTTTTCCAGGCATTAATGTTTCTGGAATATGGTAACACTGACCGTGACATAAACAGGATCATGGCTTTCCCAAAGGCCCATGTGAGAAGATAAACAACTTAATCCTGGAAAGAGACAGCAGGCTGCTGCAGCCAACCAGGAATATGCTCCCCAAAGGCTGGGAAATGCTGGGTAAACGACAGCAAAAGAAAAATGAAAATTGAGATGTTAGGAGGGGTTTGAGGGTGTGAGGCTGAGGTTTGGGGCATGAAATAGTCTGGGTTTGGATGACTCCCATCACTGGGCTGTGCACCACGAGCCCTGTCTGCTGCTCAGGGAGCTTCTGACTATTTGCCTCTGCTTCTGGAAGGTTCCCTGTGAGGGCAGGACAGCACAGCTCTGTAGGAAGGGAACAAGTCCATGTCCACCTGTGTTCCCTGGTGCAGGTTTGAATGCTCTCAGGACATGTCCAGAGGTGTCAAACTCAGCCTCATGCAGAGCCAGTGTGAGGCTGGATGTAGGAAACAAGCCTCTCTCCAAGAGTCTTCCAACCTCTTCCTCAATACCTCCCCCTTTTTATCAGGCTGGGCTCCTGGGGCTGAAGGAGAAGGGTTTCTGGCCTGGACACACCCCCCATATGTTGCAACAAGAACTTCTTCAGCTTAAATGCTGGGAAAACCCATGGTAAGCATCCATCATTTTTTTTTTCTCTCTCTCTTTTTTTTTTTTTTTTTTTAAGGGAAGGATTGCAATTTTATGGAACTTCTTGACTTTAATGTCCTACTCCAACTGGCGAGCTTTTCCTGTTTCCCTTGTGGGGAAATACTTTCTTAATGGAGCTGGATTTTGGGAAGCCTGTCCCAGGAAGTGTGAGACAAGGAGCTCAGACCTCTCAATGGCATTTCTATCACTTGTGCTGTTTGGAAAGGTGACAGAGACCCTTTTTCTAAGTTTCCAGCTCATCAAGGCAGAGCAAAAGCTGCTGAATCCCATCAGGGGCTGCTGTGAAGGGCAGTTGAGTCACGTTTCTGAAGAGCAAGGGAATCACCTGATGAAAGCCATATGCTGATGCTGGGCTCGTCTAACACAGGTTTGATTTCAGGGTTGTTTGGAAATGACCCAATGGAGAGAGGCAAGGCTTGTGAGGACTCCTGAGAAATGCCTGCACAGGATCAACCATCATCCTTTTTCACCAGGAGAGAGATCCAGGCCTATCTGAGGGGATTTAGTTTAGAAATGGCTCTGCAATGTCTCAATAACATAATTCCAGTGTGATTTCCAGCACCTCCTGGCTACAGCTCTGTCTCATTGAGGTGCACAGATCTATGAAAATGTTGGGGGAGTTACCAAATTTTGAAGTCTCTCAGTGATGTTAATGCACTTTTCACTTAGATTTTTTGGAGGTTTGGGCCAGGTCTGTGAGTTGAGCTTGGGAAATCCAGGTTTTGCTCTGAATTCTGCAGCCCATTCCTATTGCTGAGACACCCGAGAAGAAGGGCACAAAATATTCACAGGGGCTTTCTCTGGTGAGGGAGGGATGCAAAGCCATGAAACACCACCTTGTTTTGTCAGCCAGCAAGGGAGCTGTGCTCTACCTGTGTGTGTTTGTGTTTGGGCTGCATGTATACATAAAACATCTTTGCCCCTGCTGTATGTTCTTCCGCCTTGGTGAGGCTGGAGCTGAGGAAATGAGAGCAAAAATTTCTTTTTGCTGCTTCCAAAAAAACAGAGTGCCTTTTTCAGATGAAAAATTCATGCCATCATTCGTGCTGACTGGGGTCTCCTAGACTCCTGTGCTCCCTCATGGCACAGGGAAACCTATATAAAGAGATTTGGCTGGCTCTTGAAAAGCATAAATGAGAGGAACTGGCTGTGGGGAGAGGTTTCTGAGGGCTCGAGGAGGAGTTCAAACGCTTCGTTCTTCAGCTGCTGGAGATAAAAGTCCTGGTACATTCAATTCCCACTTTCTGCTGCTGCCAATAAGCAGGGGGGCTTCTTCCTCAGCCTCTTACCACCGCAGAAATAACAGAGATAAAGCTAGCAAAATAAATAAACGCTTTGTGGCTGGAATAGATAATAATTTCACCAGCTGAATATTAAAATATCAAAGCTCAGGGAAAGGATATATAATTATGGGCCTTTGAAGTTCAATAAAGGTCTATTTCATCAATGTGGTAGCTGGCATTTCAAATGCAAAGACAGAATGATAATATTGCACTGGCATTTCTGACCCACTGAGAATATGTCAGGAGGAGAAGGAAGCCCTTTAAACAGAAGCCATTAGACTGTGGTTGATTAATTACCTTACCCCAAAATGATCGGTCCCTGACAGGAGATTGTTGCTTAGCATCATTTCTCTCCTTTTTACTCCTGCCATATTTTGATTTAAGAAGGATTGTTTGGCCCAGTATGAGCCGGTGATGTGAAACACTGAAAGGAAGGGGCTCCTCTGTACCAGTTATGTTCCAGTAATAAATATCTGTGGTTTAAACAGAAGATCTGAATCCTCCAGACCAATAAACTCTGGCTGAACTTCATTTGTTTGTTGTCAATTTTTAAACCAGGGCTAAAAATCTCAGCAACATTTCTGTGTGCCGTGAGTTTTTGACTCCACCCTACGGCAGGTAAAGAAAAATCAACATTGAGATGGGACATAGAGTTCTGAAACAAATTTTGTTGGGGAACATCACCTTTTCCCCAGGCTCAGTCTAGAGGCACTGCCTGCTGCCTCCAGGCTTGTGGGAGCTGCAGCAGGGATGGCTTCAGCTGTTTCCCACCTTATATCCCAGGATGCAGGACAGCCCCTGGCACATCGTTGGAGATGAGCCCTGGCTCACACAAAGGCTGGAGGGGAAGTTTTTGGGCACCCAAAGGCACCACATCAGCTTAGGTAAGGAGAGTTTTTGAAGGGATGTTGTAAGATACATAATCAAGATATGCTTTTAAATTTTTTTTATTGTTTAGTTTTCCTAACAGTTAAAGGAAGATGTTTTACTGCGATCACAATGAACTAAAAAAAACCTTTTCTGAGGATAAACTAGGCTGGAAGAAAAGCTGTGAAAACCAACTGAAGGTTTATGAGTGCCCACAGTGTTTATACCATGTGGTTCTTGTACTCAGAAAGAGTTTACTACATTTAGGTTATTTTCTTTTTTTAATAGACTATTGTCACATTTGGGTACATTTTCCATTTCAAATTAAGGTCCAGGCCAGTTTTGTGGTTGGGAAAGACAAGCAAGAGCCCTCAGCTAGATGTCAGTGGAAGAGGAGCTTTTATTTGAGGGTAGGGATGTTGAATGACCCCACAGCTTCCTGTTAGTGTTTTAATAGCAGGACTTTCCCACCTGGTGTTGGCTAGAAAGTCAAGCTTGTATGGTCGTGTGGAGACTCAGTAAAAGTGTGAGCAGAGTGTCCATATCCGGTTTCCGAGGTAAAGTGTGTTACATTTTGTTTTTGGTTCAAAGTGGGAGTCAGCCTGTGGGGAAGAAATGGTCTTTCTCAGCATACCTTACATTCATGGGAGGTCTTGAACATGATGTTTCAAACTTCCCAGTGCAGTATAAAAGAAAGAAAAGCTCCTGAACAAGGCAGTTTATTTTACTTTTCAGCGTGCACACTCAGCGGTGTTCAGGAGACCTAAGGGTTGTGTGCTGATTGGAAATTGCCAATAAATTTTTGCCCCAACTCCAGGGAAAGTTTCCATCAATGACTTCCAGGGTGACATTCCCATCTCTTCAAGGCTGGGAGGCTCCATCACTCTCCATGCCAAAGGGCTCTGGTGCTTCTCAGCTTTTCTTAGAGCACCTTGGGATAAAATGTGTCTGACTCTGGAATAAAATTTATTGCATCTAAAAAGCCAGGATGGATGGAGCTCTGAGCCACTTGATCTAGTGGAAGGGGACTGGAATGAGATGATTTTTAAGGCCCTTTCCAACCCAAACCATTCTATGACCCTTGCTGTCATAATTCAGTGATGGTTTGAAGATCATGAGTATCTTGTTGTAAGTCAGAGTGCTCTGCCTGGGGTTTAGATTTACACTTAGCCAAAAAGGTTCTAAGTGAGTTTGGGCTTCTTTTTCAGGTCTTTGCAGAAGGGAGGGTTGGGAATGTGTGAGTAAACACTGTCCTTGCTTGGACTTGATTTCACTTGAGGCATGTTGCTCTGGTTCCACTCCTGCCTCTCATGCTGCTGAAATTGGGGAGTGCCCTGCAGTGCCCCTTGGATGGGGATGGCAAATGGGGTCACCCCACCTTTGAGACTGGCATGGGCTGACCCTGGCAGCCTCCTCTCTCTGCAGCCCTCTGCACAAGCCATGTCTATCCATCAAGGATGCAACATGCAGGGGGAATGCAGGTCCCCAGGGAAAGCCTCTTGATCCCCACACCCTGTGTGTGTCAGACCTGACTGTGCTCTGGGGGCTTTCAGAGAAGAGAAAGAATTCATTCAGGAAGTGCCTCAAATCAAAACCCAAATTATTGTAATGAAATCTAAATGAAACTTTAATACAAGAGAAATAGCAAACAGGGATTTCCTCTCTTTTATGGGAGAACTGGCAATTTAAATTTAAAAAGTCAAAATTGGTGAGTGATACACAGTTCAAAGGAGAGTCAGAGTGTCCTGGTTCTGCCAGAGAGGCATTCAGCTGCAGATTCAGCCCTGTAGGCTTTTCTCTGCATGTAGACCCTTTTTTTAATCTGTCAGCTGCTTCTACTAAACCACTTTAAATTAAGTCTTGGTCAATGTCAGAGTTGAGATCTGTTTTATAGGGATGTATTTGTGGAAAAGCATCCAAATACCTGCCTCAGAACTTGTCAGCTATAACTATATTCTCAGCAGACGTTGAAAGCCATAAACCTCATGCTGAGGGCTTTGAATATCACTTAAGAGCTTAAGCCATGTTCTTGGAATGAGTTTATGAGAAAAACCCAGAGGGACTCAGCAGCAGGCAGGGGAAACTGCAGCTCTCCTTCCTTTTCTCTAGCTGAGGGGAAGGAATCCCAACGGATAGTAATGGTAAAGCCTTTTCCAAACAAGGCAGAATTTAACTTGCAGGGAAACTCCAGAAAATACTGAAAGCCAAACGTTGTCTTAAGTTAAGGTGCACATGATGGAGGGAGAGGTGGGATGGGTTGGTCAGACTGAAAGGGGAAGCATTTTCTGCATGTTAAAAGAGCTCATTAAAATGAATCTAATTGCTTGGCCCTCAAATTAACTGATAGCTGGTTGTCCTTCTTCAGCTGGCTCTGATCCCCTTCTGACACTACAGACAAGAGCAAGCAAGCAGCTCTGATTTAGAAATGTCAGCGTGGTTTAGGTTAGGGAGTGTTTGTAATAATTATGAATTGCCTTCATGGTTTGTTTGCTTTCCATAGCAATTGAGAGAAGACAGCAGCTGACAGCTGTGGAAATTTCTGGTGTTGTTCCCCTCGTATAGGACAACATGGATCTAATTAGTGTGCGCCAGCAGCGCTGTACTATTAAATTAATAATAATTAGAAAGCTATTTGCACCTGTGCTAATGTAACACTATTTGTCCCAAAGCACGTTAAAGCATTAAGCCTTTCAAGTCTCTAATGACACCAGCTTTACAAACGGGCAAACTGTGACGAGAGGCAGAGGCTTTCCCAGATGCACAAAAAATACTGAGGATCACTGTATTAAATAACTTTTTTTAAAGCACTGTGGGGGGAATCAGCGTTATTGAAAATAAAGCAAAGACTGTCTGGGCTACAAACAGATTCTGCTAGTGCTGTGCAAGACAAACACTGGGATTTTTAACAGATCAGTCAAGAGATTTGCTCTTAAAAAATCCCCCACAGACCTACTAGGATTCCTTTTGCCCTCTAAGCAACAGCGGAATGGAGATGTTTATTGAATTGCTATTCTGTGTTGGGCTTAGCTGGAGTGATTATGGTTGATATTTTTAGAGGAAGTAGATAGACCATAAGGAAACACATTGGAGTCTAAACTATACTTCATCCACACAAAATATTTGCTGTGGTTGAGTTTGTACCTCTTGAAATGTGACTCTTCAACTGAATTTTTGTTTAATTTTGGCACTGTTGATGGCAGGAGACAGCAGACAGCAATTCTGAAGATTGTGTACCATTCTTGGAAACACAGAAGAAAAAATTTTTACCAGGGCGACACCGTTTATTATCATTACTCCCAGATATTTGTTTTTATTATAGAGAGGTAGATAAGGCCAGCTGGGGTCAAACTGTCTGTGTGAGGCATCCTATTGGGAAAGATGGTCATTACCTCAGGAACAATTGCAGTTCAATGAATGCCAGGGTTCAGCAAAGTGTTTAAGCATGGATTTAATTGTAACCACATGCATGAGCTCCTTTGATGCTGCATCATATCGGAAGCTGTGATACAAGACAACAATTAGGCATATCCAGCAATACTGTGCTCCATGGACAGAGAGGGGAGCAAGGAGCTGGGAGGACATTACACAGGCCAAAGAGATGAAAGATGATGCTCTTTTTCCTTGTTGCTTGGTCTGAGGAGGCAGGAGGCTGCTTGATGAGAGGTAGAACACTTAATCCCATCAGAGCCACTCTATCCCACAGTGGTCCAAGGAAGCTGACATGCAGGTGTGCATGGCAGCAGGGTCAGGACTGCAGACTGAGAGCACCCTGGCCATGTGTGGGTGCTGCTGGAGCTGGTGGTGCCATTCTTAATGCCCAAAGCAGAGGTGATGGTCAAATATCTCCCTCTGAAGTAATTCTCCAGCAGAGGGGCAGTTGCTTCACAGGTGAGCATCTCTGGCCAGATTTAACTGTGTGAGTTTGTGGCCATGTTAGCAAATTACTGATGCTCCCTTGCTCACCAGCTTTGGCTGTATTCTGTATTCACCTCCTCCATCCCCTTCTGAGGTGGTGAGCAGCAGAGTGGCTGTCTGGCATTTCTGTGCCTCAGACAGAACCGGGACAGATTTTTAACACCTTCCCCACGTGGAGCTGAGTGTTTCAGCTGTCTGCATTTGCCTGTGATGTCAGGTTCTGCTGGGAGAAAGTTGTTCTGATCTTGTGTGTTTTGTAACAGGTCTTGCTGTGCTGGTGAATCTCTGCTGAGGGACTGCCTGCTCCCGTGTGAGGTGGGATTGCTGTCACTGCACTCGGCACATCCAGTTTTACCTGATCAGTGCTGAGGGCTGGCTGAAGCCTCTGACAGCATCCTCCCATCATTACTGAATCATTTTGAATCCATTTTACCCTTTCCTGCCTTTCTCGTGGTAGGAAGGCGGGAGGAAATGGTGATTTTTGCAGAAGTTATTTGTCCTTTGTGAACCCCCTTCGAATGAACTGATGTGCTTCACTCCATGCACAATGAAACATCAGCTCGGTGCCATCAAAGGGACGAGTTCTGCCCTCAAATGAGTGAGTGGGCAAGAAACTATGAGCTCTGCACATGTGTCTGAGGTCCTTATGTGTCTCATCTGCTCAGCATTGAACTCAGAGGCTTAAATCTACAGGCTCAGTGCTGAGCATGTGTCCTGCAATATTTATGGCTGTTGTTTAACTTTAATCTGAGCCGTTCATTTGCTTCCTGGTTCTCGTATAATTAGAACATATTAAACAGGAGCCAACCACAAGAAATAGAAAAGGTTAACACAGTTAGGAAATGTCAGTGGAATGAATACAGCTCACTAATTCACGGGTTCTTTCCATAAATATTTCCACCAGCCAAAATATTGACTTTAACCTTTTCCATCTCCTGCGTGTAAAGCTTTGTATTCCCTCGTCGCAGCAACAAATACCTCGGAGCATGGGGATGGTGCTCGGCACAGGGCAGGCACTCACAGTCTGCAGAGATGGTATTAATTAAGTGGCAGAGTCAGATTTCACCCTGGTAAGGGGCACACCCAGAGATGGAGAACTGGGATGTAATGAAAATGAGCAGCATGTTATAGCAGGGCTCACAGAAAATTGTTTAGGAGGACAGTTTGCAGCTGGTCCAGCAAATATCTAACCCCAAAAGGTTTTGCTGTGAGTAGCACAAGGGTTTGGATGTTTGGATTGAGAGATGTGGTGGGTCAGTGTCCTCTGCTGCTGGAGAAGTCCACATCTTGGATCTTTTTTCATGAATTGGTCAAAACCAATCTTAAAAGCTGTTTATGTTCTCTTAACTGCACTTCCCAGAGTGGGAGGTGGTTCCATCACCTCCTGACTCTAATGATGTAAAATTGGTTCTGGTGTCCCAGGATTCCTGAGCACCCTGAGCTGGTTTGCATTTATCGTGGAGGGGCTCCCATGGTCTGAGCTGCATTCAAGAAATCACCAGCTCCTACCTGTGGCTATTTCATGCTAAAATTTGTCTCCTGCCCAGATTTCCTCAGGATGCTAAATGAAAGGGGATCCACTACTGTTTTCCTTGAATCCCTACCAAACTCCTGCCTGTTTGAGAGTTAGAGATAAATCTTTCCGTGGGTCTGTAGTACTAAACCCAACAGCTGCTCTCAGGGTTAACTGTCCCCTGGGCTTTCCATGTGTGCATGGGGCACAGCTGCCTGTGGAAAACATGTTATTCCCTTCATCTGCTTCCCTGTGTGCTACCTGTGGTTTCAGCTGATAAGTGTTCTGGGTGTTTTCCTCTGGACCATCTCATAAAAGCAGCATGTGCTGTTAGAAAGCAGTGGGCTGCATCTTGGAAATTAAATCAGTCCTTCAAAGCTAAGGACTGGAATGCAATTTTCCCCATGCAGTATTCCTGGATAGATTTTTGTATCTCACAGCCTGCTGGGGTGCCTGCACATCCTGGGAGCAGGTACTGGGGGTGTTTGTGTCACAGGATACAAACAGCAAATCACAGAGGAGTTTGGGTTGGAAGGAACCTTAAAGCTCATTGAGTTCCACCCCCTGCCGTGGGCAGGGACACCTTTCACTATCCCAGGGTGCTCAGAACTTCACCCAACCTGGCCCTGAACACTTCCAAGGACAGGGCAGCCACAACTTCTCTGGGCAGCCTGTGCCAGGGCCTCACCACCCTCCCAGGGCAGATTTTCCCCCCAATATCCCATCTAACCCTGCCCTGTGTCAGTGAGAAGCCATTCACTCTTGTCCTGTCACTCCATGCCCTTGTCCCAAGTTCCTCTCCAGCTCTCTTGGAGCCCCTTTAGGCACTGGAAAGGACTCTAAGTACTCCCTTCTCCAGGCTGTATAAATCTGGGCCAAATACACATGTGGGTGTACACAGACCTTCTGTATCTTTAATACCAATTCACAGCACTGGTGTAATACCAGGCTCATGACAAAAATCAAGATTTGCCTTGAAATGGATATATCTTTTGTCAAAGGAACCACAGTGAAGCAACCCAATGAGACATAGAGTTGTTTTTTTACAAGGTTTTATACTGCTTTCATCCTCCTGGGATGTGTGTGCTTCCCATTAGTGTATTCCCCACCAACCTTGTCATCTGTCACAAGTGATTTGCTCTTTCTCATCTTCTCTCTCCCAGAGGAGAACTGGTTCTGAACAGAATTCAGTTAAGTTTTGGGGGGGAGCAGGGACGGTTGGTGGGGTTTTTGTTTTCTAAATTTCTGTGCAAATGTCCCCTGCTCGTTGCTTATTCTGGGAAAACAGGGCTAAAGATGCCTTCCTTTCTCTGCCTTTGGGGGCAGGTGGTGTGTGGTGGGTTGCATCAGCACCTGGGGCTTTTTGCACATGAAAAAAAGCATTCCAAGACCTTGCCAAGACCTTTTAAATCTTCTGGTCTTGCTGCTCTTTACCAGTTTAGTGGGTCAGATGTGATCAAGCCACCGGAGTGGGAACACACTGTTCCCCTGCCCCATACCTTGGGGCATGGCTGGAAAGGGCTGGTGCTGAAGGAGCTCTATATTTCCAGGCTCAAACCACCTGAAAAACAGCAGCAATGAGATTTTGAGGTTGAGGTGGTTCTGTTGTGCTGTAATCCTCTCTCCAGTATTGCTTGGCAGCACTCTGGCTGAAACCTCCACCTGTCATCTTGTGGGTGCCAGTGACGAAACTTCAGTCCAGCCCTCTGAATTATATGGAAAATGTTATTTCTTTTCCCTTAAAAAGAGCCACTTCAGGCCTGGGCATGAGGGTAGGTGCATGGAAAGTCACCTGGGAGTAAAACCTGCATCTGCCTGGAGTTTCACCACCACATCTATTCACGGTCACGTTAAGTAAGAATTATTCCCCCCCTTCCCCTGCCAAAATCTTCCTGTGAAGTCAGCTCCACTGAAAGCCACAAGGGCTGAGTCACTGTGCAGACCCTCGTAGCACATAATCACCTGGGGGATTATTTCCTCAGTAGAATAGCTGGAAAATCAAGCATGTCTGGCCACTGGAAAGGAGAAGGAATTCCTCCCTGCATCCAAAACCACGGGGAGGTGAGCCATGGCTGGCAGCCAGCTGCAGGGATGAGCCAGGAAGGCCAGGTGTTCTGTTTTGTAGAACACCTCTGGTGTTGGGCAAGGCACCACTCAAGACTTTGTCATCATCTGCTCCTTCGAAGAGGTTTTCTCCCAAGACAGCCTGGGTTTTGGCTTGGAGCTAAATCATGTCAGAAAGGTGTTTCTCATTGTCCCAATTATCATCAAGGAGCAGGGATTAGCTTCCTTTCTTGTGTTGCATGGGGATAATTTGGCGTTGGCATGACTTCTGAGTTGTTCTGATTGAAATGATTTAAAAGCTGAGGTCATGGCAGGGCTCCTTGCAAATATCCCCTTCAGCAGCACTTGCTGTTCTGTATTTTCAAGGCATCCCAGAGTGTTTTGACTTTTCTCAGGCAAAAAAAAAAGAAAAAAAGGAGAAGAGGCCCCAGCTAAGATTGGAAATGCTCATGCTTCTTGCTTGAGAGCAGGTTATTTACTGTTGTTCTTGGCGTGGGAGCAGTTCCAGGGCCATGAGCCTGGGTTTGGCTGTGTTCTCATGGCTGCCTGGCAGCACAGAGATTCCTGCTACACCAGAGGGGACAGAACCCCCATCCCCACATCAGCCCTGATGCCTGTTGGAGAGATTATTTAATTATCTCTGATAACTGGTGAACCAACCAGATAGATGCTCCTGATATTCAAGGAGCAAAATTATCCTCCAAGTGCTCAGAAAGTCTTGTTTGTCTACTAAAGTCAAGGCTAAAGAGGCAAAACTGCATGTCAGCTTAATTTTTAGCTGGGCTGCCAGCATGGGGATGGTTGCTTTGATCAGTGAAATAGGGAACAACTCCTTATAGAGAGATTTCAGTCTCTATGTGGGTGGGAAATCTGGGAAATCTCCTGGTGGGAGAATGCTAGTCTTGGTATCTTTCATAATAATACAAAATAACTTAAATATGAAAACTTCTACTTTTGCTACAACTGGCATAGTATTTCCTTAAATTATGATCCTCTGGATCTGTTTTTCTGTACAGGCCTTTTCATTTTCAGATGTCTTTCCAAATTTTATCTGACTGAACTGCCTTAGAAACACAATAAAACTGAGGGCAAAATATTGCCTTTCTTTGTTTCCTCCTAGGTAACGTCAGTCTTTCATCCTCATTTTGGATGAATGACTCTAGTTCTTCATAAAATTTCTTTTAGCATCCTGGTAAGAATTCCCTCTGGAATAGTTTATCATGTGCTGTAACACGAATATGAGGACAAGATTGACTGCCTTTCAAATTTTAACCTCAAAATTTTCGTCTGTCTTGGAGCCTTCCCTTGGCAGTCATCATCAAAGACCCTGTTAGTGCCTCTGTCAAGCTGCAGGCAGGGGTTCTGTTACAACAGGAGTGGTCTGGGAGCCAAAGTTAATCCTTCAGCTTCCCTTTAGAGCGGGATCTGAATGTGTGCTGGTGTTGTGGAGTGAAACCTGTGCAACAGATTATGGACCCTGGTCTATTCTCCATCACTCCATCATCGGTTCCCAAGGAATGCAGAGGCTTTGCTCCCCTCCGAGACCAGACAGCTTTTAAAAATGCTGTTGGCACTCAGTTGGTTTCCTCATTTATCAGGGCAAAAAGGCAACAAGAGGGGCTGCAGGCCCCTTCTCCCCTTGGCTTTACCTGGAGGAACACAGGAACTGTGAGGTGCATAACAGAGGAGCTGTAGCACATTGGGAGTGTGTCTGTGCCAGCCCGAGTGGAAGCCACAGGGCTTGATGCAGAAATTATCAGCTGAGACTGTTTGGTTTGTGTTTCATAGGGAGCTGGATGGGACTATAACATTCCCTTCTGGTTCTAAAAGTCTGTCAGAGGTAAAAATGTCCAATTTAGGTCGAACACCTCTGGTGTTCCTGAGCAGCTGTGGTAGCTGCATGGAAGCCTAATGGATGAAAGAAATGCACTGGAGGTGCTGTGCCTGAAGCATTGTGCATAAACCCCGACTTATTTCTTCTGCAGCAAACGAACTTGCAAAATATTTATTTGGCTGAGATTTCCATGGGAACAAGAGATCTATTTTGTACTGGGAGACATTTTTGTCTCTGGGAGTCCTTGAAAAACTGGCACAATGTGTGATACAGAAATGTTCCAGTGCTGCAAGTCATGAGGAAAGGTATTGTGGACCAGCACCTGGGGCTGGAATGTGAAGTGATTTAATTTAACAATTACATTTGCAGAGATTGAGTTGCCCAGGGTCTTGTACCTGTTGCATCTACTGTCATTGTAAACAGAACTCTCATACTGCTGCTGGATCAGTTGGAAGGCAAAAGTGTGGAGCCCTTGCACACAGGGCTCTCAGCATGTGCCAGAAGATGCAGGATGCAGTCCTGAGTCAACACTGGGTGAATGTGAACCCTCTGGTGCTCAAGAAGGGAGCATGGACTGACATGGAGGAACTGCTCGAGGCTCCCAGGAGTGAGCGTGGCGTGCTGTGTGTGAGGTGTGTGTGTGCTTGTGCAAACGTGGGCCCACAGGAGGGATGTTTCTGCACCTCTACACAGCCCAGATGTGCACGGGAAATGTGCACATGTGAACTGTGTGGGTGTTATTTGTGTAGCATCACAACTGAGTGAGCAAACTTGTAACCCAACCTCGTCACCGGCTGGGGCCAAGCTATGAGAAAATGGTTAAAGCCATGGAGAAAGAGGATACACAGCCTGACTTAGAGGTAAAGTTTTTCCATCTGACTTCAACTGGAGTTGGAATCATGTCCTAAGCTAATAACATTTACACCCATCAGAGGGAGGGGGCCTCGGCCCTGTAATGAGTCTGCAGTTTGTTCTGAGATACCTTTTTATTTTCTGCCATCTGAGCTGCTCCTGCTCGGGACAACCTTGGATGGGTATTTATAGAGCGAGAATGTGTGAAGCCTTCACCCTTCAAACATGTGCTCAGCCTGAGGAGCTGTAATGATTCATGTCCTTGCCTAATGACCATTGATTATATGCGAAAAACTTGGATAAATCTTCTGAGAGGCTTAAAACACGATGCATATCTGGATTATAAAACAGCCATATGGGTTGTGACTCATTTCTTCAGATGCTGTTCATAAAAACCAATTATATGGTCACTTTGGCTACCAGAAGGGATCTTTTCCGTTGCCCGTTTGTTTCCTAATACTGTATTTTATGACTCTTAGAAAATCACAAAATGCTTACAAATTAGATAATATTTCTGGCAAGAAGCATCTTCCGTGGAGACAGATCTGTGGCAGTTTAGTTAAAAGCAGGCTGGAACCCTAGGACAAGCTGAAATTTTTTAGCATTGATGTGCTGAAAACACCTGGCAGAAGAAAGGGGGAAATGCAAAGCGTCTGGGAAAAGAAGGGAGGCTGTGGAGGGAGGGAGAGGGGCAGCTGTTTGGTGGTGGGAGCACAGTGGCTGTCTCAGCTCTCTCATTCCTTGCCCAACTCATGAAGCCTGATGTTTTGGCAACTGATGTCTACAATTCAAAGCTCAAATCATTGCACTGTGATTACCCACCAGCTCCTGTTGTCTGTGCAAGGCTTGAACTCCATGTGATGGGAAGGGTGGTGGGGTTTGGCTCCCTGTGGGAAGGTGTAGGTGGCTGTGGCAGAAGCAGCTCCCTTGACTTCTGTAGTTAAAGTGTTGGAGAGATGAGGGGATGCTAAGAGTATGGTTTGTGATACAAAATGCAATTGAGATGCACAAAGTCTTGATAAAAATGGTATTCTGATTTTCATGGTCACCTGATACTGCAGCGTGGTCCTCCCTGGGGGGTTTTAGGGAAAGCTGAGAGTTGCTGTTCCTTCTCTGGGCTAAACCATTTGAGAGACTGGCAGTATCTTCTTCCCACCTTTACACTGTGCAGATTTTCTTCTGTGTTCTCTGTGAGTAGATTCTGCTTTTGTGTCACAGTGTCACAGGTCAACAGTAGCAGCATTTGCCTGCTGAGGGAGGAAGGGTAGGACAGCACCTCTGAACCTCCAGGATGGTTCTTGGTAGTACCCACAGGATTGTGACTCTGGGCTGTAAGTATTAGTGAAAAATATTCATTTAAAAGGAGCAAATCTGCAATGTATCCTTGTCAGAGAGCATTGCAACTACTTTAGATAACAGACTTTGTCTCCCAAATAAAGAAAGATTGATTATCTCAGATTATCTCATGCTCACTGAGTGTTTGCTCTGAATAAAATACAACTTAGCAACCAGCTGCCTGTGCCTGTGTATGTGAATCTGACAGATCCACTAACCTTTCCTGAAAGCCTTTTGATGTCCTGTGGCTGGTTGATTAAGAGTCCCTCAGGAGATGCAGGACTGCTCTTCAGATAAATCTCTTCTCATGCCCTGCCCTCGTAGTTCCACTGCCTGTCCCATGTGTGGGACATCCACTGACAGAAACCCACTCCAGAGCAAATGTTACCCTAACATAAACACATTGCTGCATTTCCTAATTTTATTTTTCTGGAGCAGTACATATAAATTGTTGTTTGCCCTTGCTCGGCTCTTTGAAATATTGCTCGGCCGCTCGCCGATCTTATCTTGCACAAATATTTACACACATTTGTACTTTGTAAGGCATGATTTAAATGGCCTTTGCTGGACAATTGAGGTGGTGCCTCTGTGATCCAACCCTCTGGTCCTGGGGTTGTGAGGGGGCCAGCCTGGGATGTGTGTCCCATGGAGGATTCTGGCTGACTCAGCCAGAAGGCTGCCAGCACTTCCCCAAAATCACCCACACTCCCATCCAAGCTTCTGACACCTTTCTGAGCAGCTTGATCTGCTGTCTACTCAATGAGCACAGAGCTGCTGTTGCAAGGATTTGTAGTGGCAGGAAAAAGGGGAATGGCTTCAAATTAGGTGGGATGTTAGGAAAAAATTCTTCCCTGTGAAGCCCTAGCACAGAGTCCCCAGAGAAGCTGTGGCTGCCTCATCCCTGGGAGTGTCCAGGGCCAGGTT
This sequence comes from Lanius collurio, assembly GCA_020086605.1. Classification (NCBI taxonomy): domain Eukaryota; kingdom Metazoa; phylum Chordata; class Aves; order Passeriformes; family Laniidae; genus Lanius; species Lanius collurio. The sequence continues at coordinate 21,840,400 of JACBWW010000016.1, forward strand.
GGATGGGGCTTGGAGCAACCTGGGATAATGGAAGGTGTCCCTACCCATGGCAGGGACAGGATGATTTTTAAGGTCCCTTCCAACCCAACCCATTCTATGACTCTTTGATTCTGTTTTTACAGCATCCCTTCTGACAAATATTAGAAGAAAGCATTTCAAGCATTCCTCTGTGGATGCTTTCCCTCCAACGGAAGTGTGTGTTTTGGGCAGGAGTTGCTGGGTGAGGCTGCACTCTCCAGAGAGCCAGACTGAACATTTGTGACGGCTCCTCTGGCCTTAAAACGTACGAATTTGTGCATTTCCGTGTTAAATGCATTTCTCTGTGCGTAAATCACCAGGCACTGTTTGCAGTGAGTCATCTGAAGGGAAAGATGCATCACTGCTGCGATCTTACTTGTGGCTCAGAGCTCACACTTGCTCAGAAATGGTGGGGAGGTCTTTGGGCTTGAATTTCTCCTGTTTAACCCTTTCTAAGATGTCCCAGTGTCAGCCCTGCTGCTCCAGTAATCAGCCATTATCTGGCTTGAGCCATGATTCAGCTTGTGCCCCTTCTTTTAAATCCCCAAACACAGAGTTAGGTGGAAGCAGTGGGAACAAACTGGATCCAAACAATGGTGAAAACAGCTCCAAGTCAATCCAGTGATGGGAGATTCTGTTTTTACAGAGGCCAGCAAAGTTCACCAAAGCCCATTAAGGCTTCGAGCCAGGTCAATGCTTCGTCAGGACGGCTGCGTGGTGAACTGTGCACCTAATGCACTTTTAATGAAAATGTTATCCTCTGGAGCCAGGCCAGGTACTGCTAGAGCAGGAGCAAAGACCCTCCTTTCCCTAGAAATCATGGGAAGAGATATTACAGTTATTTCATAAGCCTGTATGTTTTAAAAGTCTAAGAAATCCAGCCCACATCAACAGCAGAGCGAGCAGGCTGCTACACGGACACGTCATTTAATCACAATTTAATAAGGCTCCTGTATCAGACTTTCGTAATGAAACTTTTGGGCAGATACAAACAAAGGGGTCACTGTGGGAGAGAAGAATGCAGCCTTTGATTCAGGGTTTCTTTTTAGGGTTCACGACGGTTCGTTTTCAGCGAGCTGCTGGCGAAATGAAATGCTTTCCGCATGCCAACTGTTACCTCATAAATGGACCTTGTGAAAAGTAATTTGTGATCACAAGATCATTATCAGCCTCCTCAGCCCAGCTCCTGTGAGAAGGGCGAGTTCTTCTTCCCTGGAAGAAGCCTTTGGGTGTTCAGTCCTCTCACAAGTGCTCCAGAGAGGTGTTTAAGGCCTGGATGACAAAAAGGTGTTATTTTAATAATACAACAGAGCTGCTGGGAGCCAAAAAGCTGGACTAGGACAAATATGCTCAGCTTGGTGGGCTTGGGCATTTTGAGAGGACACAAAGGTGATGATGGATGAGGCAGGGATGAGCTGCCTGCACGGAGGAACAAAATCTGCTGAGCCAAAGGATGCCAGAGGATCTTCACCCCCACTGATGCTAATGATCCTCCCCAGTCTCCATGTTTTGTGTGGTTGTTCTGTGAGCTGGTGAGTCACTGAGAGGGGGAGAGGGCCATGAATGATCTGGGAAAGGTCAGTGGAGATGGCATGAGGAGGAGAAAGGTGTCTTTGCTGTCAGTCTGAGACTTGGTGTTGCTATTCCCCTTGCTCACCAGCCTTCTGGTTATAGTGTGGTCCCCCTTGATCTGCAGAGTGGGAGTGGGGGCCCAGGACCCATCAAGGAGGCACATCCACCACCCATCACAGCTCTGATGGACAACATCATCTGAAGATTCATCTTCCATCCCTGGAGGAAATAAAATGCAGCCTCTGAGCATTTTCAAGGCATAAATTTAGTTGGCTCATGCAGCACCTGGAAAGCTTTGGCCCAAAAGGACAAGCTGGAAAATACAGATTGGTTTGGGTTTTTTTTAATCCATGACCTGTTGACTCTTCCTGGACTCTTTGAGTTTTTTCCTTCCAGTCTTTTCTTGAAACTTGCTTGTTTCAGGGTGCAATAACTTGTTTTTAACCAGCCCTTGGGGTGTGGTGTGTACTGAACACAGCACTGCTACTGGAGAGGAGGACTCTTAACTTCAGTATTTTGTCGTGGATGGTGCTCCTCATTTTTTCATTAGGACTCTCCTGGTGTGCCATGTGTGGCAGCATGTTGTTCCCAAGGATTCCTGCAGCCCATTCCTAGGGCTGCTCAGCTTTAATTTTGTCCCTCATGTGTTTTGTTCTTGTAAATATGACACAGGCGTTGGGCTGGACAGTTGCGTTTTGCGTATCGGAAAAAATAACTAAACTCTCCAGTGATTCTCACCGCAAGGAAAGATTTATTGGAGGAAAAAAAGAATTTAGAGTTGTTTTTCTCTTGTGAGGCTCTTTGAGGCCCGGCTTCACATTGCTGTCATCTCTGGTGTGGTGCTGGGAAACGGAGAGCAGCCTCTCCTCTGTCAGGGTGTGGGTCTCCAGGTGACCTCCCAGATGCTTTTGGCAGCTGCCCACCTCAAGAGCTTATTCAGTGAGCACCAGCTTCTTGATGTCCCTCCAGAAGCCCCTCCTGGAAGCTCTTTGCTCATGTGATGAAGGCACAGAATTGTCATAATTGATGTGAGCTGAGCAAGGCTCATCCAGTGTGTGCTCCTGTTCACCTGGAGCTCCCTGTTCACCTGTGCTGGGCTGTGTTTTGGACAGTTTCTGTATTTCTGACAGTTTCTGTGCTTCTGGCTGGGCTTGCTGACAAATGCCATGTGTTATCTTGCTTTTCCCTGCCATGAGGGACGTGGTGCCCCTGGTTAAGATGGAGTCAGTGTTGCTTCAGTTCAGGCTTCCTGAGCTCCAAATGTGATGTATTAAAGAGGAATTGTCACCTGCATCCATCTGTGGCTCTTCCAAGCAAAGGAAGCCTCCAGCATGTGCACTTAAGTCCCACTGTGGACAGGGGTCAGGCAGCTGTCCTGGTTCCTACACATCTCCATAACTGTTATCTCTTTTGTATTAAACAAGGACAACTTAGATTTTCTTTATCATGCTCTAAGGCTGGAGAAATGTTAGAATTATGGAACCAGTCCCTTTGCTATTTTTTTTTCTGTTCACCCATCTGTTTTCTGAATTGGTGCAAGGTGGATTAAGATCCTGCCTGAAAGATCTGTCCTTTTCCTTTAAGAAAAAAGCAATAAGGTAAAGCACAAAAATTGTCAGTACTTTTTTCTTCATCCTGGAGCTTTCTTGGCTCTAAACTCTTTTCGACAGTGTGCTTTATCTGCAACAATAAATGCAGGAGTGCTGCACTTAAAGCCATCAGGATTTCCTTGCCAGTGGTCCTGTGTTATGTGAACAGTCAGAGAAGTTGCTGCTTCCCTGATTACAAATACAAAAATGGCAAACAAGCAAAAGATGCTCTCAGCTTCTGCCCAAAGTTTGTTAAAAAACACAGTGCCAAATGCACTCCAGTGACATCTAAACATCAGAGTTACTCCTGAATAACAGGGTGGCAAAAATGCATCTTCCTGAGGGGAGAGACAGTGGGTGACAGGTGAGGGGACAGGGATTTTGTGCCTGTCTACTGCTGGTTCAATGCAGGATGCAGTATCCTCCCCACCACTCGCTCATCTTTCATAGCCATCCTTTCTAGCAAAGCTTTGCATGTTATCCTTGGCTGCTCTGAGATAGGGTATTGTATCCCTGGCTGCATCTGATACTAACAAAATGTGGCTGAAACAAAATATAAAGTTCTCAAAGCAGCCCTCACTTTCATATTTTCACATCAGAAGCAGGGCATTTGTCCATCAGTGGCTCCGATACAATTGTGGGGAATAAAGACAGCCCGTTTGCAGGCTCTCCATAAATAAGCCTTGCTGCTCCTCAACCTAGTTTTCCTGGCAGAATCTTTTGCTTTCTCATGTGTCAGAAGACCTTCCCAAAGTTGCTGCTGAAGCGCCAAATGCCTCTGTAAAGACTTTTGCAGAAGCTGAGGTTACACGGCCTCTCTTTAAATCAGAGCTGAACTGTTTGGAGTGTGTCTGCCTTCCACGTGATGCTGTTTCCAAAAACCAGGCCCTTTCTGCCTTCTGCAGGTCCTCCTGCCAGGCCACCAGAGCGCTCTCAAATGCTGAGTCACATACTAGACCCTAATGTGCCACCACAGCCCTGGTGTTGGGCTGATTCCCAGCATGGGTGAACACTGCTCTGCCAGCCCCGGTCTGTGCCCACCAGCCCAAAAAAATGGGTCCTGGAGTTCAAGAGTGAGGGGGTTGAGAGGCACAAGAAGCTGGGAGGAGACACAGCCAGGACAGCTGATTCCAGCTGACCAAAGGGATATGACATGAGGAAGTTTCTTCACCCAACAGGTTGTCAAACACTGCTGTCCAGGGCCTCGGTGGAGTTCCCATCCCTGGAGGGATTTAATAGAAATGTAGATGTGGCACTTGGGGACATGGTTTTCTGCTGGGTTAATGGATGGACTCAAAGATCTTTTCCAGCCTAAATGATTCTGTGATTCTCTGCTTCCTGCAGTGGAGGATGTGCCCTTTCTCCTTTTTGCGCACTCATGGCTCCACAAAGCCTCGAATACAGTTGGAGTTCTGAGGTCTCATGTGTTAGTGAGTGGTAAAACACAAAGCTGGAGAAGGACAATGATATGATAGGGCATGATGGATGTCCATCAGTGGCTAAAGCTCTCCAGAGCAGGAACAAGCAGCATGAAGGCTGTACCTTACCTGGCTGGCAGCAGTGTCTCCTGCAGAAGCACATTCCCGTGGCCATCAGTGCTGGCTCTCCAGGAAACCCTTTTGCTAGGAAACCTTGTGTGGTCAACACAAACATCCCTTGCCTCCAGCTGGCTGTGGCTTGAGCTCTGGGAATTCCCAGGGGAGGTGATCCAAGGACAGTGGTGTGTGGCTGGGAGGGAGTGCTCCTTGTGGAGGCCGGGGTAGCTGAGACCTCCTACCAGGGGACAGCCCCATTCCTCATGTGCCCCAGTGCCATGGGGCTGGAAGGATCCTCACAGCACAGGAGCAACCCCCAGCACCACATGAGCTCCCTCTGAGTGTGATGCCCTTCCCAGCTTTGATTTGGGATCAGTAAGTCCTCCCACCACCGTTGCTACCTCTTGTAAAGGAGCTGTTGGGTAACCCCGATGTGGAGTGAGCTGCACACACCCCTGAGCGAAGAAGGAATAAAAATGCCTGGAGCATCCCAGTACCCAGCACAGGAAAGGTGGATTTTCATTTGTTGCTGAGATATCAAGGGCAGGGAAGTGCAGAAGCAGCTCTGGAGGAGCTGAGCAGAAGGGCTTGAAGAGTAGGAAGCATTGGCCAAATAAAAGTGGAGGATGTTTATGGTGTGAAATCAGGAAGTGTCTTCAGGAAGCTGGTAGGAAAATCCAGCTGAGATAGGAGAGGGGAAAGCAAGGATGCTGAGAAGGAGAGGAGGGGCACTCTGCCTTGTTTAGTCACATTTATAGAAAACTGGACCATCCTCGGCTCTTGTTCAGTTCGGAGCTGCCCAGATTTCCCTGCCTGCCCCATCCCTGCTATTCCCATGCAGGAAGAGGTGCTGGTGTGTGCAGGGTTGTTCTGGGGCTGGAAGTTATTCCAAGAAGCATCAGCAAGGCCGAGCTCGTCAGTGCTGTCACACATGGACCTTGAGGGGGTGAACTTGGCTCCTCAAATTAACATGTTTGGGCTGTCAGAAAGAAAAGAGCAGTGGAAGAAAACGGGGTCTCTTTTTTTGTTTGTTTGGGGTTTTTTCAGTTTTTTCTTTTTCCACAACTGCCACTGAAGGTCTCACTGTGTTGCAGGAGGCACCTCTGTTTTATACAACTTAAATGAAAGCTCCATTTTTCTCTTCTTTAAGCAGAGAATAAAATGGGCTTGTAAGACCTCCCAGAAGGGTAACAGGTATCATTCAAACCTGAAGGAAGAGCACTGGACAACACTCTCAGGCACAGGTTGGGATTTCATGATCCTTGTGGGTCTCTTCCAATGCAGGAGACTCTGGGATTCACTGCCTTGCTGTCTTGCATAGAACTGTTGGCACTAAAAGTTCTCAGTTTTATCTCTCTAAGTTACCTCAAACTTCTGGTGTGGTGCAGATTAGTGAACATAGTCCTGTTAAAAAACAACAAATTCTTAGGATGTGATCCTAAGGCAGAGCATAAAAGCTACAAATTACTAAATACGTGGGACAAATTAAAGGTAATAATCTTTATAGTCCTTCACTTCCAATCCATCCAATCCATCATTAATTGTGCATGCTGTGGTCACTCTCAAATTCACTGCTGCAGGAAATCATCCAAGCCAAATGTCCTGGCTGCTATAACTTTATTTTTTGAGGAATGTTTTAATTTCGCATGTTTAGGTTAGCCAGGCAGCACAAGAAGTGTCTTTATTCACCTTTCAAGACATCACATGGTTTCATGGGGAGGAATTATTTTGCATTGGTGAGCAATAATGACCGAATGGGGCCATTGCTGGAGGGGAAGGAATCACTTTCTTCTGCATTACACTTCCTTCACAGTGAGGGCAAGAGGCTCCACAGGAGAGATGTAAGATCTGGTGGTAGGCAAGGCTGATATTACCATATATTTGATTTAAATTTTAATCAAATGGAATTGTTTTTCAAATGCAGATAACGCAGCAATGGCTCCAAAAATAAAACACGGACAAGCAATCTATCAGGCATGTCTGTCAGCAAAACAGACTCCATCTCATAAACCTGCCAAAACAGCTCTTTACTTCAAACAATAAAACTGGGAGGAATGGAAAACCTCAGCTTTAAAAAGCTTTGTATGTTAAAAAAAATAAAAAAAAAAAATAAAAAAAACCCCCTATCAATCGGTGTGATTTGGACAAGGTTAATGTAAAAATGAAAGCCATTCAATAAATCTTTTAGTGGAGATCAAAAGCAATGAGTGCAGGAAACCAGAAAATTGATGATACGACATTTTCCGACACTCCATAACATTCGTGTTATTCAGGGAACTGCCAACCACAATTGTTCGAATACTCCTTTAACCGATGTTGTTACTTGAACTCATGAGCCAGCCACTGCTCTCCCCGAGGAAAACCATATGGGAAGACAGTAGCTCAATTAAAAGTAATGTGGTGTGTGGCTCTTAATCCTTGCTTGAGCCCTTGTGCCAGCAAGATCTTAAGTATGTGCTTAAATTTAAACCTGTGCTCAATTGTTGTCTGTTTTATGCGTATTTCTTGAGCGAAATACCCAAAACAATATCGAATCTGCTTTTGCAAAGGGCCTGCTCTGCTTGTGCTCAGAGGTGGCACCTGTGTTCTCCTGGGTGCACTGGGCTCTGTGAGGATTTGGGGGTGGTTTCTGTCGTGGATAAATACAGATTTGTGATTTCAAAGCCGGATTTGAATGCTGTCTCCCTCTAGTGTTGTGAAAACACTTGGAGAAGCAGCTGAGGGGGATGCCAGGGATTCAACGCCCAAGGTGCTCTCCCAGCTAAGTGAGCAGCACACAGATGCCAGCACGACCCGTGGATGGCCAGAGGAAAGGGCTTGGAGGAACTCTGGGTGGGGAGCATCAGGCTGTGAGCAGAGCTGCTGCTGGCTGGTTTGGCTGATGAATCAGGTCCGTTTTGGCTGGGCTGTGCTGGGTCTCCTGCTCTGCTGCAGGGATGGCTGCTCCGTTGCGTGCCGGCGTCTGTGCTGACTGGGAGTCTGGCATCCTCCTGCCTGTCCTGGAAATTAGTGACATCTGAGGAGAGGGAGTGATGAAAACAAGATTATGGGAAGCTCACTCGCATGTGGAAAGGAAAAATATGGGTGTTGGAGGCTTCCTGTGGGTCACGCAGGTTGGGTTGTGCCCCTCTCATCACGTGCCAGCCGGTGTCCACAGAGCCCAAGACCTGCTCCACAGAGAGGTGGTGACATGGCATTGTCCCCCTCTGCTCAGGCTCCCACAGCTGATCCCACCAGATGGGAACAGCGTGTGGAATGGAGCTGAAAACGTGCTTGTTTTCCTTGCATCCCCCTTTGCCTCCCCTTTGGTGGGGGCAGTGCTGCCTGCACCTTGGCTGTGTGCTCACAATGGACAATGTCCCATGGAAGATGTGCCAGCTTCACTTCTTTTCCCATGGTATTTTACCACTCATTAATCCTTTTGATTTTTAGCCTCTTTGAAGCCCAGGGTTTGGATGTCTTTCAGCTCCCACTGAAATCGGACATGAAAACACTTCAACCAGTGCAAAAGTTTAAACCCTTTATTCATCCACCCTGGAAAAGCTTCAGCTTGATACGCTGACAATGACTGACTTCATTATGTTTATCTTTTGGCAATATCTCCTTCTGCAATTGATAGTGCCTTGGCTTTTCCTGGTGCCAGGTTGAATTTCCAGCCCCTGTGAATGAACCAGGCCTTGGTGTTGCTCTGCCAGGCTGAGCCATGTGCAGGGCAGGCCGTGATTTCACTGGTAAATACACAGAGGAGTAACATAAACATGTAGCCCAACAGCACACACAGACACACACATATGATAAAAAGTCTGGTCTTTCACCTAATTTAGACCAGAAAATTGGCATCTGATTTTATTGTTCAGGCTGACTCCAAGAACACAAACATATTTTTTCCTTCAAAATGAGAACTGCCAAAATATAAAGAATGGTATCTGCTGCTTTGGGCTAATTGGGATTAACTGTTTCCTGGCTGTTTTTTGTGCAACAAGTGCTATTTTACTCCGTTTAGAACAGCAATGCTTCCAAGGCTGGCTTAGGGAAATGGCTGTACCCCTGCCATCAGATCCCTGCCGGAGGCACTTTCTGACCTGTGTCTTTAAAAGGGTAATAATCTCTGTTCCCAAAGCCTCAGCCCTACGATGCTGCCAGCCCAGCTCCTGCTGCAGCGTGGAGAGGTGAATTTAGAACAGCCAAGCCAGACAGGAAAGCATGGCATGGAAAATGCTGAGCTTTCCGCAATTTGCTTCCATTTTAATTAGCATTTTCTGCACACTTTTGATTTCTGATTTTCCTGCCCAGCTGTTGAGACTATTCATATTTCTGGAAATATTTCCAAAAGGCAGGGGAAAAAAGCACAACCCTATCGCCAGCCCAAGTGCTTAATTAAAATAGTTGGAATTAGAATAACATTGCAATTAGTGTTGTGTCTATTGGCCTTCCGGGGTTTAGGATCTGTGCTTTCAAGCCTTCTGCTGTAAACATGGGTTTGGAAATCTATCTTGGGGTTTCAAAATAGCCAAATGTTGCAAAACCCACCAGAAGGAGTGAGAGAGCTGGGAACACTGGCCTTGCAGGATGATAGGGGAGAACCCACCCGTTGCCTGTGGCTCTGTTTGGGATGTTGAAATAGGGGCAGGAAAAAAAATATCCCATGGCTTGTAAGGGCTGATTTGAAGAATCCCACTGAAAAATCTGTGTGGAAAGCATGGCATGTTCTACAGAGCAAACATGCAGCATATTTTTAGCCCCATTTCCTGACACCTTGAGTATTAACTGCTTCCAGACCCGGAGCATTGGACAGGGATGGTCTGAGCCTCTGGAATTCATGAGCTGATCGTGCACAGCCCGTGTGTGACAGGGTGGCTGCTGCAACTGCAGAGCAGGAGGGAAGGAAGAGGGGGATTTTTGATGCAGCTCCCAGGAGATTTCTCGAGGCAGGGACGCCTGAGAGCTGTGGTGTGCAACTCACCCAGCTGTTCGTGCCGTGCTGGGAGCAGAGCACACCTGGCCACAAGCTGTTCCTGGCAGTAGGGACATGGGCAGGCACGTGATGCTGTCCCCAGGGATGCCACATAGGGCCACCAGCTCCACCAGCCTTCCCTCCCCATCAGCTGGCATGCTGCCCTGTCTCCAGGGACACAGGGTGGACCAGGCTGGAAAGGTGCTTGGTGCCCAGGGGGTCACAGCAGTGGGTGATGTATGAATAATTTATCTCTCTGGCAAGAGGTCCCTGGGATGCCCCTCAGCCTAAATATGTGCCAAAGATCTAAGCTGGCCCCTGAGAAAACAGAATCCCAAAGATCTGAGCTGACCCCCCGGAAGACAGCTGAGACAGAAGCCATCAGAGGTGGGGATCTGCTGGCTTTCCTTGCTCTCATCACAGCTTTCAGTAATGCCACACAGGGATGATCCTCTTGCTCCTTCCCACCGTCCCTGGCTGACCTGGCCTCCAGCACTGCCAGCCCCGAGGGGCAGAGGATGATGCACAAAGACCATCAATTCCTTGAAAATTCCCTCCAGTTTTATTTATTCAATATTATGCCAAGCTGTGCAAAGGTTGTGAGAGGAGAGGTAAAGGCCTGGGGGAGGAAGAACGTTCTAGGAATGATCTCTCCTTGGATGACCTTTATACACTGAAGGACATACATGAGCAGTGGAGAGAAGGATAAGGGAAATTGTTTACCCAGGGAAAGGGATGCTTTCCTAGAGCTATGGGCATTTAAACTTCCCAACAGAGCACACTTTGGTGGGTACAAATGGGAGATCTCCGTACCCCTGCCAGTCTGTTTTTGCTGCTGGTCATTGAGGAAACTACTAAGCCAGCTGAGGGAACACTGATTTTGAGTTTAGAGGATTATGGAATATTCTGATTTGTAAGGACCCATAAGGATCGAGTCCAACTCTTCAGTAAATGGCCCAAACAGTGATCAAACCCACACCCTTGGAGTTATCAGCACCATCAGCACCATGCTCTAACCAACTGAGCTCATCTCACTGGTTTGTTTGTTTAGTTTTGGACTCTGATGTGAAAATCTGGGGCAAATCAAGAAAAAACAAAGGAAAGATCTTTCTTGGGAAGAAAGAAAATCAGCCTCAGAAATCCATGTTGTATTTCATAACTCTGTGAAGAGGAAGAGCACATGGATAGCCCTCCCCACCACCTGCATGAGACTAATTCTGAGTCTAGAAAATAAGTGATCCCACAAAAAGGATCCAGGCAAGGTAACAGGACCTCCAAGGCCATGAAAGAAGTCATGGATCTTCCCTCCTCTTTGCTGCTTTTGCCTCCCAGAATTGTGTCACTGGATTCACCTTTGTTGATGTGATTTTCCCCTCCAGAGGAAGGGGGAGAGAAGCCCAGACCCCAATTCCTCACACCTGGCTCTGACTCCCTGCTCGATCCCCAGAACTGGTGATGTGCCAAGTGACAAGGGGCTGCCTTCAGTTTGGGTGTCAAATGGGGAGAGGTGGCTCGTGAAGGACACTCAGCTCTGGGGCAGGGCTCAGCTCTCAGCTCACAGCAGTCATGAGGAGTAGGATGGGGAGGCACAAACACGGACCATGGGCAAAGAGAGGTGTTGGACTCTCAGGTGATGCTCAGGCTGAAGCGATGGAGGAAGATTCCTGAGAGCTGAGGAAGGCTCAGAGCATGGCCACCACAGCTTTTGTGGCTGTGGCACCTTACCCCCAAAGAGAAATATAAAGATTTTGGCATCTTGGATCGATCCTGGGAGCTGTGCACGTGCTTCAGGAGCAGCAGCTTTCCGTCTCCTTTCTATCCCTGCTTCTGATTTACTCTGTCACCTCAGGCAAATCATTTAACCCTGGCTTCAACCTATTTTACGGGGATGTTGCAAGGCTTAATTAGGGCTTGTAAAAGGTCTTGAGTTCCTGAGAGGTGCCTGCTGGATTAGGGTGATTAATCACATGTTGATGGGAGAGATATTGTAGGGGTAAATCCAAGCAGTCAACAATAGGGCAGATGATATTTTTCCCGGGGGGAATAAGATGAGGGGGTTGTGAAAGCATGTACATATCAGGTTTATTAATTCTGGATATCAAGCTGTTGAAACTGTAGGGAGGCTCTGTGGTCAAAACCACAGAAATCGGACTGTATAGCTGAGAAAAAGACATTCAGCATTTCCACAAAAATCAATCAAAGGCACATAAATTAGGGTGTTCCACCCCCCCTTCCCCCTCCGCCCCGACTTCAAAGTCACAAAGGAGAGCAGTTTGCAAAATTTCAAGTTTTGGAAATAAAAGTTTGGCACTTGTTCCGAGCACCCTCGGAAAGCACACTGGAATCACCTTGTTAGTATTCATCGCTGCGGAGCAAAAGGGGAGATTATTCAGATGAGGAGGAGGAGGGGAAGAAAAAACCCCCCACATTTCGCTGAACTTTATGCAGTTTTTCGCATGATTGCCCAATTGCCCTTCCATATAGGAGAGGAGGGGGGAAATGCCAGGCTTTGTACGGTTATTTTCAGGATGACCCAGTCCTCCTTCTTTGCGGAAGAAACACAGAGAGAACACTGGCCTGCTGAACTCGGATTTTGGGTTAATTTTTTTGGCCCGGTTCTTTTCTGCTACAACTTCCTCTCCTTCAGTAGGCTGGTCCCTAATTTACACCAGCACAACGAAAAGGAGCTGGGCTTGGGAAGCAAAGCAGGGGAAGGCTGAGCTGGGCTTTGATGGGCTTTAGAACTGGGCGGGCTGTGCCCCAGGAGCTGATGGTGACAAAGGGAGGGACCCTGCGCTGGGCTGGGTGAGCGGAGATTTGCCTTTGAATAGCGAGGGGGGCTCTCCAGGGCCGGGGTGACCGGGAGGAATGCAGCGAGCCCTGGCTCTGACAAACCAGGGTGATTTCATCCGCTTTGCAGAGACAGAGCATAAATCAATATTGTTTTGTACATCGCTTGGCTTGCCACGTTTTTTTTTCCTTGGGGAACATCCAGTATCCGTGTAGGATGGGGAAGGATGTCGCAGGGGAGAGGGGGTGGCTGTGCCCTCTCAATGTGCAGCTCAGTGAAAACTGGATTTTTATCCTTCCAGGGACCAAACAGAGCCAGCCAAAACCAGAGATTATCATCACTAAGGAATCCTGCCTGGGGAGCTCCCACCAACCAGGAGAGCAGTTCGTTTGGGATTTTTTTTAAAGCATTTTTTTTAATGGCAAGGCAGTTTTAGTTGAGCTAAATGAAGCTTATTGCAGCAGGGAATTCATCGTGCACATGCTTAAAAATCTTTAAAGATTGGATATTTCACTCCAGCAAATAATCAAGTCCCAGGAACAATTTAGATGAGTAATATATTAAAAACAGGCTTGCACAGATCCAAGAAAAACGTTGGAGGATCCATAGGGGTCATTGTTATGCACCGCAGGCTTAAATATATTGACTTTTACAACTGCAAATGGATGGTTGCAGAGTGGTTTCCACCGAAGAGCAGTTTCAGTTGTGATAACTCATACAAAGTGAAATTCAGTCCTGTGCTCGGAGCCGGCATGAGGTCTAGGAACCGAGTGAACTTAATCTTTATCTCTGTCCAAACATTACATCTCTTTAATCCTTGAGGCATGCCATTCCTGGGAGGATCCTGCATAAAGGATGCAATAGAGCAGGGCAGGAATCAGATTTGTTATTTATGGAAAAAATCTGAAATTAGAGAAAACACGTTCTGAAATTACAGGAAAGAAAACATTTTTGCAGAGGGGAAGAAAATCTCAAACTCAAAAATAAACTGATTTTTTTTTCACAAATAAAACTGTTTTTTCCTTCTCTAAGATTACATCATTGTATTGCAAATGAAAGAGAAAGATGAAATGTGCCAGCCAGTGTAATGCCAACACTTCTGTTTCAGGAAAATCAGAATGCATTTTATGGAGGGGGCTTCTTTTTTATATAAATTTTGTAAAGCTTATAGATTTTTCTAGAATAATATTCTTTTTCTGGAGAAAAAAAAAAAAAAACAAACCAAAACCAAAAGAGCAAAATAACAAGCAAAGAACTTTCTTTTGGAAAATGTGCAAACTACTCTGCTAAACCCAAAACATCTATGGAAGTCTGAGATGTGAAAGTGCATAGATAAGAAATATTTAATGGAAATGGGTAGGATGTGGCCATAAATACTCCAGCTTCTCTGTGGCTCTGTGATCTGTTCTTCTGGACTACTAGAAAAGATGTAACAATGAAATCAGCTGTCATGGGCAATGCCTTGGGATCGCTGGGGTTTCCTTGGCTGGGATTGCCTGAACCAAGACACGCTGTTTGCACGCAACATATGCACAAAACTATCCCATCTACTGAGAAGTGTTGGTTTGCACTTGTCAGAGTTATGCAAATCTCTAGAATGTTACTGAGGTGACTTGAATTAATTTTTAATCAAATTTATACTCTCGTGCCAGAAAAAACGGTTGATGAAACTGGGTTTCCATTGGCACCAAGACCTAAACACTCAGCAAATAAACCAGCATGGGAGCCATAATCAGCCTGGGAGGAGCAGCCCCCGGCACAGCCAGATCCCTCAAGAGTGCTGAATAGCTGCATTTCTGTAATGCTTCCTCCTATGACGTGGTGTGACAGCAGATATTTCCTCCCTGAAGATGAATTTGTCACTAACAAACCAGGAGAGGTGACAGTGGCAGAAGCAGGGCTTGTAATCACCGTCAGCAGCAAGGTATTTTGCAGGAGCCCAAGCATCTGAAGGGAAATATTTTGCTTTATTCCAAAAAGACTCATTTCTGGTCCATTGGAGGAGCTATGCCATTTACTAATTAGGGAATTGGGAGCTGGGGGCCCACGGGTTGTAATCCTTGGCTGAGTGGAGCAGTGTGTTCATTACAGCCATCACTCATCTCCCTCCTCTCTCATTTTCCTGATCTGTAAATTGAGGTTAATACCCTCTGTACACCGAGGGTGCAAGGAGGATTAATCAGAGGGTATCCAGAGCACTGCAGCCTTTTCCTTGGGTGATGGAAGGAGCTCCTGGAGATACTGGAAAGCCTCACTGGGAAATTTTGTTTTCCACTGAGAACCTGAACGTTCTGAATTGCTGAGATGTTACTGTTTTTACCTCAAAATTACCAAAATATGAAGCAATTGTTTCTGGCTCAAGGAGGATGGGAGGAAAAACTGACCTTTGAAAAGTGTTTAATAGGTTTACCTGTGAAGGGGAGAGGGGGGATTTTTCTTGTTGAAAAAAGATCCTAACTGAAACACCCCAAATACTTGGCAGCTGCATAATCACGAGTTTAATAGAGCCCTTGGTTTTCCTGTTACAATAAATGAGGTCTGCTCTGCTTTAGAAACAAAGCAGAGGGGAAGCAAGCTAACCAAAACCCCATCCCTCATGGGAGTCCAGAAAAATGGGGTCACTATTGGGCACATCTCAAAACCTGCCCAGGAACGGTGTGTTCTCAAGCTGACTGCATTTACCCACCAGCCTCTTGTTGGGCTACATTAGCAAACAAAACAAACTGGACTGACAGTTTGTGCTGCACTGACAGTGCCACTCCCAATGGCTTTTCCAGTTCCAGGGATGGAGCAGGCAGCTTAACTACTTATTTATCCGAGCCTGCTCACCCAGAAAGGACCCAACCTGATGGATGGCCCCTGACCTCCTCACTCTGCATGGCCACCAGCCAGACTGCCACTTGGGTGTCTCCAGCAAGCCTCCCATCTGGCAAGAGTCCAGCCCATTTTTGCTGCCTACCAGGGTAAGAAATACTACACTTCCCTGAATGGGTGACCCCCGAGTCACGGGCAGCTTAAAGAGAAGCATAAGTTATCTGGACTTGCAGCCATGAAACCATTCTCTGGGAGGAAAGGGTAAACAAACAAATCATTTATTAGCAAGTAAAATTGTTTTTTCTTTGAAATGCAAAAATGTGCTCTCTGGTGAGTTATGTTTTTAGCTTCACCCTTCGATCTCACCAGGCGAAGCCCAGGCATGTCAGGAGCAAAGCTGCTTTCAAGTCACCCGTCCAGCTGGTCCTCTGTAGGGCGGTGTAGGGGTGCTTAATCACTCAGGGCAGCACAGGATTAGGGGCAGCTCAGCCCCTGACCGTGGGGACAGCAGGATGTGACTGAGGATATGGGGCAGCACCAGTGAGGACACCCCGATGTCCTGAGGCTTTGGTGAGGGGAGGATGATCTTGGGTACCACCATGGGGGTTGGGGAGGGTGTTCACATAGAGCTAAAGAGGGAGAAAGGGAACAGGTCTGTGGCATTCATGGACATGAGATGTGTCTGGAGAACGTGCTGGTTTGTCCTGTGGAGCCCTGATCCCCTGGGAACAGGAGTCTGTCCCCTGGGAGCAGCCTCTGCTCCCTGCTCTGTTGCAGACGGTGTGGGGCAGGCTCTGGAGAGGGCAAGGTGTCAGAGCTGTGGTGTGATGCCCCTCCTGCACTCACCACACATGAGTGAGACATCTCCCAGCACTCAACCTCATTCTGGCATTTCTACTGGTGCTGTTTCACTTTCCCTGCTTGGGGAAAGGGGGAAGGCCAATAGTCCAGCTTGCAGAAGCCTTGGCTTCATGGCCAGCATATCCTCTCCTCCAGGAAGGAGATGGGGCTCCCAGGGTCACCCTCCCTTCACACTGGCATGCTCAGGTGTTATTTATTCCATCCATCCTCAGGAAGCTCCTGTATGACATCCCTGCTCTGCATCACAGGCACATAATGAACAGAGGTTCACATCCAGCAGCTCTTGGATTCACTCTGGATGTCTCTTTTCATGCCTTGCTGGCATGGCTGAGCCCTGGGCTGGCGGGGTTCATGTGGGCAGGAGATGCCTTTACACCTCTGCCTCTCAGTGCTGCCAATTGGGAAGTGCCATGTGGGAAATTGGGCTGAATTCCTGCAGTTTCTGCCCTCCCCTGTTTGCCAGCGATGCTGGTGAAGGTTGGGACCCTGCTCACTGCTGCCCCACGGGACTGCAGCGATGAGTCAGGGAGGAAAAGCAGCGATTTTGTGTGCTGGGGAGGAAAATGAAGTGGGGAGATAAAATTAGAAGGAAAGCTGGGGGAGAAATCATTGCTGGGTCATGTCAGCTTAGCAGATGAGAGCTTCTAATTCCTCCAGGAGGGTGCAGGCTGGGGGCAACCCTCCCACTTTCCTCACCTTCAGAAATGGCTTTCAAGCCCATAAAGCATCTTAGAAATGCCAATTCAGCAAGGGATCAAACTGCTGCTGCCGAGGACACTGGCAAGCCACAAATCACTTTGTGATTATCACCACGAGCAGGTCATTTGTGCTGGAAGTAAATATTTTTCACATTGGTGTAAATAAGTTAGACTTGCTACCACAAAAATGTTATTTTTCTCTTATTTCTGGGCCACCAGCCAAATGAATCCACGGACATACGAGCTCAGCATAAACACCTTCCTCCTGTTGGTTGCAAGAGTTAAGATACTCATAGAGCACTTGGGTCTTGGAATAACCTTTCCTGTAAGAGCCACAGCTCCAAAGGAACAGATAAATGCACATCCCTTGCCATGCCTCTGGAGCTCCAGAGAAGCTGTTTGCTGGGCTGAGTCAGCTGTGATTTATAGGACTGTTTTCAGGACTGTATCCTCAAGTATGTCTCAAAAACAGCCCTCTCCCCAAAGATTGGTCTCTGGAAATCAGATTCCTGACATTTCCCTTATCATCCACAATCATTTGTTGTGGTACAAACAGCATTTTTGTAAAGCTGTTTTGAAAAGTGAGCTGTGGTTGTTGTTGAACCCCCCTCTCCATCTTATTTAGACTTTTCTTCTTTCTCTACTGTAATTATTTATGAGCATGAAACTGGGGCTTCTGTTTGGAGGAGGATTGTTTCTTGAGTAAAATTGTGGGTTTCAGTGGTCTACAGCTTCTGAGAGAATACTTTGAGTCAATAAATGTGCTACCACAATTCCATAACTATCCTCATGAGGATTAAAATAAGCTGAGGGAAAAAACAAAACAAATCTGTTAATTTTGCTGTGACTACTCAGACCTGCAGGGTGAGAGAAAAAGCACATCTTGATTTAAGCACCAGTGATTTATTTTTAGCCCTGTGGCCAGTGTGGGAGCCTGTGGCTGAAGCAGAGGGAGGGCTGCAATGGTTGGATGAGGTCTCCTGGGATGCTAAATCTTTTCCCTGGCAGTTTAAATACCTGTGTCAGACAGAGCTCCAGCCTGGGATAGTGGGGAAAAATGGGAAAAGTGGGATTGGACCAACAGCCTCAGGTGTAAACCCTGAATTTGAGAATCATGAAATGGATGCAACTGGAAGTTTTTGCAGTGGGCTTTTGGGGAAATGGGAAGGTAACCTTTCACTTGGTGTTGGCATCTTCCTGTACTTCCATGTTGACCCTATTTCCCCTGGACCTTATCCATGAGAGGAGACATTTCCCCTTGCAGTGCTTGTCTTCCCTCTCCTGTGACCTGACCAGGGCAAAAGCAGTTCCAGCAAACACAGCACTTGCTCCTGAGAAGAAATGTGTGTGCTCAGACCTGATACTGAACAGGAGGGGTAATTGTCCTGTTTGGGGAACCTCGGTGCTTCCAGAGGAGGAGAGTGAAATAGCACCAATGCCACTGAGGCCACAGCTTTGGGGAAGGGTTTCCTGGAGGTTTCCAGGCTTAAAAATAAGTCCTGCCATGAGGTCTGAGGGGATCTTCCCTTGCCTCTGAATGGGGTCCTGTTTTGGAAAGGCATTGAAGCCTCAAAAGATGCAGAAACAACTGAAGATGTTGTAAAGGGGAGGACTGATGCAAGTCCAGGGAAAATAAGGGATTGTTTCAGATGAACACAGGCATCTAATATTGTTTAAAGTCTCTGATGGTACCCAAGCCTTCCCCATGGGACTGAAATGTGGAATGTGGGAAGGAAGGGAGACCTGCACAGCACACAGGGAGCAGTCCCTTACCAGGTGTAGCTCACTTGCAAGCCAGCGTGGCCTTTTCTCTGCAGTATTTGTCTCCAGCCTCTGCTGCTTCTTGGAAATCATATTTTCTATCATCCAGGCTGATGCCCCACAGAATGCTTGGCCCTGAATCCTGAGCTTGCCTGGGGCTTGGCTGAGGGCTGCACATGGCAGCGTTTCTGCATCCCCAGCTGGAATGGTGCAGAGGCCAAAATATCAGTGCCGGCGTTCCAAATGAACTGCTGAGGAAGTTTCTGGATTTCAAGCACTCAAACCCATGGAGCTCTACTTGAACCTCAGAGCCACCCTTAGCATGAGACTCTGAACCTCTCCAAAAGAGCCAGCTCTGCAGCCAGAGCAGTGTGGGCTGTGTCTTTGTACTCCATTTCTCAGCATCAACTGACATGGAAAGGCCACGAAGACATTATCATTTATAAAAAGATGGAAACAAACACTTGCATTTGGGAAAGCAAATGTCACACCATTGATCTAGAGCTGAGTTGTTTACAGTGAAGAGGGGTTGATATTTAATGGAAGGTTAACTCCTTCTTTCTTTTTTTTTTTTAGGTGCCTAAAATTACCATACTTTGCACAAAATATGGTTCTGATTAAGAAACATCTGACTTAACAAAAGCAAAGTTAAAGTTAATATGTGCATGGTTTTGTATTAGCCTGCCTTTAATTTTGAAGTAAAACTCTTAATGGCTACAGTAAATTTGCTCTTTTATGAAACAGATAGGAAATGCAATACACAGAAGAGATTAGGGGCAAGAAAAACAACCCTTTACTGCAATTGAGATGAGCCAGGCTGCAACCCAATCCCATGAACTGCTTCCTCTAGGCTCTCTCAGAAGCAGGGACATGGGTTTTTCAAGGATACTTAAATATCCACATCACAGGGGAAAAAAATTCAGGATATAAAGAGAGATTTGAGGGCTTTCCTGGGCAGAAGGATGTGTTGGTACACACTGAATGAGTGAAATTTGGCCTTGTGTCTGGTCTGAAGTTACCAAAGGGAGAAGGCAAGGGAGGGGGGGAAAGAAAAGAAACCCAAACTTTGCAGCTTCTTGAAGAAAGAATGAGCCACATCCAGTCCAGAGAGGGCAGGGTTGACTCTGTGAGTCCTTTCTTGTGCAGCCAAGGATGGAGCACAGAGCAAGATCTCATCCTGGAGGAGCACAGAGCAGCAGTCAGAGCCCCCCAAATGCAGGATGAAGGATGGTGAGTGGGAAAGGTTTTGCTGGAGGAATGACTGGTATGAGAAAAGGGCAATGTGGTCACTGGGTCTTGGTGCCAGCAAGCAGCAGGGTCCCTTTTCTTGTCCCTTCAGTGTCATCCCCCCCTGCATTGCTCAGTGGGGCTCAGTGGCTGCTCTGCCGTGTGCAACCCCAGCATCTGCTGCTGCCTGAATAGAACCCACCCCAGGCACACCAAACCCATAATCTAAAGTAAAAGGTTTTTTTTTCAAAACATAAATTATGTAAATGCCACTCTTTTTGTGGCCAGCCAGACATTTTTCATTAACCATTCTATCCCTTCAAAACGAACATCCCAGGGGGATTGTCCCACGGTGGGGTGGCCAGAGGATGGGACCTGTGCTGGCAGCACCATTGCTGTGTGCCTGCCCTGAGTGTCCCTCAGGACTCGAGGCAGGGGGTGGCCACTTTGTTTTCCAGCCAGGTTTTTATTTGCAGGCAGGAGGGGCTGTTTGATCTCAGTGATGGGAAGAGCTGCTGCCTTTGGATGCCTCTGGAAACGGCTGCTTTGGCGGTGGCCCCGATAAGGCCTGCGGTGGCTTTGAAGGTGGAGGGGAGGTGCCGAGATGACCGTGGGTGTTTGGGGGAAGGGCACCCCTGGCACACAACAGCCCGGGCACAGAGCTCAGGTTATCCAAACAGCACATCCATCACTGCCACTTCCTCCGGCGGGGACCTGCGTAAGTGATTAATAACGCACAAACAGCGGTACTTGGTGGAGCTGCAGTAAATTTTGTTATGACTTCCTTCCACTCAATAAGCACTTCCATGGAGACAGAGGTGGGCAGAGCTGCTCTGCTCCCCTCGTGTGTCTGGGACACCCCGGCAGCCCCAGCGTCCAGGAGAGCTCCAGCACTCCCAGCCCCTTCACCACCAGCTGCAAGCCATGAAAAGCAGGGGTTTGGTTTGGTTTGGTTTTGTTCTCTTTGATGGGATGGAGCCTCTCATCCCCACTGGCTGACCAGAGGTTGCATCTCGCCCACCTGCTGTTTAAAAGTCCCATAAAGCATCAAGCAGAGCCCAGCATCCCCACACCACAGCAACAGGGGCAAGAATAAACCCTCTTCACAGGAGAGATGTGGAGAAAGGCTGTAGCTGCTCATGTTTGGGGTTTGGAAGGCAATGAGAACCACTGCTGAAGCTCTCACTGCTTTGCCCCCCTCCCTTGAGGATTCACATGTTCTCCAAATATTTACAGAGAAACGTGTTTGTGTGTGTGGAACGCTGCCTTTTTCCTTAGTGGTGTGTTCTGTTCCAGTGGGAGTGGGTGTTGCTGGGAGATGAAGGACAGTGTGTGGCAGCAGTAGGCCCAGAGCAGGAATGGGATAAATGCTCATGGGTCTGCAGCATCGGTGCTTGGTTTTTCTTACACTGGGGAGGTGATTTTGTGTTGCTTTTCATCAGTAATCAAGGGGTTTATGTGCTGATGGAAGGAGGGTGGGAATCCTTGCCCTGCTCCCCATTTTCTGGTGCTGGGCTGCACAGGTAACTTCATTTGTTGGGTGATCTAAGTCATAAAATCCTGGAATGGTTTGGACTAGAAGGGACCTTAAAGACCATCTTGTTCCAGATCCCCTGCCATGGTCAGAGACACCTGAAAATGTAAAGTGCTGCCAAAATGATTGGCCAAGCCATGGATGGGATGTGGCATCAAGCTCTCTGCTTTGGTTTGTTGTTTGTGTCTCTTCCCCACATTATTTATAAATCATGATGGGTTTGTTTCCCAGGTTTTCATGCACCGCACGAGGGATGGGAGCAAGGTGCAAGTCATGAAACAGAAGGCAGCTGCTGGGAAAAGCTGAGCCAGATTTGGTTTCTCTGCAGAAACCCAAGCCCAGAAATTTGGTTTTGCCAATGGAAAAGAGTCTTGTGTGCATAGAGGGGGATGTTTTTGCTTTTGGGACAGCTGGGGGAAACCACAGGACAGATTTGAGCTAAGTCAGATGGCCCAGAGGCTGCTGAGGTTTGGAGGTGACCCTGAGCAGGCACCCACGACAGATACAGCCCTTGCACCTCCACTTCACTCTGTGATCCATGAAGGAACCTTTCCCCCCCTTTTTTTTGGGCAGGTACCAGTGAGTTTCTCACTGTGGTGCGTGCAGAGGTGCAGTGCTGGCTGGCACAGTGCCATGGGGATGCAGGGCAATAACCTGGGGTTTTATGAAGGGAAAAGCCTCTGGAGGAGCAAAGCTTTGAACCATTCAGTCTGTAATGGTGAGAGGCTGGCAGGGAAAGCTGTGAATGAAAACTTGTGGGACCCGGGGTGAGCCAGTTAATCTAGATGGGTTTCCTTATTTTTCTTTCCTCGTAGGCATTGAGTGTAGGTTGAATTTTATCCTGACAGCCAAATGCTGGGCTGCCTGTGAGCAGCTCCTGCGTGCCCACGCTTCTGAACTCCGGGAAATCTGAGCTGGGAATGAAAAAACTGCAGAGCAGCAAAGCATTTTTGTTATTCCTAGAGCAAATCCAAGTGGTTTAGATGAGATATCCTGGCAAAGCAAACTGCACCTTCACTTGGAGCCCGGTCCAAGGCGGCTCCTGGATGCAGTGGGAACACATCTGCTGTAGGTGGTGCTTGGGCATCCCTGTTCTGAAGGATGCCAGGTCTGAAGAACAGTGAACTAAGCTCTGTCCCTGCTGTCCACGTGAGGATACACGTGGACACACCAGCTGTGAGCTGGTGGCACTATCCATTGTCATATTTATTAGCAAAAGGGAGGATTTCAGGGTGTTGTGACTGATGTTTTCCAAACAGAGCTTCCTGAGAATCCTGATTTTATTATTTTTTTTTCCTGAGGCTGATTAAGTGCGAAAGGAATTTGGAATAAGAAAATATTTCCATCCCCACCTCAGAGATCTTATATATCAAAGGAACATGGGTGGAATAGCAGGAGAGGGTGTTGGGGGGATGGTGACACAGGAAAATGGCAGATAGGGGTGTGGGATGCATACCTTGGATAGAGGGACTTGAAATAAAAAGTAGGGAAGAAGTAGGACTTCTGTGGAGGTGCAAATTTAGGGTAGGAGCCCCAGGTTTACAGCAAGAAGAAAATGTAGGGGATGGTCATGGGATCACAGAATGGTTTGGGTTGGAAGGGACCTCAAGGATCACCTTGTTCCAACCCAAATGGAGTTATGGATGCTCAGACTAAAAAAATTTGGCAAGAGGGATTTTTATCACAGTCCAAGACACAAATGAATTTCAGGGAAAAGGTGGAACATTGCTGTTTTTTTTTTTTTTAAGTAATAATTTCCCAGAAAATATGGGGAATTTTCAGTAACTTTTCTAAATGCTTTTGTGAAAGCATCAAAATTTTTGTGGGTTTTTATCCTCCCATCCTAATCTTCACCCAGTTTAAGGACATCAGCATTTTTGATGGAGCTCCCACTCAAGTATGTTTGCAGGAAGTCAACCCATGAAGAACTATTACAAAAAAAATTCCTTGGACAGTTTTATGCATGGAATGACTCAAAGCCCCACCGCAAAATATTGAAAAATCTGCTGAAATTTGGGGGGAAAATAAAAGAATCTGAAAGATCATGAAGAAATGAAAGCATGAAGAAAAGACTGCAAGCCAAAAAGATTTGTATCTTAATATATTCTGACACATAATAAAGAAAATAAATGAAAAGAGTCACCAGATCCATTTTCTGCACATCCACATGGAAATTCAGCTCTTTTTTCAGGATGTGTTTTTGTTCTCCATGTTCTGCTGTGGGTCCCATGGGCTTTGGTCACAGCAGCCAGGGGACAATGTCCTCTCCAAGGACGTGGTCCCTGGCATGTGCCACCTCCACTGCAGCTCCCACTTGGCCATGGGGATGGGCAGGAAAAGATCAGGGGGTTTTCCAGGCAGGGATGAGGCTGGAAAACCTCTGTGTGTGAGGAATTCATGGCCTACCCCCAACTCTTACCCAATACATCCCCCACACTTTGGGGTTTAAAATGAAACCTCTTCACCTCCTCGCTGTTCTCGTGGGCTTTCTGTAGACACTCTTTTATATTGCACTGCATCACTTATATCAAAACCAGAGCAGAAAAAATTCTCCTTGACCTATTCTTTTTTTTTTTCTCTCTTTTATGACTCTGTGTGAATTTCAAAGCATTTCAGGATTAGGCAGAGGGAAAAGAAAAAGGTACTTGCAGCCTTCATCTAAAACGGATTCATTTCTGTCTGTCACCAAAGTGCACTAAAAATATAAATAAATAAAACACAAACTAGATCCAGGCAAGGCATATGGATGTGATGGCTGAACTTTGGGTGATGCTGGCCATGCTGAGCCCTTGTGATGTATCCTGAGTGTGTGAAATGCACATGATGCTGAATAAAATGTGATTCTCACACAAATGCCACGTTCGTACATTCACACGGAACTCGTGAAACCCTTAAATGCATCTTCTAAGACAAAATGCTCAAGTTGTGTCTTCATATAGGCCTGTATTTACTGGGCACACTGATTGTCTGCTCTGCAAAGCTCCCTCGTGCAGGACAAACGGGAAGAAATGAAATGGAAATCCTTGCAAGGGCTGCACATCCCTCTTTCTTTGGATTTGCATTCCCACCCGGAGCCATCAGACTTTTGTGTGTCTTTAACTGAACCAGGGGCTTTAGAATCATAGAATATTTCAAGCTGGATGGGACCCATATGGATCATCAAATCCAGCTCCATCAAGTGTCAGCAGGAGAAAGCATTGTCCTTGAGCCACTGGAAAACAACCAGGAAAACTGCTTTTAATCAGTGTCACAACCTTTCTGAGTTACTGCCATCAGTGTTTGTGTCAGGAAAGTGTGGAGAACAATTCTCAGTATGTGTTTTACCATTGAAATGCCAAAAAGATTTGGAGAAAAGCAAAAGGGAAAAAAAAAGAATATAATTTGAATTGTGATTTACCCAAATCTCTGAAATCTGAGTAGTGACTCATACCCCCAGGTGATGCCAATCAGCAATGAGCAGAGAGCAGCCATGCTAATGAGTTGTGCTAATTAACCATGCTAATTTATGTCTCTGCCAAGACAGCCACTGTTTTTGTTCACCACTAACTCCAGCTCAGGAGCTCTCCCAGGAGGTCCCCAAGGCTGGGTCTGCCTGGGACACAGCACAGAATTCCAGGTAAGGCTGTTGCTCCCCCTCTTTTCTGCCCCAGAGGCTCACAATGTTCAGCAGAACATTTTGCTGGGATATTCAGATGCTGTTTCTGTGTCTTTCCAAATTGTTGGGTGTTATCTGGTGTGATTTTTTTTTTTTAATGATTGTGGCAGCAATCATTTTTTAATGATTGTGGTTCTGCAAGGCATTCTGGAGCACTGACTCCTTCCTTCAGTGCCTCTGGAGCGATGTCTGGAGATGGTACCTCAGTAAATGGGCACAGTGTGAGGCTCAGGTGTGAGGAGGGAGCTTGGTTTTGGAAAGCCCTGGCACAGCCTGGCCTGTTTGGATAGACCTGGTGGTTTGGACACTCCAACAGTGTCCATATGCAGTGATTTTTCTTGATTCACAATGCTGAAACTAAAAACCACTTGGCTTTAAACTTTAAGCCTCTGCCTGCATTCCCCTGAGAATGAGCGTTTCTGGCAAACTCTAAGTTCTTAAATATCACTTCTCCAATTACATTCTCACAGGTTAATATTTATGCAGGCCTGGCTTTTCCAGTCCACGGAGCTGGTACTGGGCTGAGGCTTAATGCATTACAGGTGGCTGGTGGTGCTTTGGGCTCTCTGGCCAAACTGGTTCCAGATGGCCACACAGTATGAGTAATAACATCAGCTCATTAAGTTGCAAGGTTTCAACTACAATCACAGAATTATCAATGAAATAAAAGCTAACGGCGTATCAGCTGCACCCTAAGCCATAAATAGGATTTACAGCGAAACAAAAACCTTTTTTGAACCCAGATCTCTCATCGTTCCAGTGCTGGGTGTCCACAGAATGGGTTTATTCACTAGCAAAAGAGGGGGGAAAACAAATCTACCCCACCCTCTCTGAAACACACTCCTCAAAGCTACTGCACTGCTGTCCTGAGAGCTTCTGATTTTGGAAAAGCTTTGGATTGGGGTCACTGGGAATGCAGAGCAATATTTATCTGTGATGCCTTAGAACACCAGTGGAATGAGCCTGATTCTCAGATTGGAGATAAGCATCAGGAAGCCTCATTACCTCGAGTTTAATCACGGTTGCAAATGTTTTTCTTTGTGCAAATTGTTGTCTACGCTGTGTACGGGTGGCTCCTGCTACTTTATGGCCTCTGGCAGCAGTGGGATGATGGTCTGGATGTCTTGTCTGTTCAGAATCACCATGGAAAAACATTTCTTCAAGCTCCCAGAGCAGCTGGGGTGCTTGAGATCCCTGATCTTAGCTATCAAAGGGGGAATTACGCATTACAAAAAATGTAAAAATAATAGAAAAATATACATAAATTAAGTAATGCCTCTTTGAAATTTCATAGTCCTGGGGCCAAGCAGGAGGTGTCAGTACACAAATGCAGCAGCTAAAGTAATCTTTTTGTAAATTCTCCTGGCTTCTCTGACTTTTGGTTGACTTGGTAAAACTCCTGCCACCCATCCCAGACTCTTCAGTGCAGCAAACAGGGAGCCTGGTCAGCCTTGCTGAGGGGAATCACAGGGAGGGCTCACACTCCCTCTTGCCCTCTCTTCCATTCTGCCACAAAATCAGGACTTCATTAGTAGTAAAAACCTCAATGACTTAAAGAGAAAAAACCCCAAATAAACATTAACTATGGTGTCATGTGGCTTGGAGAAAGGTATCTTGTATGTTGAGGTACAAATGATGCTAGAAGTCTAAATAGGGAATGTTTCCAGCAAAACCACAAGGTATTCTGTGCTCCTCCATAGCAGGCATCCAGAAAACCAGTGTGTCAGAAGCAGGAAGGTATCTTGCTGGGTATAGTAGAAAAGCTTTATGAAGTCTGAGGGGAAAATGTGTTCCACAGGTTTGTGGGAAGCCTGAAGCAGCTTTATATGATCCTGGTTTGGTCCTTAAGGTCCTGGTTGTGGTTAAAGCCTGAATCTATTCCCCTGAGTCAGCAGTGCAAGGATCTGCTTTCTTATTGTCCATGTGAATGAGAGAGTCAAAATCCCTCCCTTGATAATTAGAGATGTTTACTTTAGATTTATCCTACCTGCTCAGCCTCCCCAGCTGCACCTCTGTTACAAGTGGAAGAAAAAGTCCATCTCCTCCTCCTCCTCCAAGGGCTGTTTGCAGCAGCAGCAGCAGCAGCATGGACGAGTGAGCTCAAGCGTTACGGTGTTGGGGAAGGCAAGTACATCTAGAGCCCTCCTATTTAGGATTTAATTATCAACAGATCTGATCCTGTAGGTAGTTCTCTCTCCATCCTGCAAATTCCGATGCAGATGTGCAGTGTCACTGCTTCCAGATGTTGGCAGCTTTTTCAGAGCACTGGGCACCAGCCCAAGCAGGGATTTGGTATCGGGGAATTCTGGCACCAGCTGCATTTCCAGAGATGTGCACACTGAGGAAATTATTGTGTGTGAGTGTGATGCAGAGACACCACTGCAGGCTGAGCTTAAGTCCCTGGGCAGGCAGAGTATTGATCAGAAGTCAGGACTGTGAGCAACGTGGACAAAGTAGTGTGGTGGCATAGTGGGGTGAGTTTTCTCTGTCTCAGGCCGCTCTTATCCTTTGTGTTTTTTGAATTATAGCCCTCCAACCCTACTATCCCGTAAGGAGCAGGTTTTCAGCAAGGTTCTTGGTGTTACTGTGAGTTTTGAGGGTGCTGTTTGCACCTTCTGCTTTAAACACACATAATTTGGGTGGTGCAATGGTGATGTCTCAGCAGGGTCATCCTGTCTGGGTTCCGAGCTGTGTTCCCTGGATAACCAGGATTGATGGAAAGGGCTGAGCTACTCAGGGGCCCTAATCTTGGTTGCTTCCATGGGGGCTTGGATGATGGCTATGCTGAGCTGGGGCTTGCAGGCACCAGTCAGTGTGAAACAGGGCACAAACTCATATCCAGGCAGGGCTTGGTAGCAGGAACCTCCATCCGGGTTTTGGGGTTGTTTTTGGGGGTGTCGAGGGTAGGATGTGCCCTAAGAGAGGAATAACAAGCTCTGAATGCCACTCACCTCCTGACCCAAGGGTCTGCTGGCCACATCTCTGAGAGTGCAGAATCCCCCAGCATTTTGGGGGAGAGATTGCTATCCCTCCCTCTCCTACCACTGCACACCGTGGGGTCCTGCAGGGAATTCTTAGGTGATGTGACTGCCTCTCCTGCAGGGTCAGCATCCCAGTTTGGGTCCTTGCTCTGCATAACCAAGGGTTTGGGTCCAAGTGAGTGGTCTCCAGCCTGTTCCTCTGGTATCTGCTTGCTGTGGGCACAAGAGTTGGGTCCTGGCACTGGCTGCCAGTGCTGGGACCAGAGCTCACATGCCAAGCAGTGATCCTAAAGAGAGCCTGTGTGCAACGTGAGGAATGCCAGACCTACCCGCTGTCTCCAGAGCCGTCTCCCCAGCCAGGCTCTGGATCCTATTTGGATGCGGAGAGATTTATAAGGCATTCTCTTAATTAGGGGCCCCTGTTTTGACTGAGAGAGGATGGGGAATGAGGAGACCTAACAGGGGCAAGGGTAAGCAGTGGCCTGAAAGGGAAGGCTGGGGAGACTGGTGGCGTGTGCTGTAAAGACGTGGGGGCCATAAAACACACCAATAAAAATGATGTGTACGTCTGCAGCCTCATCTAGGAAGGGGGAACAACAGTGTGTCCCCTCTCAGGGCAAACAAAAGAAAACCCCTCCATATGTAAGCAATTATTGGAAACACATGGGAGAGGTGGACAGGGCAGGCAAATCCAAAAGCCATGTGATATTGCACAGAAGAGTGAGGCTCATGTGAAGCCTGGGAGTTCATATATTTCACAGCTCACAATGTACAGAGAGTTTGGCCTCCTCCAAAAGCTGCAACTGGGAAGCCTCCTCTCATTTTGGCCTCGAGACCTGTGCACAGATGGCTAAAGCTTGGGAAGAAGTGCTGGGATGAAGTAGTTGGCATGCTACTGGGGAGAACTGGAACTCTGCTTGGCTTTGCTGTGCCCTTTGCTGTCCTTCTGGTCAGTAGCACAGCTGTGTGCTGCTGAGCCAACTGTGCTTTTGTTCCATTTGATGAGCAGACTTGTGATTATCACCTTTAAATTTTCCACCAGTGCAGTGGCACGATGATTATCACTGCAGGGATGGGAGTCCCAGAATTTTGCAACCAGACTTCTGTGCCTGCATGAAAAACAAACAGCATCAGGATTAACAGTTGGGCATGATGGTCTTGGAGATCTTTTGCAGTCTTAATGATTCTGAGATTCCACAAGGACTGTGATGTGCTCTAGGTGTTCCTGAGTTGCTTTTACACTCCCTGGCCATGCACTGCTGCTCTGAGGGCCACAGCAGGCTTGAACTCAAGGTGTTATCCAGCTCCTGTGCAGAGCTGGAATGTCTTTGGCCACCATACAATGTTCTGAAGTAAAGAGAGATCCTCTTTGATGAGACCCAGCCCTGTGTAGTACCAGATAAGCTCAGTTGAGAACATTTGATCTTGGCAACAGATCTGAACTACTTTTATGGGTTGCTTCATGTCCACTTGCAAAGAATGTGCTGAGAACTCCGTGCATGTCATCAACTCAGTGTCTCCACAGCTCCAATAGTCAGGTCAGCCACTTTTCTCAAATGTGCCAAAGCTCCAGTCTGCCCAACAGTGCCTCCAGTCAGGCTAAATACACAATTTGCTGCTTCCAATGCCTCATGTCACAAGTTCAGGGATGTTTCCCTCAATTTAAGTGGAGAACTGCCTTGTCCAAATCCAAATTACCCCTCTTGGCTTTCCAGGCTGCAATCCCTATGGATCATAGTGTTGACTTAATTTCCCCAGAAGTAATCAGGTGACCTTCTGCTCTTTAGTCTTAATAGTAGGAGCAAAGATTTGGAGAAACTGAATTTTTAAATTGCAGATACCCTCCCTGTGCCAGTTTGTTGTCAAGTCTTGGACATCACTGCTCTGGGCTGCTATAGATGCTTTGCATCCACCCTAATACAAATTCTTTGCTTGTCTCTGGCCTTACAGCCTCAGGTTGGACTGGGAAAAAAGAGCTTCCAAATGGGGCTTTAAGCCTTGTGTAAAGGCTGCCTCGTTTCTAGTGGACAACTTCAGGTTGGACTGTGAAAGGAGCTGCTCTGGCTGCGAAATGCATGGCTCCTGTGTGTGCTGTCAGCAACAGAAAGTGATTCTGCCTTTTAAGAAATAACAGAGAGGAAAGGAAGTTCCCTTAACTTCTGAATATGCCAC
Organism: Lanius collurio; assembly: GCA_020086605.1. NCBI lineage: Eukaryota > Metazoa > Chordata > Aves > Passeriformes > Laniidae > Lanius > Lanius collurio. The sequence continues at coordinate 21,870,562 of JACBWW010000016.1, forward strand.
GCTCATGAATGTTAACATGATTGTGGGGTTGTTTTTCCACTGAGCAAGCAGATGTTTTAGTGCTCCGAGGATCACCTTTGCTGCAAAGGGTGGTGCTTACACCTCTGAGGGCAGTGATATGTTCAGGCTCAGTAAACATGTTCTGCTCCATCTCACTGAGCACTGAAAGCAGAAACTGCTCTTGGGTTTCATCACAGAAGGGGCAGCTTTGCCAATATAAAGAAGAACTTGTTCAGGGGCTGCTTTCATCTCTGTGCATTATCAGAGCTACTAAAATAAGGAAAGAGGTCTTTAAGCCTCATTGGACAGTGACACTAAAAATACCTCCACCAGCTCTCTCAATCCCAAGCCCCAAACAACAGAAAAACAAAAGCCAGCCCCAAACCCTAAGCCCCAGAAAACCCTGTGGTATCCATCACTGCCATGTGTAATCACAGTTAGAAACCCAAATGAAGTCTGCACCCTGTCAGCTCCGCAGACAGATTTGGTGGTGATATGAGCAAAGCCAACATTTAAAAATGACTGAATTCTCATTATAAAGATACATGATCCTCCTTCTCATTGAGAACAGTTGGGCTTTGCTTCCAGTGGAGAGCCAAACCATTTATTTTATAGCTCCATTGTACGCTGTGCTGGGAGTTGTTCCCGCAGATAGAGGTTTCTAGCACGCTTTCCCTATGTGCTTTGTTCCACATGCACTGTGCCCTTTGCACATGCTGAGGGCTCTCACATGAATTACACTTTGCCTGATTTGGTTGGATGGGTTTCCTACATTTGTGTCCTATAAATTGGCATGGTGATGTATTTATTTTGGTAATCAACCAGTTCTTTGTAAATCTGCGAGTTTAAATTCTCCAAGAGAGGGAAATAAAAGGCTCAGCTTTTTTTTTTTTTCCCCTAACAATAAAGATAAATACCTTTATTTTCATAACTTTTGGACATCTTTTTTTCATGGCATCCAGCCAAATCATGAGGTCCTTGCTCAGGCAAGAACACACAGATGTCATTAAGTTCCTCACCAGGCTTGTTAGGGCATGGAAAAACTCTTAAGAGGAAGAATGGTCTCATGGTTTTGCCATTGAGCAAGAATTCACTTCAACTGGGCTCAGCTCTTGCTTCTGCCATATATTTCCAAAGTGACCTTGTTCGACCCTCTCTCTCTACATCTGCTCCCCCAAAATCTCCTGCTGTTGAGCTTATAAATCTCCTTGGTTCAGAGGCCCTCTTGCTGTGGGTCAGTTCGTGCAGGAATTTCGGCTGTGAAGCGTTGCAGGGGCAGTGCAGGCACCAGAGCAACAATTGGCTTTTGGCTCTGCCTGCAGATCCAGAACTGGCTCCACCCTGCTCCAAGGTGATGGGATGTAAGCCAGGAGCCACCAGAGCTTTTTAATGCTCAGCTATGCCCCAAAAAATAGAGATTGGCTCTCACCTTATTAGTGTGGGCGCTGCAGCAATCGGATTTGGACGCGGTGGTTTTGGTGCTCCTTGCACTGAAGGTGACAGCCAAAGGAACAAGGATGGCTGTTGTGGGATCTGCCCTCCTTTTCTGGCAGCCCATCCCTTCCCAGGGAGTCCAACATCATCCTTCATCTGCTGATCATTAGTGCTTCAGTCACCTCTTGGTCAGACTGGCTGTGCAAGCGCCCAGGTTTCATTGCTGTCTGGAGGTGCTGGAAAGATCTCCCTGCAGGATTTTAAACAATGCTGGCAATAAAAGTGTTAGGGCTGAGTGAGCAAGACCATGGCTGAGCATGAAGGAGCAGGGTGGTGGGGTAAGCACTGCTCCCTGCACTGAGTGACAGCCTGGGGAGGGCTGGCACAGGGAGCACAGGCTTGGCTCATCTCAGGAGCGTGGTCCAACACATCAGGCACACTCTTGACCTGGTGCTGTTTGCTGCAGTCCATGTGCTTCCTCCTGCCCTCCATCTTCCTCCCAGCTAGAGGGAAAACTTCAGGGTGGGGGACAGCAGAGCCCCTGCTCCTCTGCCATCCAGGGCTGGAGCCTCCTGCAGAGGAAAATGTGCTGGATTGCTGCCTGGCAAAGCTCCCCCCACCCATGTTCCAGAACGCCTACACTGAGAGCATGAGCTGCAAACTTGGGGAGAGAGTCCTTGGGCCTGTCAGGGGTTTGTTTAACTGAAGGAAAAGTGAAGGAAAGATTGTTTAACTGAAGGAAAAGGGTGTGTGCTCTGCAGAACAGGACCAGGAGGATGCAATTCAGAGTCTGGATGTACAAAAGTCCTTCCCTGGCCTTGATGGCTGTGCTAAGAGTGCTGTGGGATTGAGGCATGACACATAGACTATGGACTTTTCAGTCCTTTTTTCTCCCTGGCCTGGCTGAAGGTGTTTATCAGGTCCAAAGGCCTCCCTGACCTCCTAAGTTTTCATTGGATAAGTGGGAAAACCCAAATCCTTGAAGACTTGAACTATGGCCACTGTCTCTTTGGCTGTAGAATGTGTTCAGTTTTTTGGGGGAAGCAAAATTCAAGTCCCAGTAAACCCCATCTGTATCTCTGTCCCTTCACAATATCTACTTCTCCTAAAATACCCTTTTGTGATTTTTTTTTTTAATTAGAATAAAACTGGGGAGAGGATGTTTATAGAAAGCAAAGGTTTAAGTTACTCTGTTTCCATAGTCAAAAAATCCCTTTACAATAAGTAATGATAATGGTCCCTTTTGGGGTTTTTTGGTGCCAACCTTTACAGCAATATGTTGACCATAAATCTTCAAGCTGGTTAATTCCTAGGAAATTCTGCCAGTAGAATCAAATTATTTTACTACCCCATGTCAAATTAATGGTTGGGTGTCAACCTGTGTCACTTCCTGCTTGAAAAATGACTATGACATGAAGAGAATTTTATTTATGCTTTCCTGCCTGATGATCAAAAATAGTAAAATGCAACAGTAAGGGTGGGGAGAAATCAATTTCATAAATAGCATTACCACCACATCTCTTTGGAATAAGCCCATGGTGATGCCCACACAGTGGGACTTGGGTGTGCTCCCTCGATGTTTGGCTCTGTTTTTCATTTAATGATGGGTTGCCATGGGAGGAGAGTTAGGATGCACGGCCCTAAAATCAGCTCTGGTCCTTCTTCAGTTGATTGCTTGTTGGTGAGATGGGTGGGACATGCTTCTTTTGTAATAAGTTGTCTGAAATTCTTCTTTCTAACCCATATTTAGATATGGCAAAGGCCAGAAAGAAAAGAACAAGTGGTCTTCTGGCTGCTGCCTGTATTAAATTCCCAAAGATTGAAGGAATAGCTTCTGTAATCTCATGCTACTGGTCTTGCAGGTGTCCATGTCTGAGAAAGTCTTGGTGCCCAGGAAGTTGGTGGCACCTTGATGGGATGCCAGTTGTAATCTGTTGGTTTAACTGGTTGTTGGTTGCTAACAACTTGGTTTTTAGTGGCTAATTGTTTCATGGTGACACCTGAAATGTGTAGAGACCACTCAGGGGTGCATGGTCAGCTGCAGGCCAGCCTGGAAGCAGTTCACTGTCTTTGGTCCAAGTTTTTGAACAAAACATAAAGAAATTCTGTATCACAGTTTGGGTAGAACAGAATAAGCAAATGAAAAGAGAAACTGCTCTGTCCTGTGATTTTTGGTGTTGTATTGTCCTTGTGAGAAATACTCCACCAAAAACTGGTGACCTTTCCTGCAAAGGGACAAAGAACCAGGTAAGGCTGTCCCACTGGGAGGTTTATTTGTTTAGAGGGCAATGATCCTCAACAGGCCCACGGGCAGCTGCAGAGAAGGGCCTGGATGGATTCTCACCTCCCTGCTTTCCCCCATCCAGCTCATGCAGGCAGATGGAACGAGCAGCTGCCAAGCTCACCACACCTCTGCAATAACAATCAGGGATCAGCTCACCTCTGGCCCTCAGTCAGTGTCTGGAGAGGGTCTTCTGGTGCCAGCTGCCCCACGTTCAAGCCTATTCCTTGGCTGGAATCCCCAGGGATTTGGCTTTCAGAGCACTGGTGAGGTGCAGCCCCAAAGGCCAGGCGAGGACGCTGCGATCGGCAGCATGAAAGGCAATCCTCCTTCTGAGTCAGCTCTCAGCTCCTCCAGCACTGCCAGGACTGTTCCTCTTGCTGCCCTGGCTGTAGCTGCTCTCTCTGAGCCCAAATATTTCCACTGTATATTTTGGGAAGAACTGGAACGTTCCACTCAGTCTTCCAAAATGTGAGTATCATTCCTTATGGCCCTCCCTAACACCTAAGAGTCAGTTCTGGACACACTGCAGATTATTTTTATCCATCCTAAGTTGTCAAGCTGGCCCAATTTTTCACAGTTGTGTCCACCCCCTGTGAGATGTCCCAAGAGATGTAATGGGTATGGTCCTTACCCTTGTAGTCTCTCCTGTCCCAGGATCAGCTGGGTCTGAATCAAAAGGGAAGCAGCCAATGCACATCACATCATCCAGAACTTGGGGCTTAATGGGGTCTCTTGTAGCTCTTCTGTGACCCCTTTTGAATCTCTTTACAAAAAGCCCCAAGCTCTATGGAGGAATGGCATGGAGTCAGTGCATAAAAGGGTTTTATCTGGGGAGCACAGTGGGGACATTTTGCCTGCCCTCACAATCAGACCCATTTCATCGCCTCCTTATTTGGGTGGGACAGCACAACCTTTCTGTTCTTTTCTTCACTCCATCTCTTGGATCCCAGGTCAAGATCACAATCCCTGAGAATTCAAGATGTGACTTCATCCCAACTGTAGACCATGAGTCCTGAGAGGTAGCTGTGCTCTGCTTGCATAATCCCATCCATAGAGCCAGAGAGAATGACAAATAAATAGGGAGGATGTGGTGTCCTTATGGTTCAGAATGGTCTCATTCATACTCCAAACATCCTTCATGGTCCTTTTGTAAAGCTCTAGGCTCATAACTGAAGAGATTTTTGGCATGCAACCCCAGCTGGCGACTAAACCCCACACAGCTCCTCGTGCACTCCCCATGGTGGGATGGGGAAGAGAATGGGAAAGGTGAGAAAACTCATGGGCTAAAATAAAGATGGTTTAATAGGTAAAGCAAAAATCATGTGTGCAAGCAAACCACACCAAGGAATTAATTCCTATGGGCAGGAAAGTGTTCAGGAATCCCCAGGAAAAAAGGGCTTCATGATGTGTAACAGTGACTTGGGATGACAAACACCATCGCTCCAAACATTGTGTCTTCTGTTTTCAGCACAAATCAAAAACACAGCCCCGCACCAGCTACCATGAATAAAATTAACTCTACCCCAGCCAAAACCAGCACAACACTTCTTGCAATCTGTGAATCAATCATTCAGCCAAGGAACCTTTACCATGCCTAGAATTTCCTGTGGCTTGTTTTGATTTACTTCACGAACCTCTCCAGCCCATCTGGTCCAAGATGCACAAGCCTTTGTGCCAAGGAACAACCAATTTCCAACAAGTGGCCATGAGGTGCTAATATCCCTTTGCCACAGCGCTGGCACCATGGACCAAGCTCACATGGGAACCACAGCTGCAGGGTATGGACATCTGAAAGCACTGATAGAGCATAGAAAAAAGAAAACAGTTCAGATACGTGACCTCAGGGCCAATGTTTCTTTAAAGAATATTTATATATTAATGCTGTTCCCTCTGATAAAGAACTTATTCAGGGTCTGCTTAAAGAGAAACTCCTCACTTATTGCTTTGAACTACTTTATCTTCCTACACAAGGGTTTGTCACCTGGCTAAATAAAGCCATGTAGTGAGAACCCTTTGGCACCTGCCTGCACGTTTGCATCTGGGAAGAAAATGTTTTTGACCGCTCTCTTTCCCCGTGTGCAGTCAGTTTGTAGAGCCAAAGCTACCCCTAGGGCTCACTTCTCCTATTTGCTCTTGGAGCAATCTCTTTCCAAGCCAGCAAGTGTCAGGATGGTTGGAGAGAGTGGAGCCTGACCAACCATTCTTGGCGATATTCCCCAAAAATCAAAGTGCGACAAAGCGTTCGGGAGGACGCTTAATTATGTTACAAGGTGTGAGGAACTTGGAACCATAATATTGAGACTGCTATAGAGAAGATTATTGTGCCTCACATTTTCCAGTGTGGTGAGCTTATAAAAAGTAAGCTTTTTATTTTATAATGTTTTTATATTATAATTATATTTTAACTCTCACTTTTAAATACATAAAAAGCTGTAATGTTCTATAACCTTGCTGAACTGGAAAATCTGAGGCATGCACATTTGGTGATGATGACAGTTTGATGCATGGATTTTTTTGGGTTGGTCAAATGCCCTTGTCAAAATTCCATAATTGCATCTCACCCATATGTAGGTTTTTACACTCAGTCCCATCAAAGTCTTATTCAAGCCCTTAAAATAGAGTTTAACTTATGCACAGAGGTTGTGTTGGTCTTACTGAATTGATTCACCCAAGCTCACAGTAATAATAATAGTAATAAATGGTTCCTAACAACATCATGGTGTAATTTCTGATTGTTCCCCCTGGGATTCATGCATGTTACAGAGGAAGCTGGAGTTGCTCTGTTTTAGAGATAAAACACACCCAGCTTACCAGGGGGGATGTTAATTAGACTTTGAGCATCCATGTTTTAATCTTCTTACTTTTATCGTTTTCCTACACGTGAAATGCTTAAAAAAATGTGGAAGCAAATGAGATAAACATCTGCTCCACGTTGGAGTTATTCATCCAGCCCATAATTCAGCATGTGGCAGGGTTTCAGTGGTGAATGTGGCTATGAAAAGGGCAGACAAAAATAGCATCATCTTCCCAGGGAGTCAGGCCAGGCTGCTGGTGGGTGTTAAGCAGTGCGTCTCCTCTCCTGCTCTGCCTGCTCGAGGTGTGGTTCATCTTCACCAAACATTACTGGCTTGCTTTGAGGTGTTCCAAGCTGATTTTCCAGCTCATTTCTCCCATCCAAGTAGGTCTCACAGAGGGGCTTCTCCTGGAGGAGCCAAATAATTCATGGATTAATTCTTGTCTCTCTGATCTGAGCTTGGTGGTGCACCAAGTACAAGTGGGACACACAAGGATCCAAAATGGGATGCTGAGCTGCACCATGCTCATTGTGCATGGTGCCAATGGAGGAGAGTTAGTGTTCCCTTACTGTCCCTCCTGGGTGGTGAATCCATTCTCAAGTGTTTTCTGTGCAACCTTTTCCTAAAGTTAGCTTTAAAGGTATCCCTAAGCACAGGGCTTCCCAAGGATGCTCCAGTGTGCCCAATTCATGGTACAGCAGTGCTGTGCAGGTGACTGGTGAACAGGAGCAGCACTGAGGTGGCATTTAACCAAAAAATGGGACTGCCTGTCCCGTGTAAGAAGCTCACAGTGGTCCCTTCTGCATTTGAAATCTGAGAGGTACCTGCAATTGGCAAGTGCTTGCAGGAATGGAAAAGCAGCCCCTCTGCCTGGACCAGACTTCTGAACCTCCAGCACTGGCTGGAGAATTGGGCCAGGTGGGATTTACCCCTTGCTCTTGCCAAGGTGTAAGCTGGCAGGGCTGATCTTGGACAGAAATTCCTCCTCCTCCTCTCTCTGCTGCTGCTGAAAGCAGGCAGCCAGAGAGCAGCAGCTCTCCCAGCAGCTCTCAATGGCATCTGTTACCCCAGGGCGACTTGCATTCCCTGCTGTGAAAAGCTGTAAATTACACACCAATAACTGCATGGAAATGGCTGGGCAAATATTTTGAAAGACGTGAGGAACTTTGTAGAAACCACTGCTCTGTGAGCCACTTGTGGATGGAAAAAGGTGAACCTAGAAGATCTCCCTGGCAAAAGATTTGCTGGACATTTTCCATCTGCACAGCACCCTCTCTTCTTCCCCCCCCTTCTTATCTCCTTTCCTTTTTACACTTGCTATTCAAAGCCTGATGAAACCATAGTTTCCAAATTGATTTTCTTTTTCCCTTCCAAATTTCTGCTGTCAATAAGGGCTTCAAAGGTAGAGAGAACTTGCATGCCAACTTCTAGCCTCGAGCTGACTTTTACAGCTCTGTAATAAACCCCTTAAAAAAAAAATGTTTATAATGGCCATGGCACTTGACTATTGCAGTGCTTTCTGTCACCCCCATAATGTTAAGTGCCAATAAATCACCTGCACTGTCCTGGTGCCCTGTATTTATTTACAAAGCTGTTAGAGGAGTATTTTTCGGTTTTATTGACCAAGTGGAACAAATGCTGAGATTCTTCATTCTGAGGATTTCTTGGGAATTCCGGGGGGTTTCCTTTGCACAGGAGAGCAGACAAATGCCACCTAAACCTCAAGCTGGCCCCTTTACCTGAGGTATGCAATGCTGCTGTTTCTGGAGGTGCTTCACAGGGGATCAAGCCCAGCTCAGAGGAGAGGGGGTGCAGTGGTTGCCTGGCAGACAAAGCCATGAGCATCGCCCAACCTGTGCTGGGGCTGAGCCTGCAGCCAAAAATAGATCAGTGGGGAGGCACCAGCCTGCACTGATCTGTGGGGTGTGAAGAAAAGGGCTTTTTTCTGTTGGTAGGCACTGCTTAGAAGCCTCTCAGACCATGCTTATGGCTGAAGGGGATTTTTGGGCTCTGATTTCCTGGCCTGTGTTAGGTTGGGCAGAAACAAATCTCACTTTTTTCTCTTACCACCCACTTCTGACTCTGCTTTGGTCTCTCAAGGTGTTGTACTGGGGCTTATAGACTCCATCATGCCCCTTTTGCTCTTTAGTCTGTTGAGTATTCCCCAAATTTAATCCACTGATAAGAAGTATTGAAACCATAAACCCATAAAATAAAGCTTCTTCTTAATCCTTCTTTCCTGCATGTTTTCATCTCTGCACTAAAGGTTTCTGAAGAGAGCTCACTACTAATGATAGGGGATGTGGAAGAGCAGAATTAGAGATTGCACTATGAATGTGGACACAGCCTTGGTTTGAAATTACTGCATTAAAAATGAAACCGTTTTCTCAAAAAGAGTAAACATAGTAAATTTTCCAACTGTGTCAATAACCCCAGGACAAAACTGATTTTGAGGCAGCGATGGATCATACAGGAAAACAAGGTTTAGCTGTTGGTAATTAAAAGTTAATATTAGAAGCAAAAGTGCAATCAGCCCCAAAAGCCACCTGCCTCCTCTTAGAGTGTGTTTTGAAGATCCTTCCCACAAACTGCGTTAGGAGCTGCTGCCTTTGAGTGTATCACCTGGTTGGAATTTTTCACGGAGCTTGAATTTATTAGAAAACAGCCCCAGTCAAGCAGAACTGTGCAAATTAAATTGGATTTACATGACAAGGTGGAGCCCAGGCACAGCAGCTAGGAAATGTCTGAGAAGCAAAAGACAAACCAGAGGGGATCAGGGAGGAAGGCTGCTCTGTGTAAACAGTGTTTAAAAAAAAAGAAAAGGAAAAAATGTTTGACAAATAGCGCAATAAAATTAAAATTCCCGCTTCGGCTGCCCTGGAGGTTTCAAAAGGAGACACTTGGAGAGACTTGGACACCAGAGGAAATAAACAGATTTCAGCATCTAATAAGTGGGAGGCTGGAATATTATTGTAGGATAAAGTGTTCTGGGATGGGACGAGCTGACCCAGAACATGTTCCTGTTGTGAGGAGGGTGAAGACTTGATCTTCAACCCCAGTGAAGCCTGGAGGACTCAGTGGACTGGCTTCAATAAGCTTTGGGAGAAGCCTGACTTCCTTATAGGCATAAGAAACTTCATATTTTCTTCCCTGTCGGCTCACACTGCTGCTTATTATCTTATCAAAACATGGTTTCTTCATCAGTAATACGTAGGTTTCATCTGAATCTGTAAAAACAGAATTGCTTCCATATGCCAGATATTTCACTGGAGAGACCGTCCACTTTGGGAATGTCATTACTGCCCAAAATAATCTTCCACAAGTCATAATGTAAACTCAAAGTTATTGCAATTTATTAGCAATCACAATTTGCCAGGAAAATAGAATCAAGAGAGTATCAGGGAAAGTAACTCGACTGCAAAATGAACATGCCCTCTACTGCAGTCTGAGCCCATTAATATCGACTTCCCAAATCCAGAGAGTGATTTCCTCTTGTGCCTGTACAAAAGGCAGTGCAGCATGTTTTCTCCTGAAGGAAGCAACGGGATTTTGTTGAATATATGGAAGGGAATTGGTTTTCTGGCTTGTTACTTAAAGCTGATCCTTACTGTCAACATTTGTGATGAGTAAACCTCGTGAAATAACACGGCTAAAGGCTTAATCTGGTGCCACCGTGATTTGCAGGGCTGATTTGGAGAGACATGGCTGTGGCCAGGGAGCAACATGGCTGCTCTGCCAGGAGTGCTGCTCTTAAAAATGAAGGGATCTGCTCCCAGAGGTGGTGTGCTGCCATGGACAGGGCTTGGGAGGGGGCACGGAGGAAATGTGGTGGAAAGAAAGTCAAGAAAGAAGCGCTAAATGTGCCATTTCCTGCTGGAGTCGTTCAGCTTATGAGAAATCCTCCCTCTTGCATCCTACTGTTCGGAGTGTGGATTTGGGAGGGTGAGAAATGGCTCTTTATTAGCAACACTTTGATTCCCCTGATCCCGGTGGGCTCGTGGCTGGGATTTCCTCCAGCTGAACGCTGATGTGGGCGGCTTCCAAGCCTGTTTGTACAGAAATGTCAACGTGTAGCAGATCCAAAGAGTGGCTGTGGTGTGGGGACAGCCAGTCTCAGGGCCCTGACCCTGGTGTGAGTGCTCACACTGAGGGCAGTGCTGTGTCCCTTCACATGGAGGTGGCCTTTGGAGCTGCTGAGGTCCTTCAGCACTGGCCAGAGGTGTCCCCAGGATGAGTGGGGACAGGGTGGCTTGGCCTTGCTCATGCTGGCCAACCTCATCAGCCTTGGATTTATCCAATCCCATATGATACCAAGGGAAACTTTGGAGGGTCCAGTGTGCAGGATCATGTCAGATATCTGGGAGTGGTTGGGTAGCCACACTGAGAGGTGCCAGCAGAGCTGTTAGGTTGGCTCTGTCTAAAATTCCTCTATCCAAGCAAGCTTTGGCTGATGTAAGCATCATAAAACAGCCATAAAGAGTTTGTCCCTTCATGGCATTCATTTCCTTGTCAGAGACACCCCTTCACATGTGGTATTGGCATTTCTGAGTCACTTGCCCAGTGTGAAGCTGCAGTTGTGGGTGAGAGGATCAGAGAGAAAAGACAGAGCAAGTAGGTCTCAAATGGGGAGTTGCTTCTGGGAAACAGAGGTGCTGTCATTCCCTGGGAGCCTGGGCTGTCCTCTGGGCTGGGGAAGATGGATGCAAACTGGGTGTGGGACAGTGCATTCCCTGGCCATCATCACAGCAAATGGAAACAGAGCACAGCCTCGCCCTGTAAAGCCCACTCTGAGACGTCAGTGGCTGAACTATTTTGGTAGGAGAATAAAAGTCTGAAAGCACCCCACCCCTTGAGAGTTTGCTTGGTGGATGTTGTGCCCACTTGCCTTCGTGCTTGCTTTGGCATCAAAACCAGGCTCTGCCTGTGACCAGCACCACATTTACACCTCTGCAGCAGCAGTGCAGGAATAACAGACCAGCTCGGACACAGGAGGAGCAATCTGGGAGCCTTAACCTAGAGCAGGTTGCATCCTTAGAGCTCTGACACTGTGGTGGAGCAGCAGCTCACTTCTGTAGGATGTACATGTCTTCCTCAGGGAATATGAGAGCCGTCAAGGTTTGCTTTGATGTGGACTAAAGTTGGGTTTCAACAGATCTTTTCCTTCCTTTTTTAATTTCTTTCTTTTTTTTTTTTCCCCTTCCTGGAAAAAAAAATACGGTGAAATTTTGTTCCACTCTCTTTGAATTTAACAGCAGGTTTTTTCCCATTAATCTCAGCGAGGTTGCAGGTTTTTGTGTGTGTTTCCACCAGCCAGAGCCCAAGTGTAACAGCTGAGCTAGCCTGAAAAAAAAAATGGGTTTCTTACAGAGAAAAGAAAAATGGAGTTCTGCTGGAAAAGCTTTTGTTTGGCAGTGGCTGGTAAAGGTTGTTCTGGGACTCATTTAAAGAGCACTGGGTAAACTTATGCACATGCCCTCAGGGCAGCCATAAGTTCAGTGATGAAAACGTCTGCGTGTTTTACACAGCTCTGCTCAGGGACTGGGGGTGAGGCAGCAGCGCTGGGGCAACACACAGAGCTGTCATTGCCAGGATGCTCCGGGGGGAGCCAAGACAAGCCCTGTGGGTACCTGATGTGTGCAGGATGAAGCATCAGTGCAAAGCACCCCATCCCAGAGAACTTCCTGATGGGAGATGCAGTCCCTGCCCAGCCAGTGCCAGGGAGAGCAACTTCCCCTCTGCACGTGCTTCTGATTTGCATAATTTGTGTGCTAATTTACAGCTCAGAAGGAAGGAGGGCTTGGCAGAGATGGTGGCTGCTTCTTCGTGATGTTGTGCTTGATGTGGCTGCCTTCTTGTGCTGGAGTTTTGCATATGTGTGTGTGACATAAGTGGCCTTAAAAATACAAGGGATGGGGTGGGAGGAAAAGGAGAATGGAAACTGTCTTTTACTGAGCTAGAGACTGCAACAATCCTGGCAGTGAACTGAGAGCTCCAGAGATGGATTTTTTTTTTCTGCCGTTTTCAGTATAACCGAGAGAGGAGAGACCTTCCCACTTGCTGAGCAGCAGCCATGCCTGAGGGGACTTGGTCATAACTAATTCCAGAATAGGGTGTCCCTTTTGGAGTCTTTGTGTGCTTTGCACATAAAACTTGCACCCTGCCTCTAGGGCTGACATTAAAAAACAGAAAATGAACTCCAAAGGTTCGACTGGTGAATGGGGCTCTTTGTTCTGGGACATTGTCACCCAAGAGTGAGCTCTACAGGGAGATTTATAGCAGGATTCCAAGCTGCTAATAAGGGAAGGCTTCTCTCAGTGGTCAGGTGGCAAAGCACTTCAACACAGCAGCCCATGCCCAAAGAAGAGGAAGATAAGGTTGGCTGTACAAACAAGTCCCTGGGTATGTGCATGAAAATTTGGGTATTGCTGTGTTGTTCATTCTGCTTCGAGTTGCTGCAGCTGAGGGAAGATGCTTTGCCAAAACTCTTGGGCTTGGCCATGGGGTCCTGTGGTTTGGCTATTTCTGAAGCCATGCTTGGGTTTCTGGAGGTGGCTCTAGTTTGCAGTGGCTTGTTGAGGTCTCTGAAGAGCTCTTGCATCAGTGAGGGCTGTTGGGCTGCAGCACTGTACAGCTCTGCTCTCCTTGCTGTCATGGTCACAGTCTGTGAAATCTCAGCTTCTTTAGTCCATAAACCATCTGGATGTTTTAGTCATGGCCAAAGCTGCCTGAATCAAAGAAGGAGCATCCCATGGTTCCAGCAGGGTGTTGGTGTGAAGAAGGACCACTGACCCTGCAGAACCTCCTGGAAGGAGTCCAAACAGGGAAGGACTCAAACAGTGTTGGAGCAGAGATAAGGAGCAGGCAGATGAGATAAGGCCAAGGGCTTTGGTCAGGCTTCTCTGTGTAGTGCAACAGATCTAGTTACCCTTTGCAGGCAGGTCAGGCTGGGACTTCAGCTTGCTCTTCTGCTCTGTCTGTAAATAGCTACACTGGAGTGAGAATGGTTGTTATCTCTGCTGGAACACTGGGATCAGCCATCCTGGCGGATTTCTCAATGGAGAGAAAGCTTTGTCTTGCTAAAGATCAAGCAGGAAGGCTATAAAGCTGCGGGGATATGATACTACATTCTTGCTTCAGCCTAGTTCCAAACAGGCTTCACCCTCTGGAAGAGTTTTCTTACATTTTGCTAATTCTCTAGCATGCAGGAAGGCGGGTTTATGGCTTGTGCTCACTCTATAGTGCTTACAGTGCTAATGAATTTGAGTAGTTAATCAATTTAGTGTGAGTTCTTCTAAGTAAAAAAAAAAAAACCCCAAACCCATATATATATATATATATATAAACCCATCCAATTTCTGCTTACTCCTTGCAGAATGTTTTCTGTGCTGTCAGTCTAAACACTGGGAAGTATTTTAAACAGATGTAGGCCATCAGTTTCTATAAACATTGTAATTGCTTGGCACCACCAATGCTTACATTGAAAGATGCAGATTGCCAGGATCTGCACAGACACCAGCCACACGCTTTCTGCTGTGCCCAGAAACAGAGTTTACACCCCGTTAGAGGCCTGTAACCTCCCTCCTGTAAAACTCACTTTAGCTTGGAGCCTGGCACCAGCCAAGGGCTGCTATCCCTGCAGCTTTATGGAGCTCTGAGCTGCAGGCTCAGCCATTTCAGCAGCCTGGCTCGGCAGGGTCTGATAGGAGGATGTGGTTTGGATTCTACCCCACAGATGCAATGTTACTGGCACCTCGAGTTGCTCAGGTTGAAAATAACACAATTGGCCTCCCTGTGCCCAGTTCAGTCGTCTGCCAGCTTTCTGTGGACTCATCCTGTTTGATTTTCGGCCGATGGTGAAGCTGATGTGCACGCTGCTGTCCCTGGGAAGCAGAGGAGGTGTGGTCCTCAGCTCGCCCTCTTGTAAAAATGATGAATTGAGCTGAAGGGGGGAGGGGGTGGAAGGAAAGGATGGATAATATCCCTGCTAATAAATCTAGTGCGGCAATTAAGATCGCCTTTAAAAATGTGTATTATCAGCACAAATAGAAATACAGACAAGAGCAGCGGCCAAGGGCTGCTCTGTGTCTATAAAAAACAGGATGGACTCGTCACTTAGCCAGGGACTGCTGGCCAAGCCCATGGCTCTCCTGGACTGGGGTGAGCAGCTCTCCCCAGTCCATCATTCATCCTGAGGTCACATGCAGCTCAGTCAATTTTATTTCATATTTGCCTGCAACAGGGTGGGTGATTGCCAGCATCTTGGGTCCTCGCAGCATTTTTGTTGTTGATGATTCCTTCCATTATTCCTAACTGGAGTGGATCAGAACTGGACACCTCTGCACTGCAGACCAGTGGCAGAAAGTGGCCTGAAAGTGTGAAGCAATCCAGGGCTTTGCCCTGCATCACTCCTGCCTGAAGACAGTGCCATGTGCATTCTCCTCCTGTTAAGAAATACTAAGTGGCAACAAAAAAAATGAGATTTTGCTGATAGCATATGTTCAAAACACAGGCTTGTTTCTTAATATGCTTTGGCTCCAGCCTCTAGCTGAGAAGCCAGATTGCTAAAGCACCAGAAGTGTGGATAAATGTACAGTCAGGGCATTGAGTAATTTTTGCCTCAGTGTGACACACAGAGAAAGCTGTGAATATCACCACAGACCAGAGAAAGCAACTGCTGCTCCCCTGGAACGAGCATTTCAGGTCACTCTTCTATCCACTGTTAATTTTTGGTCAGTCTGGTGTTGGGAAAGGTGTTGTCCAGATTTTGAAGCACCAATGAAGCATTTCCCACTCGATGGAGGCACAGAGGGTAGAGTACCAGAAAAGTATTCATCTCCAGAAGGTGATGACACCTCCAGGTGTCTGCTTAAGCTGTCTAATTGTTTAAGTCTCTAAGTCAGTTTAGCTGCCTGGCTAAACTGCTCAACAGCTCCTCTGCACAGGGAAGAGACAAAGGTTACTCTGTAGGGCTCCTCCCTGCACATGAGGTTAATTCCTGCTCTATACTCACTTAAATAAATATCTCTGCAGAGATTATAAAGAGATCAAAGGCAGATCAGCCACCTAATTCAGTTGCTTATATGATTAAAGTTGTCTGGGGCAAATGTTCTTTTTCCTTTGCTACCAGTGACAAAGGTTTCTAGGGCATCTGGTGAGCACCTCCATGGTGCAAGGAACAGGTTTCTGCAGCAATAAAAAAGGGGCCCTTTTTCCCCAAGAGCACTAAACTTTGCCCAGAAAGCTTCCAGGCCTCTGCAAGGAAACCTAAAACTGGAGCAAAAGTTTGGAGTTTATGGAAGTGGTTTGTGGTTGTGGTTAAAAGAGTTTGCTCTTCCATCTGTGCACAAGGGTCTTTTTCTAGGAATTTTTGCTCATGTCACTAGGAATTCAGCCCAAAATAGACTCATTGGGACAGAGAAGAAGTGAGAGCATGGCTCGGGAGTCAGAAATGCACAAAACTTGGCCTGAGACAGAGTTTTGTACTCTCTGAGAAGGGCATAATCTGATGTCAAGCTTTCCCCAAGAGCCATACTCCTAAATGGGAAGAGGCCCAAAATGATCACATGCTGAGTGCCTGTCCGGAGACAAGAGCCTCTTACTGCCAAACAAACCAGAGGGGAGGGCTGCTCTTGAAAAATCCACTGCTGCCCACGTGCTGATCCTCCTCTGGAGAGCAGGCATTCCTCAGTCACAGCCAGGCCAACTGCCCTCCTCAAACCAGTGCTCCAGGAGTCGTCATCCCTGTCCTTATCTCCATCTGCACTGGGGTTGGGAGCTTAGCAGTGCTCTGCCACTCGGCTCTCCCTTCCCTTTCAACCAAGTGGGTGTCAGTGAATCTTTCAGGAGGTGTGGGGATTTCCTCAGGTGGCTCCTGGCAGGAGGTCAACAGAGAGAAAGAAACCTACCTTTAGTGTGTCTGCTTTGACTTTGGCCTGAGCATGCCTCTGGGTCTGGGGCAGCATAACAGTCAGGAACATGGGAAAAAATGGTATCCCTCCTATATTTTCTGAATTTGGTGGGTTTTAAAATATATGGAATGTCCTCTCTCCAAATGAAGCATACCTGGAATTTCTTATTCCAGAAGTGAAACTGAATTCTTGGTTGAAAAAGTCCTCTGAAGCAAATGCTGTAATGTTTCAGACCTTTCCATCATTTCATCAGTTTTTTTCTATCACATCATTAAGTTTTTCTTAATTTTGTTAGGATCCTTGCCTCAGTTGCTCAAGTGACACATTTCTAAAGAAGTGCAAGTTTTGTCCTTTAGGTAGCAGGCAAGAGTAGATTCTGTAAGCTGCAATTATTCAGTTCAGCAAACACATCAACAGGCAGTGACTCCTCCAGAGCACACCTGAATTTTTTAAGATTAGTCATATTTGGCTATGAAACTCTTCCGTGGTCCAGCAGAAGTCAGAGATCAGATCTTCTACTGGGATGTGAGAACCATCTGACCCAGTATCTCAGATCTTCTACTGGGATGTGAGAACCATCTGACCCACTATCTCAGATCTTCTACTGGGATGTGAGAACCATCTGACCCAGTATCTCAGCAGTTACCAAACATTTTAAAATTAGGAAGACAAGATAATTCATCCCTTCCTGCCTCTTTTGAAGGAAGGATTCATGGGTTTATGAGGATGTGGCCTGAGTTTCTTCTAAATTGATTTGCCTATTTCTCCCAGTGAGAGTGGCCCACCAGCCAGAGCAGCAGGGAACCCTCATTCCAGCATCACTGGAACATGAGACAGTCCTGAATGATGCTTTAGGATCCACTTGATGCCCTAATTTTGTCTAGCCTCTGTTTTTAGGTAGCCCATCGCCATCAAGATCTGAATCCCAAGACTAGTCTCTGCCAAACTCTAGGCCGGGGTCCAAACATTAGAAGCAGTTATTTAGGAAAGGCTTATTCCAAGACAGGGTTTAGAAACGCCTGCAGTGTTTCCACCCTGGGAGAGAGGGACCAGAGCACATTCCCAGCTGCTGTTCTTCGGCACATTCCCAGCTCCTTGGAAGCCAAATGCTGAGCCCTTTGCAGCCTACCTGGGAGCTGGCTGGGTGGGGTTTGAAGCCTTTCTCAAATCATCTGCAGGTCCCACTTCCCACCCTTGTACAGCAAAACAACTCCTCTTCGCCACTGCTAAAAATTGTTCCAATGGCAACTCAGAAATCCAGTCCTGTCAACTATTCCCTCTTTGTATTTCCACCTGAAAAGAGGAAAAAGGATCAGAAGACAAAGCAGCAGAAGTTGCTGTCTGTGGGGCTTTCAGAGTTGCAAAGTCCCTTGCCTGATGCTGCAAGGCCCACACCTTGGGAAGAATGGCTTCTTTCAGGCACTGGCATTTGGATGGACAAGGATGGAGTGGTGGCCAAGCCCTTCTGTTCAGTGAGGGCTCTTGGTCCATGACTCTTTCACCATTCCCACTAGCCCAAAGTCCAACAAGGGCTCCTTTGACATCATTTGGAACCGAGCTGGAGCAGGGCTGGGCAAAGTCTTTCCCTTCAAATGGGAGGAGGAAAGGTGTTTATGGGAATGCCTGGGTGCTCATGGGCATCTCCAGTCTGCTGGGAAGTCACTGAGCAGTCAAGTCAATTATTTTTAATGAACTGGGCCAAAGCTGATTGTGTTATTTTGTAACATATTAGTTTGGAAAGCAGTGAAATTATTTGGCATCTTTCCCTGGCCATCACAGGGACCCCTTTGTGCTTCCCTTTTCCCCACTTTTCTCTCGTGTGTATAGCTGGCTCCCACATGTCCACTTGCTGACGCTGATTGATTGCATTAATATCACTGTAAATATTACATAATCTCCGCTTACAATGCTAGAAGGACCTGATGAGTTTTACTCTGCCAAGAGTTTTCAGGCTGGAAAATAATAATGAAAAAATAATCTCAAAAAAATAAAATCTCTCTTACTCTTTCTCCCCATATTTTTTTTTTTTTGCCATGTGCATTTGCCATTGGCCCCATTGGCTGCAGACCAAAACAAGGCTGTATGGACTGCCTGTGGCCATTGCTTCAAGGGGACAGTGAAAAAGAAATGACAGCAAGGCAGTAAACTGTGCCTGGCCTCAGGAGAGGTGATAGGGACAGGGGCTACTGGAAGAAGACTTATGGAAAAAATGGGTTTCAGAAAACAGGGTTCAGCTGAGCTAAGGAGGATGAGGATGCACAGGGAGGTCTATACTTCATCCTGGTACTGTGGACTAGTGGAAATGTGGATTGTTGGAGTGGGGTACCCTCTTCTCTCCATTAGTGGGTGATTTAGGCCAGTGTCCTGGGTGTTTGAGCTCACTCCTTTTAGGATTTGAAGATTCCAAGACACAGGCTGGGAGGCAGCACTGCTGCTAGGAGGGACGGAGGAGCGGCTCCCCTGTCTTCCAAGGAGCCCTGTGGGATGTCCTCCACACCCTGCTCAGGGAAGGTAGGAGGGGAGAGATGACTCCTCCCTCTCCAGCACCAGTCTGGGGTGGTTTGACCTGGTACACGTAACACAACCTCCATCCTGACCCTCATCCAGGCCGGCTCTGTTCCTTTTCTCTGTCTCCCTGCCGGAGACAACTCCGGATCAGGTTGCGTTCCGAAGCAGGCGCGCTCTTCTCAGGCTCCACACAAAACCCATTTATCATATCAGCCTTACATTAGCCAAAGTATCGCAGATAAAAATTATCTTGGAAATCTAAACACAGATTCTAATCTAAGGTACAGCAGCATCTGCTTCCCATTAGTTTTTATTGCTCGCAAGGTTCGAGCGGCATCACTCCCGCGGTGAGATATTTGGGAAAGCAGAGCTCTGCGCTTCCCAGAACTCCGGGTCCCACTGCTGGTTGCTGCTCATCTCCCAGGGCTCATCTGCATGGGAATGGCTGATTACTCAGCGTGCAGCGCTGGGGAGCGTGTCCAGAGCGCAGGCAGGCTCCCCGGGCAGCACTCTTGCCTGAGCTCAGGGTTGTGCTGACTTCAGCAGCACCAGCACTGGGCTTGGACTCCTTTCAGAAGGCAGCTCAGGGATGATTTTCAGAGGTATTTGCAATACCAGCCTGCCAGACTCCACTGGTCCAAACTGGCTGGGGAGAAGCGGTGATGTGGATGCATGGACACAAAGCCATGATTTCAGACTCCTTTTCTAGCAGAGCTTTTTCTGAGCTGTGCTTTGGGGATGATGAGCTCCACACGTGTTGCTGCCTGAAGTGACTCGAACCTGCTGCTACTCACCTCACAAGGCCAAATCCTGCATGGTTGAGTGGATGGGGCAGCTTTTGGCTCAGCCTTGGGGATCCAGTACAATGCAGCCACCTTTGAATTGCAACTTCCCTTGGACCCCAGGGAATTGCTTCACAGCAGCCACATCTCAGGAATGCCCATGACCCAGCAAGGGGCCCTGAGGGCACTTGCAGACCTTGATCTTATCCCTGTCTATCAGTATCTGAAGGGAAGGTGCCAAGAGGATGAACCAGGCTCTGCTCCGTGGTGCTGAGCAATAGGACAAGAAGAACTGGCAGAAATGGATGCACAGGAAGTTCCACCTGACCATGAGGAAGAACTTCTTTGTTGTGCAGTGATTGAACACTGGAACAGACTCCCCAGAGAGGGTGGGAGCCCCCCTTTAGAGGAGCTATTCCAGAGCAGTCTGCACACAATCCTGTGCTGTGTGCTCTGGGATGACCCTGCTTGAGTGAGGAATTGGGACCAGATGACCCATTATGGTCCCTTCCAACCTGACCCATTCTGTGAATTCCCTGACCTGGACTTTTGATGGTCCCCACTTGAGCTCAGCCCAGCCTGAGCTGCATCACCAGCTTGCCTACCCTTTGCCCTATTCCTGTGCTGCTGCTTGGTTTTCCTGGCTTTTCCTTTAGGGAGCAGCCCTGCTCCTGTGCTTCTCCCTGACGCCGGCACGCTTGCCGTGGTGTGCAGTGCCTTGGGCATGTGCTGTGAACTCAGCCTTGCCCCGCCACGCAGAGACAAATATGCAGCTCTGCAAACTACTGTTTGCCTCTGGAGACAAATTATGGCATGCTGCAATAGCTGAGGAATAGCACAAGAGGAGTATGCAATGAATCATGATGCATATGCACACGAGGGGAAAAGTTCAACCTTCTGTTTGCCATTATCTGACTCTTGAAAGCTGAACTGCTCAATTCTTGCATTTTCTTAGCAGAGTTTATTTCTGTGGCATTTCCTAGGTTTTTCTGGCTGTCTCAAGGCAGGGGAAAGAGAGTGTGTCCCTCTGCAGAACATTGCATTTTTGCTGGCTTGCAAATAAAAATTGAATCAAAAGTAAAATGGGATAGGAAACATGTAGTGTGTAAGTCTAGAACTCTGTATTTGTGGAGTTGGACCCTTTTCCTCAGCTTGCCCAGCTGTGCTGTGCCTGAAGTCTCATGTGCTGCTGTGCATTCTGGCTGGGGTGGAAGGGACTTTGGAAAATGTCTTGGCTGCAGGAGGACATGTACCCTGACATGCCAGTGGTGTTAAAAAAAATCAAATGTTTTGATTAGAGTCAGAGACGTCAGGTTGTGTTTTCTCACTACATCAGTTGAAATGGGTTTTCTCTGATAGGGACAGAGAAAGTGAAGAGAAGAGATAGTTCCTCTCCACCAGCTAAATCAAAGATGACTTCACACCTCAAGGCACCAGTTTTCCCCTAAAAATGATAGCAAGAGGTCTCCACTTGAGCTCAGCCCAGCCTGAGCTGCATGGCAGGATTGCCTGCCTTTTGCCTTGTTCCTGGGCTGCTGCTTGGTTTTCCTGGCTTTTCCTTTAGGGAGCAGCCCTGCTCTCCCTGACTAACCTCCTAAACTAGCTCCCTTGGGGTGTAGGACTCTGGGCTTTTCAGGGCAGCCTGAAATCCCCCCAAATTACTGTGGCAATATAGAAAAATTAGTCTTTAATTCATTTCATTGCTAGTCATAAGTAGTCCCAAAGAATTGTGGTACCCAGGATGAGATACAAATCAGGGAATTTTTAGTCTCTGCTCAATACGTCAGATTTTGTCAAACTTCCAAACTGCAGAGTGGATATTTGTCCTTCCTCAGGCAAATGTTTAATGCAAAGAGCAGGCCAAGAGGCTTCCAATCATCTCTTAATTATCTATGAACACCCACATGGGAGAGGGTTTTTTGAAGGGGGGGAAAACAAAAGCCTCTCCTTAATCTAGCGGAAAAACGAGATCCCAAAATAATGAGGAAACAGAAGCAAAACACATTTAGAGTGGTGACAAGACGTGGGTTTTCAAGAATGACACTAATTACGCATTGAAACCCATTAACTTGGTGACTGGAAGAATCTACATTCCTTCCTTCCTCTCCTTGGCTGCCAGAAGTCCTCTGGAAGTGCAGGCTGAGCCATGCGGGAGGTCAGCGCCGGGAGTGCTGCCACTCCTGCTGTCCCTGAGCTGGGAGAAGGAAGTGTGGGATTGCCTTACAGTGGTTGTAAACTCACCCTGCTCCACAACCTGGAGCCTCCACCCTGATGCCTAAGGATGCCCATTTCTACTGGAGAAGTAATTTGGTCCAATTGCTTGGGCAGCAACACGTGCTTTTGCTGGGATTTAGGAGCAGGAGGAATGAAGTCACCTCATTCCATCTCAGAGCCCATTCCTGAGCTACCTTGCTCTGCTCCACACAGCTTGTGGGAGTTGCTTTTGTCACAGCTCTGTGCATGTCCTGGAGAAGCACGTGTGGTTCACGTATCTAAAACTTCAGCTTGTAATGAGAGTAATTAAATGAACAATTGCACTGGAACCTGACCTGCCAAATGAAAATGAATCAGGCTGAAATACACTCGTGATGTTTACACCAATCTGATTTTTCTAGATAGTCTCTTGGGAAAAAACCCCAACAAAACAACACCCTCTCCCTCAGTGATATTAATTAATCACAATGATATTTGCTTTCTTATTGTGTTCTCAAGCTGGCAGTGCAGTTACCAAACTTAGAAAAACTGTGCCATGTCTTATCTTTTTATTTAAAAACAACCAGCTGTGACTTTCTGAACTGGCTGCACGCAGCTGGGAAAGGTCATTCTGGAGAATGGGCTCTGGGACCAAGCAGGGTTTGGATGTTAACAGACCTCAAAGAGTTTGGGATCAGAGATACTGGATAGGATTTTGCACAGTATCGGCTACTGCAGAGCTTAGACCTTAAAGTTTTCCCAAAACACAGGGATGAGGATTGTCTGTGTGGGTTAATCCTGCCTGTCCATGCACTGGAGGAAATACTGCAGCATTCCCCTGGTGCCCACCCCCTCGGGAGCTGGAGGAGAATTTAGGTCAAAGTACAGAGAACTCTATTACAGTATTAGCACTTATTATCCAGTTTGATTCTATTAAGGGAAACCTGCAGTGAGGAATGAGAATGGAGCTGGCCCTTTCCACAAGTGCTTTAACAGCTGGTGGCCCAAGAGCTGTTTTGATGAAATAAATCACCCCGGTGGAAAAATCTCAAAAACCGCAGACTGTGGAAAGTTGACCAGATCTTTACTGGCAATATTTAGGGATGCTCTAAACAATGAGACAGTTGTTTTCCTATTACTTTCAGTACTGTGCCTGGAAAAACATGATATCCCTGAAGCTTGCCTGCCCTGAAAGCTTTGGGATGCGTGGCACTGCTAAACCTGACTGCAGGATTCCTGGAGGGGCTCCTGTGCTTGTAAAGATTTTAGTGTACCCAATAATTAGCAGGATTGCCTTGACCTCAGTTGGAGACAGCAGGACAGGCAGGGTTGGAGGGTTTCTTCCCTGGGGTCTGACTTTTTCTTGCAAGTATCCTCCACAATCCTGCACCTGCTGTGAATTCCTGGGGGGGAAGGGGAACAAAAAAAAAAAAAGGGTCGTTGCAATGCACAGCCTCTGCCATAAAACCTGTGAAAAGTAAATAGAGGCAGGGCAGAATGAGCCCTCAGATCGCAGTGGAGAGGCTGAAAGGCACCAGCTCCCTTTGTGCCTGCGGCAGGATCCCCCCTTGGAGCTGTGTGGCCTCTGGATGGCATTGCAGGGAGGCAAACTCAGAGTTTCCATCTGCTAGAACTGTTTTGGGTTGTAACTTGAAGGAGATGTGCTGGAAAAAGCATCTTCTGGGGCAGAGAGAGGCTTTGACTGCCCAGGCTGGAGAGAGGAGCTAGGCAGAGACTCCACACACACAGGGCAGGTCATCTTGTCAAAAAGAGATCTAATGTTCATTTAGTGCTTTTGGGCAAGTCTTCAGTCCAACCTGCAGGACTGGGTGTCCTGTCAGAGGCTGGGACTAAGGACAGGCAAAAAAAAGTAATCTGATCTAAGATGCTGAGTTTAGAAATTCCCCTGCAGCAGCAAAAGGAGGTTAAGGTGTGCAAGAAAGGAGACCTTTCCTATGTGGTGGTTGCTGGTGGCTGCTTCTGATTAGGCTTGACCTTTTCACAAATGCCTGAGTGCTGCAGAGGAGCCGAGTGCTGGCCTGAAGTGGTGAGGAAGTAGAATAGAAGTAATCTGCCAAATGTAATCTGCCAAATTCTGCCTATTGAGGACTTTCTCTTTAACTGGGGGTTTGTGGAAGTGGAAATGAAAGTTTAAGTACAAGGTGCACGGGTTGGTGGTTGCACTCCTCCGGGCAGGGTCTCACAGAGCTTTTTGGGTCACCCTGGATGAGGGGCCCTCTGAGGCACCTTCCTGCTGCTGCTGCTATCAGTGCTTTTCACAAAGCTCTGATGAGTGAGAGCCACCAGTCTCCCTGCTCATTCTCCTGAAATGAAAACCTAATGACGTCCCCAGACGGCATCACTGGCACCTTTTCATAATCAGCAGAGCACCGAACTTTGCATACATTTTCTTTTCCTACCCTGTTGTTTCTCCTGTTTACACTGCTGTCCCATTTACACCTTTTAATGACACAAAGGATCAATCTCCCATGTTTATACAACAGCTTTTGCCCATGGTCCCTTTGTTGTGGGTAAAGCAGAGAGCCTTTAGTTCATTCCACCTTATGGAGCAGAAGCATGAAAATAAGTTATTACAGTCAGAAAGTCCCGTTTACAGGGGGAAAAAAATAGATCAAGCCCAGCATGTAATGCAGTTACTGTGGGCTGTGGGAGAAAAGATGTAATTGTTGTCTGTGCTAAACACAAATCTAAACAGGATCACAAGTAATTAGCTATTTAATAGGTGACTAAAGTAAATACTGCAATTAAAAAGCCTATTAAAAATAATATTTAAAAAAGAAACCTCGCAAGAAATGCAGCTTTGTCCTGGACTGCCAGTCAACAAAATCAACAAACCATTATGAAAAAAAAGGTCCGTGCATGCCCAAATCAGTAAAACGCATGGTAATTACTTGGCACATTTTATCTTCAAAGTCCTCTGCATGAGCTAAGTAATTAATCCTCCCAACACCTCGGTGCGGTATGTGCAGCAGGCACCGGCAAAAGCAAGTTTGTCTTGCAGCCAGGTACAAATACCTTGTTGTGGGGCTCATTCTTGATAGAGGAAATGCCACTCTAAAGTCAATAACAGGGAGTGGAGGTGGTTATCTCTTCAATGGCACCCATTGTAAGCCACTGCCGCTTTTGTTTGAGGTGGGGGGACTGAAGCACAAGCAGTTAAGAGACTGCCCTTGGATTCCCCATCACATTCCAGGATGAGCAGAGGGCTTTGGAGAAGCCCCGGGAGCCCACGCAGCTCTTGCCTTGGTACCTGTGTCGGAACCCCGAGTGCACCCCGGGGTCAGGGTGATCTGCCAGGCCTGAAAACACTTCCCGACACAAGCTTTGGGTCTGCTGGGTTGAAGTTAAGGGCTTTCAGTTTAATTAGTTGTTTTGGGGCAGAGGGAAAAGGGAGCTCCCCCTTCCCCACTGAGATGCTCCAACAGCAGCTGGGGAGGACATAGATGATACAACTTTGTGTGCCTGTGGTGCTTTGAGCCCATTTTTGTGCTCTCTGCTTAACAGAAGACAGTTTTCTGCTCTGATCCTTCTGCCTGTTGCTCTGTGTGATGACTTTTTGCCATAAAGCCAAAAGGTGGGGAAAAGATAAACACAAGTAGTAGATCAGAGTGGAGTAAGATTTGGGGAAAGGAGAGGTAAGAATGCAGTGGTAGAGCATGGAAAACTCACATTAACATCAAGCTGTGTCATAAACACATCCTAGCCTGAGCTCTGGGGGTGCCAGCAGAAACAAAATACCTTCCAGAGAGAAATCAAAGATGGTACCATCGGCTCCATCCCTCTCCTGTAAAGTGCAGCAAAAGGCTGTGTGGAGCTTGGCAGGTGCCACGTGGAGCAAACCTTCCCACCTGGGAATGACTAATCCCACCCTGGCTGCCATTAAGAGACCATTT
>JACBWW010000016.1:21897142-21968979 GCA_020086605.1 Lanius collurio
TTTTATTTTATTTTATTTTATTTTATTTTTATTATTTCATATAATTTCATTTAATTTAATTTTATTTCATTTCATTTGTGATTTTCTTGAAGCTTTTTTTTATCTGCATTTTGATTTTCTTTAGAAGTACATGTCTTCCTGCTACCTGAAAAAAATCAGTAAACCATGACCTCCACTTCCTAAAACACTTCTACCACTGATTTTTCCTTTCATTATTAAATGCATTTTTGAAAACCTGCTGTTGTCTCAAAAAATAAAAAAAAAGAAAAAAAAAGAAAAAAATACAAAGCATAGCCCCCAAAAAAGGTAGTAAAAGGATTAAAAATTCTTCTAATAACTCTGTGGGGAAGATGTAGCCTGTGGTGACTGGCTGAGGGAAAATCCTGCTAAATCCTTTCAGGTATTCCTTGGAGGAACATCACAGGTGAATCATGGCAGCAGAGGGAAAGGAGCAGGTCCTTCAGTCCTTAGAAATTTGGACTCCTAATCCTGGGGAATGATGGACATCTGCTCCATTGGGTTCATATTCCATGGGACACCAAGTGCACGCAACCACAAACAGTAATCATCAATTAATGGTCAGATCATTAAATAATGCCAGTCCAAGGCCTGCTGCCAAGGGAAACACCATGGACATTGTGTTATCATAAACTGGTGAACAAAGTGGGGAAAGAGAAACCTTTCCTGACACAGAGGAAAGATGGCAATATCTGAATAGAGCAGGAGGAGCGATGTCATTATGAAGAATTTGAAGCTACAACATAAATACAGGAATATACCCCCTGAGTCAGCACTGGGCTAAAATACCTGTCATTTTAAACTCATGAAATGCACCCATTAGACCACATGTGCTAATGGTGTGCTTAAAATGAGGCCTAGGGGTGAGTCCCTCTCTGGGCTGGAGGTCAGGTGAGGCACAGATGGAAATGGTTCTGTACCCTTGGTGTGTCCCGTGGAGAGAAAAGAAATAAAAGAGGTGAGAAGGTGTGCATCAAGGGAGAAAATTCCTGCTTTAGTAACTAATATTCAGGGATGAGGCTAGAAAAATCACATCAGAAGAGGGAAGATGGATATCCCTGGAACAACTGGATCAGGTAACCTTGAAGGAATCCACAAAGATGGGGTTGCTGTCTTGATGAAAGAAAATCAGATGTTCTCAAAAGACATGACTGGACTTGGGACAGTTCCTTTTCTTTTCATAGCAGGCTTCCCTGCACTTCTTCCTTCCCTAAAAAAAAACCCAAAAAAGGCAGGAGAACTTCAGGAGAACTTCTGGCTTTGCCTGGGAACTCCTGGAGTGCCATCACTGCTGCTCTGTTGCTGCAAAAAGCATCCCCCACCTCAAGTGGCAGCTTCAAGGTCTCTGGAGAGTAAGCAGAATGTACCACATTGTCTGGTTGGAAACCTCCTGGCCATTTAATAAATGCTTTGGTTTCTTCTAATCTTATCAATAATTTTGTTCACAAAGACTGGTTGCCAACAGAAAAATACTTCTGTGGGTTTGATCCAAAGTTCAGGTAAAGTCAATGAAAATATTCCTCAGGCACTCTCCATGTGGAACCATATTTTGACCTGTCTTTCTAAAGCTTGCAGGAAAGGAAAACTGCTCAATTTGTCTAGTTGCTCTTTAACAAATGGTTTTAGTGTTTTTAAAATTCTGCCTTTGGGATGTTCATGCATCACTGAGCACCGTTAAAATAGAATTTGACATTGGTATTCACAGCAATGCTAAGAAAACTGCCTTTTTTTTATAGGAAGGAAAAAACCTAACCCTAAAAGGAACATTAAATACATAAATAACACAAAACATGCCCGTTTCCACAATAATTTCAATGATTCATTTATTTGTTTTTTAGTCCAGGGCTTTTAAGATAAAGATTCATCATATGAATTATTTTTTTAGGTAATGCACACCATAAACATTTTATTTTCCCCCTCCCTCAAGATCTGATCCTTTTCCTTTTTATTTCTTGCGGAAAGCAAGATTTTTCCAAACTTCTCAGGAATAAGTGATGACGACAGGAAGCTCTCTGATCTCTTGCCATTTACAAGTGAGTCCACGTGGAGCTTTTGGATGGAAAGTTGCAGCAGAAGGTTCCAAGAGCTGCAGGGCTCTCTAGCTCCAAGCTGGGCTGAGTGTATGGAGATGTATCCCAGGCAGCAAAATCCAGCTTTTCCAGAGCAAGCTCATTTTAAAGACGTGTGGATGTGGCACTTGGGGACATGGGTTAGTGGTGGACTTGGCAGTGCTGGGCTAACAGTTGGACTCGATGATCTCAGAGGTCTTTTCCAAACTAAATGATGCTCTGATTCTATTTTTTCACTCTCCTCCTCTCCCTCTAATGAGCCGTGGCAGCCTTTTCTTGCCTGCACATTCCTCAGTACCTATGTAGCCAGAACCCCTGGGATGGGTAGGGAAGGATTTGGCTGCTGTAGGGCTGTCACAGGATCAGGGTGGCTCATTCTGGTCTGGCCCTGGGGACCGTGCTCCGATTTTTGCTTTTCCCACATCCAGAGGTGTTTGTTTGGAGGGAGTGTGAAATTTGTGTTCCAGCAGCCTAGACTTTAGTCCCTGGATTAACTCCTCCTGCTCCTCCCTTTCAGAGAAGTTGTGTCATTTGGACAGGGGCTTAAGGGCGATGAATGAGTCTGTCCCTGACTTCTGGTGATTTAACAGGGTGGTTTATTCCATTAATACATTATGTTTTGAGGCATGGCCCTTGGGAGTCAATAGGAATCTTTCCAGTTGGTTTCCATTAACTAAATATAAAACGGAGTTGCAGCTCCAGAGGCATTTAACGATGGAAAAACTCCAGTAACCACTAACCCCAGGACTCAAGACCCTACAGATCATGGCCCAGGGAGGTGGGTGACTATGACTTGTAGAACAGTCTCCCCTCTCAGGATCAAGGCCAAGCCTTGGAAGGACCAACTCCATCTCTGTTTAGAGAATACAGATTCAAGAACCCCTTCACCCTTGCTAAAGTTCCCTCACCAAACACACCAAGAAATGAAACATGGCATTTCTTCCCAGGTTAAAACATGGCTTTTAAATATATACATGTATAAAACAGGAGATATACTAGGACTATTAGGCTTGTGCCTGTGATGGTCTTCTCCAAATTCCACGTGCTTCCTGCAAGGGGACATGGTTTTAGTTCTTGTGCTCCAAGTTTCCAGCTCTGTGGTGGTCACAGCTCTCCCTCACTGCTTGTCCTGTTTTTTTTTCATATTGTAAACTTGTCAGGATTGCAGCTCCTTTATCCATAAGGGAAATGGGGTTTTTTATAGTTCTTATACCACTGAGGAGATACAAAAAAATGTCAGCTGGGTTCAGGTCTCAGATTTGCTGTAATAAAAAATGATACAGGGGCAAAAGTAATTAATGAATATTGAATATCAAATGTGGACTCAGTTCTAGAACATTTTGAGCATTTTTGCTTTGGAGCAAATACTCTGCCTGGGCTAAAATGTGAAAGGCTTGCAGGATTTTTTTTTTTTTCCAGAGAGGGGGTTGCTGCTATGTGGAAATACTGTCTCTTATGCCACATAGTAAAGTACATTTTTTTCCTCTTTTGCAAAAAAGTGGTGAGAAGCCAGCTTTCTTATTTATCCAACTTGTAATTCCACAGGGAAAGGACTGGAGATTTAGTAATATCTTAAAACAAAGGATTGCCAATACAAATGCAATTGTTCCTCACAGAGGCACGTTAAGGAGACAACATTTGGAAGTGCTTCCAAAAATGCAAAACAAAGCTGGATGTAAAATAATTTTGAGAGGAATTTGTGGTATGTAGCAAGGCATGAATGTGTGCCTGCTGAAAGGACAGATCATTTATGTCCAATGAGACTTATTTCTCTACGAGTCAGATATTCCATGTAACATAACTCAGGAAGCCCCATGGGAGCAGCTGTAGGTGGGGAATGGACTCTTGGGTGATGTGTTTATTCACAGGCTCAACGGGAATCAAAGCTTTTCCAAAAGGAGAGCTGTTTGCGTGCTTAGGACATCATCTGAAGTTGCCCAGCTGGGCTGGTGGGACACTCTATGTACAGCCAAGAAAACATGGATGGAATACTGGGACACTAACCCGTAAACAAAGCGGGGATCCAGGAGTCCTGTGCACAGGACTTGGCAGCTCCAGCTCTTTGATGATAGCAGGAGAGGCACAACTCAGATCCAAGTTCAGCTTACAAAATGTAACCACACCTCCACGTTCCCAACCCTGCAAAGTTCTGCCTAAATTGCATTAATTTTAGTGTAAACAGGACATGTTTCATATTTATGCAGGACTCTGGCTGGGGTTGCTGTCCTGAACCCGAGCCACAGCAGATGAACATCTCTGCTTTAGCCTTGTTTTTGTTTTGCTGGTTCTGCTTACAGCAAACAACCACGTCTGAGAAGCCTGGGGTCCGTGGGATCAACTGTTTAATCAGCTGTAGCAAGAATGTGATTGTCTTTGTTGGTAACCACTCAGCTATGAAAAGCGTGAATAGTATATGTACATTTGGAAGCACCACACCAGTGGTTTTGTCCCTGCTTTGCTCCCTCCTACTGGTCAAATGCTCTAAATAAGTTAAATATTTTGGAAGTCAAGCGTTTCGCTGTTTTTTCTCCAAAGTCTGTGTTTTCAGTTCAAGCAGATAATTGCATCTGTAATGGAGAGATGTTTTCCTCACTTGGCTCTGTTAACATCATAAAGCACCTGCTAGGGCTAAGCTGTTTGTACCTCTGAAATGTTTGTTTTTCACCACTTTTTCTGCAATATAAATGTACCACTGTAACTAAAAAAGTTTTACCGTAACATTTTTTTAAATACCCCCCTCCTTGGCACTGCAAAAATGTACTCATTTTTTTTTAATCTTTTCCTTAAACCATAAACATTTTTCAGGCTTGCAAGAGAAAGGAAAAAACCCAGCCAAATTTAATGCAACTGTTGAAGTGTCAGAAATGCAAATCTCCTGTTGCTGCTGTTTTGGTGTGCACAGGATGGAGGATGAGGAGGTGGTTCCTCCTCCCAGGGACAGCAGTTTTGCATCCCTGCAATGGGAAGATTGCACTGCCTCTCTCTGCCCACACAGCAGCCAGAGAGAGCTCTTTCTGCATTTTAGGGGTGCCCAGCACACAGCCCACTGCCCACACTGAGCAGGTGGGCTGAGAGAGGTCACTGGTATGCACCCAGCACCACGTTATCCTGGCTGTGGGTACCCATAAGCCATGGAGGGGCAAACTCTGGTCCTGGCTACTCCTGGGCACTGCAGTTTTGCTTAAGTGAGCAGAAGAGCAGCTCATGTGAGCAATTGCTTCACTCTGCTGAGTGGCTGGGTGTGTTGCAAGACCACTCAAGGTTTCAGTTGTTTTCCTGGACACTGGAATGTGTCTCTGGTCCGAGTGTTGACTCATTTCTCCCAGGAATGAGTGGCTGTTGGCTCTGGGTGTCCTGAGCAGCTCCTGTGCACCCAGGGGAGCAGGGTGCAGGGGCAGCCCGTGGGTACACACCCTCTCTGGCATCCAGAAATCAGATGTTGCAATGCTCCCATTGCAGATTGCCAGGTTTTTAATGGAAAATTAATGGATGGCTGACCTCAAAATGCTGGGAGCTACCTAAAGGGTTACATCACTGTACCACCCACAAGCGTTTCTTGTGAACTTTTCCCGACTTTCCTTCCCGAACCTCTCAGCTGTCATCTCCTCTGGATTTGGACAGGTAGCAACATTTGGGTTTGGTTTTAAACTCCTAGGAAAGACATTTCTGAGGTGCTGCTGAGTGTGGAGACAGGAGAGGTTTCTGATGACGCCAAGTGTGGCACAGATTCTGTTCCCGAATTGAGCCCTGACTCTGTCAGTGTTGGTATCAAGGAGTTGTTGATATCAAGGAGTTGTTGTGTGGGAGAGGGCCTATTCCCTTTTTCCCTCACCTCTGTGTCATCTGAATCTTCCTTGAAAGGAGTCAGAGAGGAGCAAACCAGAGGATCCTTTAAGACTGTCCCCAGTGTCATCATTGCCATGTCACGCTTTCCAAATGTCAGCCAAGGAACTGGTGTCCCTGTTCCCTGAGACACTGAAGTGTCTCACCCCCAGCAGCCCATTTTCTAACTCTCATCTTCAATTTCAGGGAAAAAAAAAAAGGTGAAAAAGCCCCAGAACAGATAAACATCTTGCCACGTTGCATAACTCCTACCCTCAGAGGATTTTCCATGCTCCCGGGCCAGACAGGTTTTCCATTT
The DNA here is from genome assembly GCA_020086605.1 of Lanius collurio. Classification (NCBI taxonomy): domain Eukaryota; kingdom Metazoa; phylum Chordata; class Aves; order Passeriformes; family Laniidae; genus Lanius; species Lanius collurio. The sequence goes on from JACBWW010000016.1 coordinate 21,903,371, forward strand.
TGACTTCATAGTTATGTCTCTCTCTTTGGAGCGACAGCTCTATCACAGAAATCTCTATCTCTTGTTTCCTAAATCTGCAGCTGTTTATGTTTTTCTATCTTCCAAACTGCTCTTGGTCCCTGGCCACACCGGGGTGTCCCGAAGACAGCAGCGGGAGAACAAGTGCTGGTTGTGAGGAGGTGGTGGGTGGTCTGCAGGGGAGCTGTACCTTAGCCCTCCACCTATACTCAGGCAAAAAATGTCCTGCAGGACCCAGAAATGTGTTTTCCTTTTGTGTGCAATCCCCAGGTAAAACTGGAGCTCCCAGACTGGAGGCTTTGCCAAGAGTGGGCAGGCTGCTCCTTGCCTCCTGTGCTGCTGTGCCCATCACAAACACTCGGTTGTTTCCAACAGCCCAGGATTGACAGGCAAACCTCAGATGTTCTGGTGCTTTTCCCCCTTCATTTCAGCATACAGCACACCTGAAAGGATCCACTGCCTGCCTTTTCCATGTGGTGGAGGGTGGCAGCGAGGACAGAGCCGTGTCCATGCTGCCTTGAGGCCACCGCTGTGGTGCTGGAGTTTGCCTCTCCCTGCCTGCAGACTGTAACCCGAGCCTCCCCCTTGAAACTTGCTCAATTTAAAGTGTACACAAATCGTCTCCTTACTTCCAGTTTTCCTTGGCTCTCGCAGAGTTTTATTTGTTTTTTATCCCTTTTCTCAGAGGTGGTTTCTCAGCACCCAGCTGCCCCCTAATTCCAGGGCAGAGGGAGCCTCCAGGGGTCAGGTTTCCCACCTGGATTATGCTCAGCATCCCACAGAGCCCCAGGGAGGGGAGGGTGTGAAGGAACTGGGAGATGCTGGCTTGGTTATCCAAGCTAAAGAGGGGGTGAGGATGTTACAGTCCTGCAGCAGCCTAAGGACAGTGTCAGGAGGTCACTTGATGTCCAGTTATAGCTTTACAATAAGGAAATTCAGGAGAAAAAGGATGGATTTCTGACAACCAGGACTATGTGATTCTGACCACTTAAGGAGGCATAAAAATCCTTCAGTTTTATAGGGATGTTAGGTGGATTTCTGGGAAGTGCTATATAATAAGATTCGAGGATGAAGTTCCAATCCTAAATGTCCCTCTGCCTGGGGAGCAGGAAGATTCACCTTTCTGGGTTCTTTGCACTGCAGGACCCTTTTGAGCCCCTAATCCTCCCTCAGGGTGCCTGACTATATAGATGCACACCATAACATTATCCTTGCTATGTTTTTGTGGAGTTACTTTTCCTGCTACTCCACTCACACACTGTGAATTAAACCAATTTCTGTTGGCTTAATAGGTACCAAAGGTGACTTAATTTCATTTCTTCTTTTTTTTTTTCCTCAACCACCTCTTAACTCCTCCCCTCAGTTTTTCATCTCCCAAGGCCATAGCTGGAGCAGTTTGTGTCATGATTATCACTCATCATAATTGAGCCAGCCTGACTCATGATGTCATAATAAGAAATCAACTCTCTTAAGCTATTTTGTAGACAGCTCATCTCAATAATTCCCCTGCCTTTACCCTGACAATAACCTTATATCTTTTTGGCCTGCCTTTTTTTTTTTTTTTAACTAGCATAATCAGTTTTGTCACGATGGTAGCAGTGCTTTGAGTGCCAAAAACATATTCCCAGAGCAGCTGTGATGAAAAACATAGTAGTGAATTTTGCAAGTCATTATTAGTCATTTGGCAAAAATGAAGGGCAGCTCAGGCTCGAAGAGTATTACCCAGAGGATGCCCAGGAAAGAAACTTCTGTGTGCCAGGGGCTTTCTTCTTTCCACCCAGACAGGACAGGCTTTCACTGAGGGTGGTCAGAATGACTCATGTCTTGCCAGAAAAAAGCTGGGACCTGTTTCTTGGAAGAAACAGGAATGGAGGAAAAGTCTGATTCACAGTATCTTAATTTTTCTTGAAAAAGTGCTTTTGAAGGCTTGCCTTGCTGTCAATTCAGATTCAGTGACCTGACAGTGCCTAAGCTGTCCTTTTCTCCTTGCTCCATTCCCTAAATGCAGTTACTGCACATCCAGGGGTTATAAATTCACACTCCTGACTTGCAGATTCTCAAATGCTTTTCCCACCCCAGGAGGGATATTTCCCCATCCCTCCAGACTCCCCCATGTGATGCTCTGGCTGTGACTCCCTCTCAGCTCCATCCTTTCCACATCCTCTCCTCATTTTCCACCCCAGGCTCTGCAGCAGCCCTTTGCTGAGCTCTGAGGAGAGGTGATAGGCTTGGAGCAACCCTCAGCTCTCCGGTTTCTGCTCCATTTTTACTGCACCACACCACTTTTTCCCTCTCCATGTTTGTGGCTGGAAAGCATCTGAGGCTGTTTTCCTCATTGAAACTTCCAGCTGGGTTAATTTTGACAGTTCTTATTTTACCTCTTCTCTCCCCAGCCTCCAAGATGCTCCTCTGATGCTTTTGTACCCCCATTTGCACACTGGGTAAGACTGCCCTGATGATGCCACATTAAGATATCCATGTGGGACAGGGAGGAGACCTTCCTCTTCAGCAGGAAGGTAGATTTGACAGCATTTTTTTGTGTTTCCTAATAGAAATTCCAACACCCTTGATCACAGCAGTCACTGAGCCCTTCAAACTCTGACTCCTCCAGCTCTACATCCTTTTTGATGTTGGAAGCCACGGTGTTATTTAGAGTGAGTCAGTGGTGATCACTCAGTTTAAAGCTCTTTGCCATGACTTAGGAAGCACTTTTGCATTGCTTAACCAAAAGCTGGGCAGAAACAGCAGCTCCTGAGGAAGCCCATGCAGGAATAGCTGGACTCCACCAGGAAAGTAGAATTATTTCTCCAATTTTCCCCCAGGAAATCTCTGCCAATTCCCAGCAGCTTCTCTCTTTCCAACACCCTCCAGAGGTCATTGCCAAGGTCCAGTCTCGGTCAGACAGTCCCAGCATCACATCAGTCTCAACACAAATCTGTCCTGGACAGATTCTGACTGGTCCCTGATGGATTTCTTTTCTTTGCATCAGCAGCACAGCAGTGGCTTGTGATTTATCAAATCTCCACACCAAGGCTCCTGCTGCTCTGCAGAAATCCTGCCAGAGAGTCTGAACCAACTCATATGATAATTTTAAGGGCTTTTGTGGTCTTGATTGGGGAATTTGTCTCTTCAGGTAATATTTCTTCCATCCCTGAAGGCTCTGTGTGAATTTCATGGATTTATTTGGCTCTTTAAGTCCTCCCTTGCTGGAGAGAAAGTTCCTGTGAGCTCATGGATGGCTGTGCTCTCTCTCCCCTTCCATAGGAGCCTTCTTATTCAGGCCTCTCTGAAATCCACCTTTTATCCTCTGCCACTTTTGATTTGTTGGTGTTCCTTCTTCCACCAGTACTTTTTTCAAGCCTGGTTTGAAGTACAAGGGAGGTTTACATATATTACATTGTTTATAGCAGACATTTCTCCTCCAGTTTAGCTGGAAATGCTGCACCAGGGGTGGTCCTTGCCTCACTTCAAATCACCTTTAATCTCCCATGGGCCACGAGTCACTGCCACTTTCCACTGAGTGCTGTGGAGCAGTTTGAGCCTGGCTCTGGTTGATGACCAAGGGCCCAGGTAACCTGTCCTTCTGCAAATTCTCCTCCCAAAGAAATAAAACTCTCCATTTCCAGCTTAGGGGGAAAAAAACCACAAACCACAATTGTCCCTCCCCCGCCCTCCCCCCTAAAAAAAGAAAAACCCTAAGAAAAAACCCCATGATCTCAGCAAGTCTGAGGAATTCCTTTGGGATGGATATTTGGCACTCTCCTGTCAGTGAATCCATGGACAGCCTGTTTTGATGAGCTGCAGTGAGACTTTGGATTTGGGCAATCTCCAGTGGATGACGAGCTGCTCACCAGAGCCCTTTCAAACCAGCTCAGCTCCAAAGAGTTGCTTCCCTTCCATCTGACGCATCCTTACCCCAGCCCCTTCTGTGTGGGATTTCTTCCTGCTGATGTTCTTTTTGCAGTGGTCAGGGAACTTGGAAAAGAGAGTTAAAAATTGTCTTCCTGTGATGCTGTCATTAAATGTATGCTCTGGGAACTGCCTTCTTGGCAGAAATGTGGACAAATCATATATTTCCTTAAGTTTTTCTTTGGAAATACATAAAAAAAATGACAGCAGTCACAAAGCTGTATTGTTACAAGTGAATGCTGTTTGGGGAAACCTTGTTTTGCTGTTTCTTTTCCATACATTTATCTGGGAGGTTTTTTTGGCTGCTTTTCTCTTGCATAAGCAATAAAGTTCAAACCATTGTAGGATTTGGACCTTCACTGACAAAAAAAGTCAGGACTTGACAAAATGCCCACTAATGGAAGTGGAAAGTCTCCCACTGACTTTGAGAAAGATTTGCTCATGTCAGAGAACATCCAAGAAATGTTTTATTTTATGATGCTTTCAGAGTTCAGGAAATGGTGGCTCTTTAAATCAGAAGAGTAGATGAATGCTGGCTCACACATTTGCACAATTTTTATCCTGCTCCAGCACTACTATTTGACTTTGGAATGGACACTGCTGAGGACAAAGCACCAATATGGAAATGTCCTAATTTTTTGCCTCTGTTATCATCATAGACTGCCCAATAGTCTTGAATTTTACTTTAAAACAATTTTGGCCAACCAGCTTGAAATTTGAAGAAAACTGATTTAGGAATGGGATTGTCCTTTGCACATCAAAAGGAGATATAACATGATACAACATCTAGACAAATCTAGGCTGGAAACAGAGTTAAAAATTTTAATGGTGGAAGTAGATAACTATAAGATACCTCATGAAGATTTGAGTTATGTGTGGAACCAAAATTGGGTTGTTTTCTTCTGGGTGCTCAGAATGACTCAGAAGCACCATTGGGTAGGGAAACAATTCAGCACAAGAGTCATCCTGGGCTGTTCAGGGGGTGACAAAAGACCATCATTACAGTCCAAATCACAGTAAGTAGGTAATTACTGACAACATGCACTTCAAATGTGAGTTCTCATGCAGGTGACAGAAGGTTTAATCTGCAGAGAAATGTTCTGGAAACCAGGGAAATTCTGCTGCAGCCTCTGGAAAGCAGCGTGGTGTAGGAGGTGGAAAGGGGTTATAAAAAGTGGAAATACAAATGAGGTGTTTGGTGCAGGTAAAAACGAGGCTCTCCTTGTTTGGTGCTGCCCCTGTGGCAGCCAAACTGCCAGGATGCTTGGTGCCTCCAATGCCTGAAGAAGGGACATCCCAATGTGCTGATGAGGGCACTTTTGGGTCTTAGGCTCTGTTAAACACTAAGTTATTTTGAAGTGACAAAACCCATGAAGCTGACACCAAGAAAAAGGAAAAAGAAGAAAGGGAAGGGGCCTATGTTTTGTGGTTAACAATAAACGAGCGTCACATCTCTTTCCAAAGCAGAAACCTCTCGATTTTTGCTTCTGTCTCATTCAATTATGCTCAAAGGGCCACACTTAAGAACTGCAGGAAAAAGGAGTCAGACCTTTACAATAAAAGACATGAAGCTGTGTTTCACAGTGCCAGCCTTTGCTTCCTGCAGCCCATGCTCTGGAGAGCAGTCAGGATGTGATGTCAGGGCTGGGCTGGTGCTGGGGCTGGCAGGTAACCCCTGGCACCTGGGCATGTCCTGGGTTGGCAGCTGTGTACCCACCCGTGTTCACTGCCAGGCTCTTCCAGAGAATCTTGATAAAGACATTTCTGCTGGCTGATTAATCACATTCCCCATTTCCTTGTCTCAGATAGAAAATTTGGGAGAAACACTCCAAAAGAATGAACATTTTTCTTGACCAAGACACAAACTCACAGAGAGTCTACATCTGAAGTGTTTCAGTCTCTGAGCCTGGACACAGTGGATCCACATGTCTTGTTCTGGATCAGTGTAAATCTCACTTCTTGAAGGTTTAAGACCCCCACACAATCCATGCATTGGGTCCCCAGTTCACTCCCTTCCTGGGATTGCACTTGAAATTCTTTTCTCTCTCTCAAGTTTATTAGTTAATGTCCAGATGTTTTATTATTTCCATGCTATTGCATGAGTTTGTTGTTGTGTGTTGGAGCCATTGGAGCTGCTGTTGGGAATCTTAGGGCAGCAAGGGACAGGCTCAGTTCTGCCCAGGCTTTCACAAACATTCCTCTGCCTCCTGCATGGCAGGCATGTCTCTAAGTCTACTCTCATTCTCTGATTTTTTCACTAGGATGGAAGCAAATCACACAGATGCCTCTGCTCCCACTTTTATTCCAGCTACATAAAATGCTGAGAGCCTCTCCCACTTCTGCTGATTTGTTTCAAAAGTTATTGGAAGCTAAGGAGAGGCAAATGGGATATAACAGGGATGGTGCTGAGCCCAGACTGGGATACTGAACTGAAAAAGCTCTTGGATAGGGAGATAGGTAAGGAAGTATGATAGAGCATTAATACAAAATAAATCTTCCTCTATTGTTTTTCTTTTCCAAGTAAAATTCTAACAGATACTCATTTACAGTTTGGATATCTGCCGTGAAGTATTTGACATATGGTTAACTTCATGCTGTTAATTACTGGAGGCTTTCTGGAAGTCTCCTGAGGGATTTGGTGCAGAGCTGTGTGGCTCAGCAGTTCCTGTGCAGGAGAGGTGACATCTTCTCCTGCCACCTCTTTGTTGTGGTGTCAGCTCGCCAGCCGGGATGTCAGCACTTGCTTGGAAAATCCATTCCCATTTGTCATTTAGCCCTGTGCAGCAGGCACAGGATGTGCATCTTGTGGAACAGGGATTGCAGCAGGGAGAAGGGGTCAGCAGAAGGCACAGAGCTGCAGAGATCCACAGGTGGTTTAACTCAGAGCCTGTGAGAACTGGAGTGGAGCAGCAGTGATCCGCCTGTCCCAGGAGCAGGCTGGAGACCTTCCTCTGCTCAGTACTCCAGCCTTGTGATTTCTGACATCCAGGGGCTTCAGTGTTGAGTGGCCAGCATGGTCCAGTGCTCTGGAGAGCCTTTCTTTCCCCAGGTCCAAGCCTGGAGCGAGCCACAGGCTGGTTTGTGTGTACACAAGAGCTGGGGCTTGGGCTGGGCAGCCAGGGAACCACAGCCAGTGGGAGCAGCAGAGCTGAAAACTTCAGGCTCTGCTTTGTTCCCCATGAAACCAGGGAACGTTTGATTCTCCTGCTTACTGGGGAGGCAGGAAAGACAGGAATTTCAAAACTTCATTCCTTCAATTCGCCTTTCCCTCAAAAATGCTACTCTTCCTTCAATTTCTTCTCTGGTCTCCAGCCTAAGCCAAGTTTTCATAACTCCTTTTCCCCCCACCCTCTGGTTTGAATTACTGCAGAGTCTATCAGTTTTAGCTGACGTTGTGAATAAACTCTCATAACGCAGGGAACATCTTGCTTTCTAAATCACTTAAGTGATAATCAAATTTAGCAGGATGATTTAGAGCCCAGGAAGTTTGGAGGGTGTGTTTATTTTACTAGAATTTTTTTGTACACAGAAGTGACCGTCCTGCTAACTGTCCATATGAGGATCTTTAATTCAGAACTTTCCTTCACTGCCCCATTTCCACTTTTTCTGTAATCCCACATTTTGGAGGATGCTAAAATCACAGCTTTTGTTGCTAGAGATGGACTAATGCTGAAAACTCCCCGGAGAGAAATGAGCTTTCATCCAAGCGTGGGCCAGACAGCCAATTATTTTTCCTTAATAAGAACAACTTCTTGATGCTGCATCATATTGAAGCTAATAGTAAGTTAAATAATAACAGCAACAGCTGGTGGAAAGTGAAAGAATAGCAGGAAATAGCTCCTTAGGCATCCTATAGTTAGCTTGTGGCCTTCATTGGCACAGGAGATGGTGGTGATGACTGCTATTGTACGAATGCCATGGCTCCTACTCAAGAAAAACAAATCCTTATCTGCCTGAAAACTCTCTGTGGGAGATTCCTGGAAAAGCACATTGCAGTGGTAAGGTGGGAATGACAGGCAATGACTTGCTGTGCAGGCAAGGTGACTGCTCACCACGGCTAGGAAACTCTGTTAGGGTTCCTTGGAGGCTTCCTAGGAAGCTTAGCTAGCCTAAAATAAGTAACATGGGAATTACTGTTCCTGGAATTGTAATGCTTAATCTGTCATAGAATCACAGAACATGGAACAGTTTGGGTTTGATGGGGCCTTAGAGATCATCTTGTTCCTGATGCCTTCCACTGTCCCAGGTTGCTCCAAGCCACATCCAGCCTGGTCTTGGATGCTTCCTGGGATGGGGCAGCCACAGCTTCTCTGGGCATCCTGTGCCAGGGCCTCAGCACCCTCACAGGAAATAATTTTTTCCTAATATTTTATCTAAATCTACCCTCTTTCAGTTTAAATCCACGCTTCATTTCTCCTAAGCTCCCTCTATTCCTAAAATCAGTGGTCAGCTGAATAGAAGGGGGTTTTGTGCACAGCAGTTGTCAGGTTTCCATTGCAAAATCACTCCTCAGCTCTACCTGCCTCCAATCTGACTCTGAAGAAAAACTTTTCCAGCCTCATTTTGGATCCTGATGCCTGTGAAATGAATGCTGGAGGGCCATGGCAAAGCAGTCTGAGCTCCCAAGCAGTGTGAGGGCCAACAGCCTGTCCCCACCCTGACATTTCCATCCCTGCACTGACAGATTCTGCCTCAGGCAGCTCTAATTAGAGGTAAGACTGTGTGAGAATCTGAGCAGATTTATTCAGTTATTCTGCAGATCTTGACACCAGCAAGGTTTTCTCCAGAGTCTGCACATTAATTTTGACATTAGATTTCCTTTCTAGGTTTCTAAGTTCATACTTACAATAAACTTGGCCTGCCCTTTTTCCAGTGATGCCCACAATATGCTTCATTTTAAGACCGATGGAACAAGCTGAGACTTCCTCGTTGTTTTATTTCCAGAAAGCAGGCTGGAAATTACACAAGGAGCTAAAACTTGCTGGATCCTCTTATCAGCATCATCAGATATATATCACAGTGTTACATAGGAAGGGCTGTCTGCACAACAACTGGGAAAAGGTGTGAGTCATCGCTTCGTACTCCATCTCCGTGAGGGGAACATCACACCACAGCTCGTAAGATGTGATTGCACATGAAACAGGAGATTTCAGCTATCAAGGGTTATCGCTGAGATTTTGCAATAGAAATGACCCGTGATTCACTTCTAATTTTGGAAGGTTTGGCAGTTGTTGGGGTGGGGTTTTTTTCTTTTTTTGAGTGGATGAAAAGCAGCAAGGAATGCACCCTGTGAGATCCAGAGCCATCCCCTGCACAAAGGCATCGATGCTGTTTGGACACATAAAGGGCAAAGGACTTGCCAAACAATTGTGTCCTGACACTTCACTATTGGCTGAAAATTGACATCCACACAGGACTCCCTATCAGCTCAGCTGTCTCTTGTACTCATTAGGTTGGCTCAGGAGCTGCTTTTTCTGCAGCCATGAATATGTGCACACCTCATGTGTGCCATTTCGGCTGTCTTGCTGCAGATCTGCCAGCAGCCATGGAGGTCATGTGCATCTGATGGCCAGAGGGACAAATGAGGCTGAGAAAATCAATAAAAACCCTACAGAGCAGCCCAGGAATCCTTTCAAATGGTGGGGATCTGCTTTTCAAAGCTCGTCCCCGGTGAGAACAACTTCTTTACTAAGTAAATTGAAGGGGTTTGTAGCTAGTGCCTCTGTTCTCTGGGCTGTTTCTTTCTGACTGGACAAAATTTCATCCCAGTACTCCTGTGAAGTCTCTTTTCCAAGAAATGAGCAGCCAAGCTGCTGCTCATGTGTGTATCATGGGAATATGAGTGGGAAGAGACACTTAGAAGCAAGGACTACTCAAAACCTTGGTAGTTAAGAAGCAAGGACTACTCAAAACCTTGGTAGTTAACTTGATTGGAGTGATTAATATTAACTACATGTAAGAAAATACAAAGTTTTGGGAGGTTTGGGGTGAAAACAAACAGTGCTGTATCCCATGAACTCCTCTCCTGCCTGTCTGAGTTCTGCTTTTACCCCAAATATTTGCACTGTTTACTCCTTTCAAGACCTGGATAGTCACGTTGACCAAACGTTGGGTTTACAGTTATGATTAATCTTTTGTTCTCCTTGCCAAGGACAAACAAAACAGAATGATGGAGGAAGAAGTTCAGCTGAAGTCTTCAGGCACTTTGACTGAAGGACAGATGTTTGTCTGGAGGACACTGTGACTCAGCACACCTGTATTACCTCTGGAAATACCACGGGGTTTTTGCAGAAGGGCAGCTGGGTAGTTGTAACAGCTCTTTCTGGCTTTCAGATCCATGACTCCATGCATCCTCTCATTAAAATAAAGCCTTTTCCTGAGGATTTTAAGAAGCTGAACATAAACTGCTGATTCCTGGATGGAGAAATTTCCTCCAGCCATCATGAGCTGTGAAATGCCTCTTTTACCAACATCATTACAGCTCTTATTCTACATCCACTGGACTCTGCAGCTCTTCACTGACCCTTGCTGGCCTTAGGCTGATGCATTTATAAACAGAAAAAGCTGTCTTGAAAATTTTTTGAGGTTGGGTTTTGCTGCCACTTTACATATTGAACATGACTGAGGTTTGGGTAATTGTTGCAATGGTGAAAAGCAGCAGAAATCGAGCTCACCCGAACAATCGCTCTTGTCTGATGATCTGGGATTGATTAGAGCCCTTTGTAGATGTTTGAAAATCAATTCATATCCTTTGCTTCGTGGGCAAACTGTATAAAAATGCAGTTGGTGTCCCACTGAGTGCTGCTCACGTTGGATCCCGTGCTGATCTCTGGTCTCAGGCTCGGTGGGAGCTGCACAAACAAAGCTGCCGGGAGCGAACGCTGCCAAGCACACGGTGCCAGTCTGGGTAAGCCTCGTGTAAACACTGAGTCTAGACAAAATGATCTAGGCACAGAAGCCAGCTCTGATGTCAAAGGAGATCAAGTGTTGATAAAATTGCCTGAACTGGGGAGCCAGAGGGGTTTTGTGTTAAACTTGGACAGTGCTCAGCAGTGATGTTTTTGTCCGGGTTGAGTTAATGGTGTTTTTGACTTTAATATATTACTTAAGAACTGCTAACCCTGCATCCAGGATCTGAGTTAACAGGTCCAAAAAGCCCTTGTTTTGCTTAGTCCTTAGGTGTCTTTCTGGACTGCAGAGGGCTGAGCCCATCTCTGGGTGAGGCCTCAGTGCTGTATCCAGAGCATCCCCCCCTGATGCCTCCAGGATGCTGCCTGCAGTGGGCAGGTGTGTGATCCCAGGGACAGACCAACTCACCTGGACCCCAAATCCCCTTTCCATGTCTGCTGCCTCCCATAAACACAGTGGATCCATGCACTGCAGCAGCTATTCCCAAAAAATTCCATCACCTTCAGTTCTGTGCATACTCTGGAGTGCAGCTGGTGTGGGCAGGGGCTCAGAAACTTCTGCACCTTTCTTTGCAGTTCCAAGAAGGGCCTTGAGGTAACAAATAGCTGAAGCCCAGGAGCTGAGCAACACTTACAGTCTGGAAATGCACTCCCAGCAAACCTGCAGTGATGAAATAAAGCACAAACTCCATCTGATCTGTGCCACACTTTTGCTATTAGAGCTGTGGAACGGCTTCTTGAGGCTCTGGTAACTCTGCTTATCATGTAAATCACAAAGAACCTGCTGCCCCTGCCCAGAGTACTCAAAAATGCTTAACCAGCCCCTTTCTATGCTCCACTGCTCCTCTTAAGCCTTGCTTGCTTTATCTGAGGTCTGTGTCCCACACTCAGCTCATCCATTGCAGCGATTGTTCTGGTTGCACGAGTGGTTGATCATATCCCAATTTGTCTTCAGGTTGTCCTGCCAACATCTGCACACACTCTGTTCTAGGAGGCAAACTTCTAGCCTGCTTTCTGGAACACAGCAGCAAAGTTTCCCCAAAGCAGAATAACAAACAAACACAAACAGAAGTTATTCATGGGAAGCGATTTCGAGTGCAGAACAATCTGTCTCTCACTAATCAGGTTAGGGTCATAATAAGCACCATGAAAGAGAAAGCCTGACGTGGTTCCTGTGGTGGGACAGATGTCCCACAGTCCATGATCTCCCAAGGAACAGTCCTGCTCTGGTCTGCTTCAGGACCAGCTCCAACCTCTCCCAAAAGATGACCTTCTCTGCTTCCAGCTGGGCAGATATTCCATCTGCTGGGTGCTTCTCCTCTGGCCCCTTGACCAGTGACATGTGGGTGAACGCTGGGTCTGAACCATGCCATGGGTGCTCCTGGAGAGCTGCCCTGAAGAGCCCACGGGGACATCACAGTGCTGACATTCCCAGTGCAAGGGCCACCATCAGCCTGGCCCCTCTGATGCCACTGTCCCTCCCAGGCAGGAGATGTGCCAACAGGAACTGTGCCTGTGGAGGCTGTGGCCTCTCCCCTCATTGGGGAAAGCTCTAGGGAAGATGCTCTTTCATATTTCCTCCAGCTGCCCCCAGAGGCACAGAAAAGCCCTGAAATGAGGGAAGTCATATAATCTATGTTTTGGATTTGGTTTAAAAGTGTGTTAACCCCCCTCCCTTTTTTCTTTCAATGGGATTTCCTTTGCTTTACTGAACAGCTGCAGGCTGCAAGGTCCCAGACTGTAATTCTGGCCACCATATACTGTCACAGTGTGCATTACACATCCAGTAAAGCCTGACTATTGCATCCTCTGGGCACACTTTAAAATAATTGCTTGTAAAAGCACATACTCATCTCAGCTGCACTCATCTGAGGGACCAGTGACAAAAAACATTCCCTGACTTCCCAAAATGCAAGTTCTCCTTAATGTCCTTATACCTCTCATTGTCCCCAACCTCAAACCCAAGATTTTCCAAGGGTATCACACAATGTTTGTCTCCAGCAATTCAGCCTCTCTCAAGGCTGCATGGAGGTGGCCCAACAAGCAACAGAAAAAGTATCTTGGGGATGAGGGGGTGGCAGAGGAAAGAGAGTGGGATTGTCCTGTCTGTCCTGTAGGAGATGAAGGACCAGACAATAGCAAAAGCTGTTGGCTTGTCTGTGAGGACATGAAGTCACCCTGATGGCTGCCACCACTCTGGTGTTGTTCAAACATCAATGCTCCTGCGTAACACCAAGGAAAAACAACTTCTCCAGCCAGCACAGCCTACAAACCCCAGAGACTTTCCATTTCCTCCATTTCTGAAATCCTCTGTGCAAGAAAGGAGCCTGTAGCCCTCTCTTGGCTCTTCCACCTGGTCTCAGAGTGACTATTAGAAACTAGTGATGAGTGAACATCCAGTGCTTTGCAGTTTGGGGTCACTTGACTTTAAATAAGCATCCAAACGTTCACAGCGGAACCAGCCAAAGCTCATTTGTCTTGAAATTTTCTCACACAATTTCAGGCACAGTTTCTTCTGGCCACAGCTGGGAGTATCAGGAGAATAGTCCTCTTTGCTGTGTTTTGGCATGGTTGGCTCTAGTGCTAGCCAGAATTGGAAGCTGGAAGAAAAATTATCTATCTATCTATATCTATCTATNCTATCTATCTATCTATCTATCTATCTATCTATCTATCTATCTATCTAATGTACTTTATGTCTCTGTGTGTGTCCAAAAACTCGAAACCCTCAGAACCTTAATGAAGCTTTATTCAAAATTTGGGCTGAGTTGGACACAACATTTTGGAAAGTGGTTTTTCATTTCTAACCCAGCATATACAAATTTACTAGGAATCAGAATTTCAGTCCATTTGAAAGAAAAGAAGTCAAGAGATCTGACTCTGTGTGTGTGTGTGTTCTCAACTTTATCCATTTACAGAAAGTCACAGGTGAAAGTTTATCTGCTGACAGCTCATTGTGAGAATTCCAGGTAGGAGCTTGCAATATTTACACAAGGTGTTTCATTGTGTGCTCTCAGAATGGGAAAGCATTAAAACTCCAGAAATACACAGAGCGAGTTGCATAAAATTAATTCTCTTGCTTTCATTTCGGTACTTGCAAGGAATCTTTGCCAGTCCTCTTTCCATTCCAGAGCACAGCAACGCCCATAAAAGAGCAGAAGAGTGTTCTGTGCAACATTTCTGCTTGTTTATAACGGGAGGCTGGGGGAGAAAAAAGGTTGAATTTATTGCAGCTGGTGGGGGAATCTGGTTTTGTCCATTTTACCTGATTGTCGCTGAAACCATATGCACAATATAAGCCTAAAGGAACGTTCCTATAGAGAATTTCTGCTGTAGAGCTTTCTGCAGGGTTTTCCTGAAGCCTGACCTTCAGCAATCACAGTTTTGCCTTGTTTTACAGAGATCTAATTGTTCCTAATTTCCTGTTGATAAATGGTACAAGGTGTGGAGTTGCACTTTTAATGTTAAATTTCAATCATTTGTCTGACTTAATAGACATGAATGGCTCTTTTAAGCCTAAGTGCTTTTGGTTCATGTAGGACATATATTTATGCTGAAAAATCTATTTTGAGTGGGTAAAGCCATTATTCAGGAGGTAGGAAAATATTTCCTACCTGCAGCTGCTGAGCTCGGGGGGAGCTGTGGGTACAGGGCTGGGATCTCCTGATCTCCAGAAATCCACTCCATAGGATGATTCCTTGTTTTCTCCCAGTGCAAATCACCATGGATTCCCACTGGCCACAGGCAGGTCATGGTCACCCAGAGCTCAGCTTTGGGGTAATCCTGGTGGCACCAGGATAATGCTTCCTCTTGGAACACTGTTGGTCCTTTGGCATCTTTCTTCTCTTACCCATGATTTCTGGTAAAGACAACTGTTTTCAATGGCTGGTTTTCTGTGGAAATCACAAATGTTTCTTGCAGCAATCTGCTTTTGCCACCAGTTTCTCTTGCTGTCACTGATAAGGGCTTTCTTAGCCGGGGGTAGCTTGGAAGGAAATTGGTGCATCGAATTTAGGGATTAAATTCTCAGGGATTGGCTCTTCTACCTCCTCTTCTTGTCTGAAGAGGCAGGTGAGGAAGCTCCATCCATTCCTGCTGTGCCCATGGAGCAAAGGAGCTGCAGCCTGGGGTCCTTGAGCCACAGAGGGAGCAGCCAAGGACACTTCTGACTCTGAGAAAGGAGTGAATGGCTTGAAGCCTCTCTCAGAGCCCCCATCTGAGTGTTTTCATCCCAAACACACAACAACATTTCTTCTGGACCTTGTCCTTGCTAGGTGTGTTGCAAGGAGTAGTATTTCCACCAGTTAATGCTTCAAAGAGGCAGCAAAATCCAATGGAAAATTGCTTTTGAGCTGCAATGCTGCAATTAAAGATTGGCAAAACTGTTTCAACAGGATGGAGGAGAAATTATAAGAGAATTATTAATGATTTCTGATAAACCAGCTCTGTCAAAGCAGTCTGTGTACAGGCAGTGAGTGCTCGACTTTGTTGTAGACATGAGTAACATTTCAGTAAATTGCAATTTACTGAAATTTTTATGTCAGCACTCATTATCCTGTAGTGATTAATCCACAGATGAATTTAGGCCTATGTTGCTAAATACTATTTAGGAACAGATTAAAAAAAAAAAAAATGACTCACCACATAATTTCCCATCCACTATGGATCCAGAGTTAATTATTCCAGTTACAATGTCCTTGTGTTTGGTATTTTTCATTCAGTTGTAAACACTGTTGTGAAAGGAAGTTAAATTTTTTCTGAGTATTTTCTGTCTTTCTAAAGCACCCAGTTGCACCCAAAATTCTATTTGTTGCTGAATATATGGAGCAATTCTTTCATTTGATATGTATGATATTGCTTTTTGAGTACTGAATATCTGAGAAGTGACTACTTTTGCTATGAAAAAAGATGTGTATCAGAACTTTTCCTTAGCACAGAGTGTGCTTTAACATAATTCAACTCATAGCTAATTCCCTCCTGCACAGATAACATTTCATACTCAAATTTTGCTCTTTGAGCTTTCCAGCCTTTCAATTCCAGCTCTGGATCCAGATCAGGTTTCCTCACTTAAATAGCTCCCCTGTCTGTTTTGTATAACTCCCAATGGTTTACAGGGTATCTTTGTTTCAAAAATCTGTTTCTCTGCTCTGCTGGGACCACATATGTCTCTGTTGTGTTTAACTATGCCCTGCAACCTGTTAATACAGCATAATGAGTTTGCAAAGATAAAAACCTTACCAACAAAATAATACTTCTTTCATTACAAAATGGAGGCTGGGAAAAAAAAAAAAAAAGAAGAAGAAGTAGAGTCTTAAAATGAAAAATATTCGAAGAGAAGAAATATCTAGGTCACAGCTTTTCTCAATTTTTGTAATTTAATGCAGCCTGGAATAATTGCTGCATGCATTCTTTTGAAATCAAGTCTTATAATGCCCTTATTGCTCAATCTCTATTTTCAGATGTTGCTGGTAACACACAATGTTCTGTTTTCCAAATAACTACATTGTAAAAATGCTAAAAAAGTAAGCTGAATGAGAGTTTATCCAAATATTGAAAAGAAATGGCCTGATAGTTGGTGGGTTCTTCATGGGAAATTGACTCCACTTCTGAAGATGCCGTGGCCACAAAGTCCCAAACTCTAGAGAAATAAATTCTTTACTGAGGGAGAAGTAAAAAAGGGGAAGTGAAAACCTCCAGTCTCAGGTACTCTTAGGGAAATTTGAGGAAATAACCAGTGCATAAATGATGCAGAGACTTTCTGTGTCGATTCCCTTCAGAGAAAACAGTGGAATCAGGCATGAGATCTTCGAGACTGTGCCCTTGTCCTCTTATATTTTAAGGTCTCTCTAATGCAATTTAAAAGCATCAGGAGGAGGGAAAAAATGGTTAAAGGGTTTGTGTACAGTGCCTAGGTGTCACCTGGCAGTTCCAGCTTTGCATCACAAAAAATGACTCGAAAACCAGTTTAGTGAGGTTTGTATTGCTCAGGAATGCAGGGAGGGGGAGATCCTGGACAGCCAAGAGCAGAAAAACAACTGCACCTTCATTTGTCAGCCTCAGAAAATAAAAGGTGGGCACATAATACCTTTGGGTTGACACAAGATAGGTTTTAATTTCCCTCTAGCCTCACATTTTTATAAATCCCACTTCATGTGCCACCAGGTCAGGGGAAAGATGGAAGATAAAGACTGAACAAAACTATCTCCTTATCTGCTGAGAGAGAAAATACTGGCATGTTTTCAGATCAGGCCTAAGTGTTTGAAAAGCCAGCCTATTACACTGATTGTTTTCCACTCTACAGCAAAAAATGAAGCACTTGAAAAACCTCAGCATGTTTCATGAAAAACTGTTGACTGTAAGTAGAAGTGGAGCTGACAAGGTGGTGTTAGGCATTCACTGGAATTTCTGGCCACAAGCCCTCTGAAATGAGGAGACTTAACCTCTCTTCACTCTTGTTGTGTCTGAGGAGAAGCAGTTTTCAAATAGGAAAAGGGGAAAAGCTTCAGTTGCCCTGGTGAAGAGTTCCTTACCCTTCCTGTCCACCACTGCACCCCCTCATCAGCTCTGCAGCACAGCCGAGACCTGTGCTGGCTTTTAGGTGGGGTTTGGAATTTCGATCTGGACCATCTCTGTGGCTGATCAGCCTGATGTGCTGCCCACAGAGTTCAACATCATCTGAAAACAAGTCAGGAACATCCCTTCCCCTGTTACTCACCGCCAGATTTCTTGTCTGAACCATGGTGACCAGACAGATTTTCCTATGGGTAATTACCACTTGCCCAGCTAAGTTGTGATGGCATTTTTAACAGCAGAAAGTATTGGCCTTTTTTTCCTTTTCCCCATTTCCTATCATTGTTTTCATGCAGAGATCTGACTGGCCCTGCAAAAGAAAACTTAAATCACAAAAACTTTAATTGAGATTTTTCCTGTCAATTCAAGTCTCTTTTTACTCTTGCAGGATGAGGAGTTAACCAGTTGAGCTCGATAATTACTGATACAACAACCAAGCTGGTTTAAGTGGCTTTTTGGCCAGATTTTTAATTACATTGCATAGATGGTACAGATTTTAAAATACTTTTGCCCTGTACAAATTTAATTATACAGTTTGGGGTTTGTTTTCAGTTGGTGTTTTGTTTGAGAAGTCATCACTGTGTCCATATTAACAAAATTGTCTGGATTGCCCTTTCCAGGTTTAGTCTTAGTTTTTATTCCTTATGCTGATGGTGGTAATTGGATTGCACCGCTGGCTTTTTTGGGTTGGTTTAGTGGGATCTTTTTTTTTCCCTATTCACATGATTAGTCATAATGACCATAAACAGCCCCATTTCCATCTGAATCAGTGGAGACACTCTGACTAATGCAGGAGTCCTCACACAGCAGAAGCTGAAGTTTCCTTGTGTTTTCTGCTGTTGAATGTCCATATTTGAATTCATTGTTAACAACTGTGGTGGTGTTCCATCTATGCACAACACACTCTGCTCCTGCCCTCAAAAAGTCTCTACATCAGATACAAACAGCACCAACCAAATAGTTCACCCACTGAATAATCCTTTTTTCTTTCTTTCCTTATCTGGAGTAATCAAAGAACATCACCTCACTTCTCAATGGGTACAAAACTTTCTCCACAAATAGGTGTTCACCTGCTAATTTTTCTTATCAATACTCAAATACCATCTGAGGTTTCAGTTTTGTTTTTATTAGCCACTAGATTTACAGGAGAGTGTAATAAAACTTCCTTCCATGATCAAAGGAACACTCCACTTAGTGCCAAGTTTCCAATAGAAATACTTGCATTATAAAATATTTTTCCATTAATTTGTTGCTTCTATAATTGTTCTTGTCAGTAAATGTGTTCATTACTGGAAAGAGAAACTTTAAAAGAACATAAGACCAGCTCCAGTGCATTCAATAAGGCATTAAAATGAGTACTCCTGGGAACCTTTTTTGTGGTATTTTCCCAGCAGTACATCTTCCAATGGACAGCTCTAGAGTAAGCTCAGAGAGAGAAGGAGCCTGGGTCATTTTCCATGGAAATCCTGGTTCATTTAGCCCAGAGACTGCAAGGCTGGATGCTGTTTGGCAAGACATAATTCAATAACAACATCTTCCCTGCCTGGGAATATTACTCAGTTGCTTGGTTTATCTGAGAAACCTTGTCTGAGTTTGTAAGCATGGAAGTCAGCAGCTGCTTAAAGGGAGGATTTGAAGCAATTTTGTTTGAAAATGTGTCCCTTTTCAAACAGCAAAGCTCAGCTATCTGTATTCTTTGGGTAGCCTGAGATGAGTGATTATTTGAGAGACCCTAAATGTACATCCATTCTTGGTGGCAAGCCTTGTATTTTCGTATCCATTCCTCAGATGAAAAAGAAGCATGAGACAAATTGCAAAGAAGGGCCCTGTCCCTCTGTGTTTTCTGAGAAAGTCAACAGAGCTCAGGCATTTTATTGGAGGGACCACATCTTAGCTGCTGGACCATGGTACCCCTTCCCTTTCCTGGGACAGAAGAGTCCCATCATCACCTGATGTCCACCAGTCACCTTCAGCAACTCTTCTGATAGGAAATGCAATTTAGCTTTGTTCCATGCTGAAACAAAGATGTTGGAATCAAGAAATCAGCACCAGTTGGGCCTCCAAGAAGCAGTTAAATAGAACCTTACAATTGGATTAGAAAGCCATGATTCCACCTTCAATTTCTCTGGTTTAGACCCATTTGGAGTGAAAGGCATTGAAGAACTGCAGGAGTAGAACAAAGGAACTTACTTACAGCAGGTAAAATTCCATCTGAGACAATGGAGAAGCTTCATCCTACTCTGGTGTCATAAATGGAAGGTTTTGTTACAGATTCATGCATTGCATCAGTTTAGCAGTCAGGGACCAATACATCTTCTGTCACCTGTGTAATCACACACAAAGTTAGAGCTGCACACAAAAAAGAGCAGGACTTACTGCTTCATCATATTTTATTCCTATTAAATCTCAGGCTTTGTTCTTTTTGCCATATTTTATGCTATCATGTCAGTCAGCAGGAAGAGCTGCCACTCTGCCCTTGCATAGCTTTTTGTGGTTTAAAAAAGGGGGAAGAATTTCTTCCAGCAAAATCTGGAGTGATGAGGCAGAAAACTTTTCCCAGCACACAGCCTTCCCCTCAGCTTCAGTGTGTCTCACCTGGCCCAGTGTGTGCTGATGTCAAAATCTGAGCTGACAACCCTTGAAGTGAATAAAGGGACACTTCCTCTGTAGCAGCCACCACACCTTACATTCATCTGTTCCTCCCCATTGATTCAAGAGGGGCTCCAGGAACCTCTCACCATGTGCAATTCTTCCTTGTGAATTGTTAAGGAGCAGGGAAGTGGATCCACTGGCAAAGATCTCATTCAGCACATCTGCCAGTTTTACCCGTGTTTCCTTTACATATTTATTTTTCTGGCTGATACTGGGTTAAAGGGGAAGTTGCACACTGCTGGAGCTGCAGGTTAGTGCTATGAGATTTGGAAGGATTTTGCTTTCTTGTTGGGTCATTCTGACTAAATAACATCATTGTTTGCTGGAAAACAAAGCAAAACATCTGTTTTCCTCCTCACACCAGTAACTCCGTTTGTCAAACCCTGCTAAGGCTACCGAAGCAGGAGAGCATCAAAACACAAGAACCACTGTAATGTCTGAGGGGAATTCACAACTTTGCTGTACCTGGGAAGAACATGAGTCACAGAGAATTTGGCAAGTACTGAGATGCTGGGGAGTGCTTCTTGCAAAAGGCAGCACAGGGATGTCAAAGGGAGCAGATGGATTGCGTTGAGCTTTGCAGGCTGGAGGATGTTCTGTTGTCTCCCAGAGCAGAGCAACTGCTCTGGAATCTGTCTCACATCACACTTTCTGCTGATGGAGTGGTCACTGTGCAGGAAGCAGCTGAACCCTTTCCAGCTCTTCCCAGCAGCCAAGGGTGAGCATCTTGTGGTGTCATCCTTAGGGATGGTGTGTCTGAGGACAGGCAGTGACAAGGGAAGGTGTTTCACAAGCACACAAGGACGTGGCAGATGAACAGTAGCAATGAGGGGGCAATTCAAGGACAGAGATCCTACGGAAGTGTAGGAGATCCATCAATATTTTTTAGTGAGAGAATTGCTATTTTTTTATTGCACATTTCTGAGAGAGGAGGAACAGCGTGGGACCTTTTGCAAAGCAGATGCCAACTGTTCCATGGGGAGTAGCAAAGCAGCCTGGATGTGTTTTAGTTAAAACTTGGGCACAGTGCATTGACTCTGGCATTCTTTGCCATTAATGCCAAGGTAGACGGACTCAGGCCCTTCCCAGCATGGTGCTGCTGGGTTCACTGGGCTGTCACTCTGCTGCACACACAAAAGTGTTTGGATATTCAGGACCTGACAGAAAAATTTCACCTCATCCTCTTGCTTAAGAGAGAAATGTCGTGCCCCCAAAACCACATGGGAAGATGGCAACCAGATTTTCAAGTCTCAACGTGCTCTGTTTACAAACTGTGACCAAACTGCAGCCAAATCACAACCCCTGGTTAGAGGAGAAAGGCTGAGAGGACAAAGTGCTGTGTGCTGTGTGGATGAGCTGGAACCACTGTGCTGTGCCTCAGCTAATTGGCACAAGGCTCACTAACGTGGGTTGTTTCATACATAAAAGCTTGTAATTGTGTGAGTCTTTCCACTCACTCCCAGTTCGGCTGATGAAAACGCACAGATGTGAGGGTAAAAGGTTGTGTGAGACTCAGGACGTCGCCAGCTCCTCTAAATAGCCTCCCTGGGCTGCTCAAACGTCATTTTAATAATAGTAGTAGCTGTATTAATTTATTGTAAATTGAAAAGGAGAGGTAAAGAGAAGGAAAACTGCGCCAGGATCCTCCAGGAAGACACACACACACAAAAAAAAAAACCAAAAAAACCCCCAAAAACCCCAAAAAACGAGGGGAGCCTCTTCTTCTTTCTCTTCTTCTTTTCCAAACTGAAAAGCTCCTCTGGGGGAGGTGAGGTCTGTGCCATCCCACCCTGCCCTTTCTGCAACAATTTGCACAGGGAGAATTTCCTCAAGCAGCTGGGCTTGCTCTTCCCACACACCACCCCCCTTGGATGCATTGCATGGGCATTTGAACCACTACCCAACCATAAAATAAGCATAAATGTTTTCTCAGGGAGAAGACGAGGACTGTGTTTTCAATCCATCCCAAAATTTCCTTAAAATAAAGGCTCCATGTCCATGGACAATAATTGCATTAGCACACCAGGAAGTTAAAATAAAAAAAAAAAGGAGCTAAAAAGGGACTGTGGTGGTCACATGCTGCTGGGTTTGTCCCTTTCTGGACACACTTGATTGGACTTTTTACTGGTTTGTAGACAACCTGAATCTAACAGAGAAGGACTGAAGTACTGACATATGGCTAAGACAGTAAAACATCCAAAAAACCTTTCCAAGCCCTAGCTGAATGTAATCCAAAATTCCATTAAAATACTCACTGAAATAATGTGGAAAAAGAGGAGGGATTTTTAAAATTATTTTAGCCATTTATGTGGGGTTTTGTGCATCTTAGTGTCTTTGTGACTCTTGGTTTAAATTCCTCAAGTTCACACACCTCACACAAAGTGCTGTGTTTGACTTGGTGCCACAACTCAGGTCCATTTAGGGGAGTTTAATCTCATGGACCCTAAAATCTAACACCTCCAAATTAACACCAATTGTGGTTAGCTTCTTCTTGTGCACTCTCTAGATATTCATTTCTGGCTCTGTGTAACTGCTGACAGGAAGAACGTGCTGGAAAGATTTAACTCGAACCTCACGCGAGCAGATGGTGCTCCAGAATATTGGTGCTTTAACAGGGGGCTGGGTGCTGGAATGGGGACAGCTTGGAGAAATGTTTCTGGTGTTTTGATTCCTCAAATGCAGTCCCCTGATGATGGGGGTTGTTTCATCAAAAGCCTGCCCTGCTTCCCCAAATCCTGTTCTAACAGCTTGAAAATGTCCTGAGGGCTCGTTCCTTCTCCTAAGCACCTTGATGAGGAGGGTACAGAATATTCCAGCCTGGGCTGTGATGCCTTGACAGAAAAGCACAAGGCACCTGGGACACAGCTGGGGTTGGGGACCTCCAAGAAATCCTTCTTTGGCAAGCTGGTGTTCAATGCACACCATTATTTTATTTCAATAAGGTTCATTACCATTTTCCCCTTATTTTTTCCAAAATGCTCCGCTTGGACAGCAGCAGGAAGAACATCGAGAGGAGCAGGTGATCCTGCTGAGCCTCAGGGGTTGGACTTCTTTGCAGTCAAGGTGGGCTATGAATGTTCACTGCTGTCACACACAGCTCCACACCTGAAAGATGAGGAGACCTGGCTGCATCTGTGACTGATTTGTGAGTGCCCCAAAAAGGAAATTGAGCTGCAGAAAGGTTTTGCTCTCTGGCTGTGTTTTTGTTTCAAGCTGGTGAGATTTTGCTGGAGGTTCATTACCCAGCCCTCAATGTGTGGTTTCAATATTTTGACATCACTAGTTAAGGAAACACTGAAATATTGTTTTGTGTTATCCTATTAATCCTAAAATGGGACATTTATCTGGAAAACAACACATCCATTTTCTCATTATTGGAAATTTACTGGATTTTTTGTCTGAGAAGAAAATTTGCTAAAATATTCTTTTGAGATGATAAATTAGGCAACTTCCAGATAGTTTCACCTGCAAACAGAGGAAATGGAATAACTTTCATATACTACATCTGCCTTGTTTAAATAGATTTTTTCTCTGCTCTTTTTTGAGATTTTTTCCCCCCTGAACAAACAACCTCAACTCTTTTCCAAATGCTAAGAAAATAACAACCCAAATGTGAAAATGAAAGAAAATCATTAATTTGCAGTCATGCAAAGGAGATTAGTCAATCTGAAATGAACTTTTTTTTAACTTTTTTTTCCTTATTTGCCTGGTTTGGCAGCCAAATTAAAAAAAAAAAAAAAAAAGAAAAGTCCATTCTTTGCACAGCTCTAAATATTGTGTTTCAAAATAGTCCAAAGGGATACATTCACACAGAAACTGATTCTCTTTCATTTTTTAAGTCATCCAGTAGAGCAAGGGAAAAAAGGGAACAGAAGCTCCTCCAAGTCTCCTTCTACTGCTCCTCTTAAAACAAGGAAAACACATTTCTGACCACATTACATGTTTTAGTTGGACACCACGAAATACAAGGCTCCTGCTGAAATGCAAAACTCCACCCGACCCAAGTTAAAAGTTGGGCATCCAGCCATGGTTATTTGCAAAATAAAATTAATCTGAAAGTTGTCATAAACAAAAATGCAGTAGTAAATGGGAGCATCCTCCTGGCTGTAAAAACCCTCCCACGGTGGTCCCTGACTCATTTACCCTAAGATTTACTCTCCCTTTGTGGCACAGACAGAATTTAGGTGCATGAGGACTTTGGCTTGGGATGCAGGGTTGTCCTGCCTTCCCTTCCTTCACCTTCCCTGCTGTGTTTTGGTTTGGGCAGCACTTGAAGGCAACATCTTGCTTTTCCTGGAGTGCATTGGGATCAATGTCTGGCTAGAAGAGCAAGTAGAGGCCCTGCTATTGGAAAGGAACAACGATTTCTCTGAGGGCTTTCCTGTAGCTCCTTCATCTTCCCCTCATTGGGAGAGTCTTGGTCCTTCTCACCTCTGATCTGGTCTTTCCCAGTATGGCATTCCATGTCAGCAAACCTGGCCTCCTTCCCCCACACATCCACTTAAAAATAAAGCTGTTGGGAGAGAATGTGTCCCTGATGTCTCTTTATGCCTTTTTTTTTTTTTTTTTTAGACCTTTAACTAAATGTTGTGTTTTAATTCTTTGGTTTCTGCTTTCTGGGGTTGTGTTCCAGTTCATTTGGATGTGTGAATTCAGGATTTTATGTATTCCTCACTCTTTTGCCTCATGGGGACCTTCCTGCCAAGCCAGGGGTGGATTCTGAGAACCTAATTGCCTTCACACGCTCTGGTTAAAGCATGTGGCAGTAGGTTAACTTGCCAGATTCCCATATCTACCAACAATTTGACTGGCAGAAGACCTGGGAGTGCACCAGGAGTTCAGGAACAGAGATTTTTCTGCTTCTCCCATCCTAAATCTCCATTTGCTATGAGATCTGTGGAACACATCCACGTATCTGGGCAGAAAACAATCCATATTCAAAGAAAAGCAGCAAATATTTGTGTTTCTTTCCACACCCAAGAGCTGAACATTCCTGAGTCTTACCCCTTAGAAGGGTTTAGACAACAGCAAGGTCTTTGGGCCACCAAAACCCCCTGAGTTATGAGCTTCTTTTAAATCAGCTTCCACAAGATTCCCTGGAAGGCTCCATAGCAGCCAGTTTGACTAAAACTGGCCCAGCTCCTTCCCAGGCACTGGCCCCTGAGGTCTGTGAACTGCACCACCCCAAACCCCCTCAAATCTTGCAAAAACCTTCCCGGGTTTGAACTCGCCCACGGTTCCAGCAGTGGTTTTTGCTGAAACCAGAGAGGCTTTCAAACTTTTTTTTGGTTGAAACAGCTCGCCAAAAATCTGGGCTTAGCACCTCTTGTTTTCCCTCCCCACTCCTTTCTTTCCCTGTTTGGCTGGTGGGAAGAGGAATGCCTCCCTGGAATGGGAGCTGGGGTGGTGTGGGCTGTTTCTTCCATGTGAAGCGATGAAGTCCTGCTTCCCTCTGCACACCAGGAATCAAAGAGCCGGAAAGGCTCCTCTGCTTCCAGGAGCCAAGTGCCTTTCCCAACCAGCTCCTGGCCCCAGAAACTTCCCTTTGGAGCTTCTCAGTTCCTGTGCTTATTCTGGCCTCGTCCTCTGCTGCTGCTGCTGCTTCCAAGCTGTGGGCACGCTCCAGGCACTCTTCCCAACGCCACGTCCACCAGGAACTTATCCCCCTGTCCGTGATGGGATGGATTTCAGGCTCCTGCCAAAGAAGGTCAGCTCAGACCAACCCTTACTTGGTGCTGAGGTAACCATTTCCTACCACAGGGAGATTTACCCCTTGGCAATGGATGTCAGCAAGGAAAACCATCCCTGCAGGATTTCGGGATGAGCGGGTCCTGGTGTGCTCCACTGCCAGGTACCAGCTCCTGGATTGCTATTGAAGGGTCAGACATGGCATATAATGCACCAAAGCAGTCACAGCACTGAGATTTAAGTAAGACCTGTTTTGTTGTGATGGGTGAACCATGTGAGTTTCACTTGGAGCTTCCTCTCTGAAGAAAACATATCCAACATAATTCTATGTATACATGGCTGCTTTAATAAATATACTTGTGTGTGCTGTAAAAATAGAATATTTTCCTGGCCCTCAGGGTATGGGTTTGTCTGCAAGCATTGCTGCGACACGAAATGTCAGAATCCTTTGCTTCTGTGGAAAAGATTTTAAGTGTTTGATTTAAAAGAAAAAAAGAATAACAGTCACTGGAGTTGTCTGCAATACAAAACTTTGCAACTGTTATTATTCACATCATCAACAAACAGTCTAAAAGAAGTGGTGTGCAGGGGTGTGGGAAAAGAGCTTTGTGGTTTTCTGTTTCAGCTCTGCCTGTGAATCACTTTGCAGTCTTGGGCAAGTGGCTTAACCTTGTGGGGGCTCGATGTGGGCAGCTCTGCAGTGGCTGAACAGCATTCAGGGGACCTCATTTAAGGGGGTGTTTGAAATAGCCACAAGACATGAGAAGATGTGGAGTCCCTGAAGAAAGATGGCAGGTAAATATAATATAGTATCATCACAGCTTTATCCCCCCAGAAATCCAGATGTCTCAGATGAAAAGGGTGTTTTTGCTATGTATGGATGGATTTTACTTCCTGAGAGACAAAGCAGCATCTTCCAGAGAGGGACCAAGTTCCTGACATCCTCATCAGGCAGACTCCCACATAAGCCAAGGATGGTTTTGCCTGAGCTAGAAATTGGCTCTTTGTGAATTATCCAACACAATCCATTGACTCTTTAACCCATAAATTGTCAAACTCAATTATTTCCAGCTAAGCAGATAGCTGAAAATAAATAATCTGTAAGATAAGGTACTCTGGCTTTAGTTTTAAGTCAAATTCAAGTTTGCTCAACATAAATGTTACAGTTACATAAATAACAAGAGAAAAAATCACCCCCAAATCCAAAAATCGTTTTTCTGCAAAAACATAGAGGATCAATTTCTGTAGTTTAGAATTACCAAACTTGGCAGTATTTCACATTTGAAATATAATGATGTCATCTGGCTGGCCTCTTCCCATCGCAAACAGTAAATCTTAAAATCTGGAGAGATCTTTTATTTGGTTATTCATATTGTACTGCATCAAGGGGTTACAACACATGTGCCTGGGCTTATTAAAATCATCTGGTAGAGAAGAAGTTATTATTTAAAGGCACAGTACTTGAGCCTGTGCTG
This sequence comes from Lanius collurio, assembly GCA_020086605.1. NCBI lineage: Eukaryota > Metazoa > Chordata > Aves > Passeriformes > Laniidae > Lanius > Lanius collurio. The sequence continues at coordinate 21,930,591 of JACBWW010000016.1, forward strand.
CTTTTCTTGGAGGCTGTTCTGTTCTGATGTCAGCTGCACGTCCACTTGTGCGTCCCCTGCCACGTGTGTGACATCAAGAAGTCCCCAAGTCTGGAGTGTCTTTTTGCAGTGTCTGGAAACAGACACTCTATCCCATGGACTTGCATCCACCACCCAAGGATCTGGGGGTGCACAGTGCCTTGTTTCTTCAGGAAGTACTTCCACCATCATGGTCAATCTCCTCATTTGCTCTCCAATGGAAAGTTCCTCCTGTCTGGTGATGAAGTCCACACGAAGCCTCCCATTTTGGCAAACAGGAACATCGTGCCAGCCAAATATCTTGCTCCTAGGGACAGTTTCATGGCATTTACTCTGGTGCAATGAACAAATAGCAGACTGGACTTCTTCAAGTCCTGTGGTGCCTTCCACTGGGCTGTTCCTTTCCCTGCTTTCCCCAAATTTCCGAGGGCTTCTTTCTCCTGCTTGTTTTTATTTACGTTTCTGAGGTCTACGTTTTCTGGCGCTCGGTTTGGGCTGCTGGCTGCTTTTCTTGGAAAAAAATGTGGTGGAGCCAGCGCAGGATGTCCTCACAAAGCTGTTTCGTGGAAATTTCCCTCGCTGGAGATCACTCTGTGTTTCTCCAAGGCTTGGAGCCAGCCCAGCAGTACCAAGCAACCTGGATTTTTTACAGTCAGTGGATCCCTGGCCATAGATCCATGCAGGACCTAATTATGCCTCTGCATAGCTTTTTCCCTGTTTACTTAATATCCCTGCATGTTTGTTTGTGCCAGCAAATTCTGCCCTGGTTCCCCCTTAAGTCCCTCTTTGTTGGCTTCTTCCTCCAACCTGTGTGGGTAAAGGTTTCACTGGTTTATTAAATGCTCCTCATGGCAGAGGGGAAAGGCCCTTTTTGAGACTTAGGTAGGAAAGTTTCCGGCTGGAGTGAAACTTTGCTGAATGTTTTTCTTGCAAGAGCAAAGAAAAGAAACCACTACATTTTTTTTTCTTTTATTTGGAGAAGGAAACAATGTTTAGCACCTGAAAAATTAAGATAAATTTGTTTGAGAACACCCTTTTACTTTTTCTCTGCCAGTATTTAGCAAGATGTGGCAACAAGAAAAACCCAGCTGTAGCTTTGAAATTAGCTGAAAATTCCCCACATGGAATGCCATCAAAAAAGCCACATTTTTGTGAGAGGGATGGGTAACTTCAATGGACATGAACAGCTTGGACAAGAGTATCAGTCAGGGATGTGATTTTCAGGTCTGCCACCAAAAGTCTTATTCTGCCCATTTCCTCTCCTTCATTGAAGCAACCTGATTTCCAGTGCAGCTGTTGCTGCCTGCAGTAATGTTTATCAAGTAGTTCTCTGAATCCATTTTTACCATTGAAAAGCTTCCTACATCCTCCACACTCATGTATATAACTTTTGCCCATTTATCTATATAAATAACAGGGTGATAAAAGGCAGATCCCTCTGCTTTCGTTAAAAATCTAGATTCTGGAGGCTTTAAAACTTCAAGGGCTGAGCATCCTTTTAGCACAGTTTTCTACATTTACTGGGCCATCTCAAAGGCTGTCCTGGTGTGTCACTTTCCGGGCCATGAGTGTTAATTATTTTTTTGGATAATGACTATGACCACAGACCTGCTTTAGGTAATATTAAATCCTGTCCCAGGAGATAGAATAGGCTCCTCACGTGTTGCAGGTTGTAGTCTCAGCCTCGTTTGTGTGATTGTGCAGGATAATGTAATGCAAACCATGATGATGGTGATGATGATGGTGATGTTAAAAACAGCATTTTCAGGCTTTCAGCTGCTCTGGCTTTGTAGCAGGAGCTGCCAGAACTTGGTTGTGTCTCCATTTCTGCATCTCAGTTGTCACTGGGCCACAGCATGAGTTAATGTGCATGCAACATGATTTCAAGAGAACCCAGAAAGAACAGGTATAAGAAATAGTCACAGATTTGCAGACAGGCTTATAATGTAAATAATCCTTTATTCTTTCTTTAATTTTTTTTTCCAGAAGTAAGACCTGTTTTCTGTGGGGGAAAGAACCTGACATTTCCTGAAATCACTAGAAGTTTTCATCTGGCAATGAAAAATTTACTAGTCCCAGTTGAAAGCTTTTTGATTTTCTTTTTACAGAAATATAACAGAAAAGAATAATCTCCCTGGCTGGTCCTGGTTGATTGTTGCTTTACCCTGTGTCATACCTGATCACTTTTGCATTGACTTTTTCTTAGCTTAGAAAAAGTGCTTTGATTAATACCATTGCAGAAGCCTGTGAAATGGCAGTGAGTATTTCAGAATTCTTGTACCTGCTCAGTCAAACACAACGTGCTTCCAATTAGCGTCAGCCTGCGCTGTTTCAAAATAAATGTGTAACTCATTATCAGCTGGTATCACAGGTTTGGAACCAAAATATGTCCCAAAGGAGATGTATAACAAACATTTCATATCAGTTGCATAAATCATGAGAAAATGGGAATTTTTTTCCCCCTCTCTCCTTCTGGAGATGCTGTACCCTTAAACACGAACACCCTTGTGTGCATGCCCCTGTTTAAATGCAGGACTCGTCACCTCCACTCCTTTCCCTGGAGTCCTGGAGAAGGCAATGGGCAAGTTCATAAAATCACAGAATCATTAAGGTTGGAAAAGACCTCCAAGCCCATCAAGTCTAACCTTTGACCGAACACAAGTTACAGCTTCGTAGTGAATTAGGGTCAGATGGTATCAGCTGCAAATAACCCCGAATAATCCCTGCCTGCACTGGGGGCTCTGGGAGGCTGCAGGGCTGGGAGGTGCTGGATCTTGCACTGGAGAAGAGTGGCAGAGGAGGTGAGGGCTGTAAAAAATGTATATGAGAGGAAGGAGAGGCTTTCAAACAAAAAGGAATGCAGTGTTTACATATTTGATGAGGCTACACATGATCTGTTTGGAGCGATGCTGCACAGACACATTGTCCAAACTGGAGGGTGTTAAATGCTTGGATGATATTCAAACATGCACATTCACCATGTCACCCACTGGCTTCTAGCAGCAGCCCAAATCCCAAAAGAGCCCTGTGATTAATTTATCCTTGATTCTTAGATAGGCACAGACTATTTTGATAAAGGGAGGAGAGCTATTGTGACTTTCCTTCCTTTATTGCTCCACCCAAGATAAAGCAGACAGGATATTTTATGGCATTGTACAGACAGTCAATCTATCGTCTGGTAAGAGGTGCTGGACCTCAGAGACCAGGCTCCCTTCTGGTCTAGGCTCTGTAGCTCATACACAAAACTGGAGAAATCTGTTTTTTCTGAATTTTCTCCTTGCTTCTAAATTGCTCAGCCCAAGCTTTTTTACTTCATATTATAGAACTGATGAAGACACGTTTGGTGTTTACCTATCTTGAAATATAACTCAAAGGACAAAGTCTCTATTTGGATGATCATTGTACCAATTTTTCTGGGGTTTTTTTTTGAGCTTTCTACCTTGCAGTTTGCACTGCTTTAAGTCCTGCTGTTTTGCTGCAAGAGGCTTCTGGCCAAACCATTGATTCTGGGGCCATAGCAGAGAAACACGCCACGGAAGCCTTCAGTCAAAATTCAGCCAGAATTCAGTCAAAACACAGCCTCATCCTTTCAAAGGCTGTGCTCTGGAAGTGTGTGCAAATGTTGCTGCAGGCTCATTATGACCCCCACCTTTGGTAACCCAGGCTGTTGGTCACCCTCGTTTCTGTTTTATCACTGTTGTGTCTTTGCTCAGACCTCTGAGCTGGCTTTGCAAAACACCCTGGGAGCTGTGCAGAGCTTTTGCTGCCCACCACATCTCTCAGTGCCCTGCTTGGGAGGGTTGCACCAGGTAGGAAGAATGGACTTCCCCCAGCAAGAATTGCTGTTGGGAAATGTCACGATGACCCTGAGAAATCGGATTTATACGTTTTCTTTCTACAGGAGCAGTTCTTTTGTCATCATAGGGAGGGACTTTATCAAGGAAAGCAGGAAGGATGCTGTAGACCTGAATTACCCTTGAACTGCCTGAGACACAGGAAAATATTGGACTGGTGGTGAGGCCCTGGCACAGGTTGCCCAGAGAAACTGTGTCTGTCCCATCCCTGGAGGCATCCAAGGCCAAGTTGGATGGGGCTTGGAGCAACCTGGGATAGGGGAAGGTGTCCCTGCCCATGGCAGGGGGTGGAATGGGATGGGCTGTAAGATTTCTTCCAACCCAAACCATTCTAGGACTCTGCAATTCTATGACTGACATTATTATTTGTGTTATTGGTCACAAAACATCACTCTGCACAGATGGGACAGGGCCTGGGGAGTGGACCAGGGGCAGTGGTACCTGCCTGGATCCTGACAACATGAGCACCTATTTGTGCTTTTAGTGCCTTTTCAATCCCACCCACATCAAAACATTGATCCTCTTCTGGGAAAAAAACCAATACAGAGACATGAAACTGCTCCTGGAGCAGTCCCTGGGCTGACTCGGAGCCGAGCCCAGACACCATGGAAGTGACGTGTTCTGTGTCTTTTCCAGTAACAGACTGGTATCTGAGGGACACAGCTCTGGTGCAGTGCTTACCCACCTTCCTCCATCAATACAAATGGCTCAGACAAAACAGATTATTGTCTAATTAAAGGGGGCATCTGCTCTATTATTCTTTCAAAGAAAAACAGCCTTAAACATAAATGAGTAAGCCACGTTGCTTTAATGAGATGTGGAAATTAGCTGTCACTGCCAAAACGTAACTCCTTCTCTCAGCCTCCTGTTCTGATTATAAGAATGGTAATTTGCCAGTTCCCAACTTCCTGTTATTAAGCCAATTGTTGAACTTTCAGAAATACTTGAGAGAGTCATTTAAAACCATGGGGTTGACATTACCCCAGCATGGATGGTTATCACCTTTTCCTCCTCCTTCTCTTCCTCCTCCTTTCCTCGGTTTACAGACTTTCCTGTCTTTGAACACTGTGGAAATTCATGCAATGGGGAACTGCAGGAGACCCCTGGCACCAGAGACAACCAGAAGAAGGAATCAGCCCAAATATTTCCTGGAGGAAATGATGCCACATTACAAGCCTTGTTTTTCCTTAGAAAAAAAGCTTTTTTTTTTTTTCCCTCTGGAAGAGACAGTCTTTTTAAAGGAGAAACTTTGTTTTATTTGCAAAACAATGTACTTAGAATAAGTTGGTTAAGAGCATGGTGATAATAGCACCAAGGTTGTGGGTTTGACTCCTATATGGGCCATTCCCTTCACACTTGGACTCAATGATCCTTGTGGGTCCCTTCCAACACAGGATATTCTCTGATTCTGTAAATAAATAAGATTCCTGCATGTTATGAAATCTCTTGAAGGAGAGAATAACTACAATAAAAAAGGACTTTGCATGCCTGCTTTCTCTAGGGTGGTGAGCAAAGTCACCCTCACAGAGAGAAATACAGGTGCCTGTTTTGGGGTGTTTTTACAAAAGCCTGTCACCATGCTGTCTAAACATTACAGGAGAGGTTTTCAAACATACAAATAGCAGTTCAGCTTCCAACTCCCACCAGCTCTCCAAGGGAGATGACCATGAAATTGCCCTTTGTACAGTGAAAATCATTCCTGCCCATACTGTGCTATTAGGTTACCCATATGGGCTTCTTCTCCTGACCTCAAACCCCCATGGAGCTCGTGTTCCCAGCTGCTGGCAGGGCTGGCACTTGGATAAGAGATAACATCACCAGTGCCTTTGCACCCTGCGTGTTTCACTGTTTCTTTTGTATGACACACATTTTTTTCAGTGTCAGATGTCCGTATTTCTGTGGAGAGGGATATATATAGACAGACAGACAGATATAGATATATTTGTCCAACATTCTTACAACAACCCCCCATTGGAAGTTTGTGCTAGGCAGGATCTATGTTTTAAACTCTCTCTTCTGTGACTGATAGCAAAGTTAAGGTTTCCTAATGTATTTCATTAAGTTGTCCACATAGGAAATCTCACTGCCTTCTGCTTTGATTCCTCTTGCATTTAATTTCCTACCACAGTCCACATTCTGTCTCTTCATTCCAGGGAAATATGGATTATGTAAAATTTATTGTCCAAACGATGTCTACTGAATATTTTCCTCCAAGTGAGGAAATTCCCTGTTGATTTGTTTCTGCGAGGAGGCTACACTCAGATACAGGCAGAGGTACACACAGTTCCTTTCACAGCTATAAAACATTGTTTACAGAGGTATATTTTCCCAGATCTCTGCTGTAATAATCATTGCTCTCGACCCAGAATGTTTATTCTGAAAAACAACCACCACCGACCACATCTCCCCTCTGGGATGCGATATTAAAGTATGAATGCAATGGAGAGGGCCAGGACTCGATCCCAGGGCAGCTCTGCATGCTCCTCATCCTCTCAGTTGCCTTACAAGACACACCCAGGAGCCAGGCTGGGCATGTAATTGAAGCCCATCGATCACCTCCTCCCCAAAACCCGTGGCTCAGCTATAACTGACGTGGCAGGGCTGTTTGTTTATTCTCCTGAACAGATGTTTGAGCAGAGTCTCCCCAACCTCCAATAAAATATCGCAGACAACTGTGAAGTTTGCTAACCCCTCGTTAAAGCAATCTCCTTGAAGTCCTTAACTCACCAGAAGATAAACTGCACCAACATGGAGCACTCCCACTCTCAAGGACAGAGAGCCATTCCCACCAGCCAACGTGGATCATAAACTTGTGCACTGGAAATCGTTGTGCCTCTGCTTTAGATCAATGCCATTAAAACAAAGGCAGATGGAATATTTTACTCTTATCTGAGGCACTGGTTAATTGCCTTTCTGGCTGCTCACATCTCCAACTCCTCTCTTCCCTTCCTGCCCCATGGAGTGGCTGTCACAGGGTGGTGGCGAGGAGTCTTGGAGCACTCGTATTTTCATCCACATCCTGGGATTAACCCTGTGCATGGCAGCACATCAGCACTCTGGGACCAGCCCTCATAGCATGACCTGCAGAAGTGGTTTTCCTTGCAAAAGCAGCAAATTGATGCAGGGACAATGCTCCCATTCCCACCACACCAAGTTCGCCAGCATTTCCTTGATCTCTGTGTTCTCTGCCCATCATGGTTAGGGTCAACCTCAACCCATCCAACAGGAGAGGGCAGGAGCTGACAGACAGGGATGAGACCCACAGGCACAGAGCTGGGACACCACAGGGGACAAGAAGTGGGGAAGAAAACAGGTTTACCATGGCAGCAGCACATGGGACAGTAGCTGAGGACAGGGTGATCAAGTTGGACACTATTAGTGGCTGATCAGCTCTTTTTTTCCCCCAAGACACAAGACTTCTCTAAATCTGCATAGTGCAATGTATAGCTTACATTTTATTCTTGACACCATTCCCCCAGGTTTTCATCTCTCAGTCCTTTCTCCCTCCAGCCCCACCCTTCCAGGAATTCACATAGCACACATTTCTGCAAAGGCAATTAATGGCTTCTCTTTAAAGCTATGGGAGAGGAATGCCCTTTCAATTAATGCTTATCGCTGTGTACTTCTTCAATAAAGATCCCTTGTAAACCCACAAGAATGTCCTGAGCAGTGCTGGGGGCTGAATTGCCCAAGATGTTCAGTGGCCAGGGCCAGATGCCTCAACATGCACAGTTTTAAGCACAAAGAGAACACTAAATATCAGCTCAAATATTCAGTTGGCTCAAGGCAGTGTGTTTTCCATGCTACCCATTGTACAGAACTGGGGTTTTGATTTCTTTTTGTTTTCTTTGTAAATAAATCCTCGTAATGGCTTTCCCGTATCTGATTCCAGCACAACCGATGACACAGACGACAGCCATGACTCAGCATGGTGAGGTTCCTAGCCCGGGTCTGAAGCTTGTCTGTGCCAAGAGACCTCATGAAATGTCCCATGGGCCACTTCTTTCCCAAGGAAACTGGGGAGACAGCCCATGCTCAGGTCAGTTCCCAGTAAGGAGCCAGGACACAGCCAGGCTGAGCATCCAGAGAGCAGAGGGTGAGCACAACACAGCCAAGGCCCTTCTCTTCCATCACATCATTCTGCTGACAGCCATTCCTCTTCCAAAGATGTCACCAGGCCAGGAGGCAGCATCACAACAATGCATGGGATCCACACATCCCAAGCAGACGTGGGATCCTTGTCACCAAAAGGTGTGAGCTGTTGTCACCTGAGCTCTGGTACCAGCTCCCTCAGCTGGTGTCAGTAGCAGCTTTCTGTCCTCCACGTGCAAGAGGCCTTTGAGAGATACAAAGCCCAGTGCAGATGCTTCACAGTATCTGACTGGTGGAGGGTTTTTCTCATTTGCAGAGCCAGTCTTCCATGCTTTGGACTGTGTTAATATTATTTGATAATATATGCTGTAGGAAAGATGGAGCTTCTATATCCCAGACAACAGACTCCATAAATGCATTTCTAAAATAATTCAGTGAGAGATCATCTGTTACGCTTGTGCATGATGAGAGGGAAATTGTCCAAAATTTGTATTCTAATGGGGAAAAAGTAATCCTTGGAAGCAGAGAGAGGGAATCTGCTGGCCAAGAGACCCCAGAAAGCTTTGAGTGTTTCACAGGCTGTAACTGATACTGAGACTTTTGGGCAAATGGACAAAGGGATTCCTGAAGGCAGACCTCTCTCAAGCCCTCAAATGCACATTATTTTTATTTTGTGAAGAGACATCTATAATGTTTTGGTGGAGGAGGTTGCTGGCCTGTCAAAGCTTCGGGAGGTTTTTTAACTTCTTCCAGTCACAGTCCTGGACTTCATGGTCTTCTGTCTTTATTTCTAATGAACTTCTGTCTCAGCTCTAAAATGTCTGGTTCCCATTCCAAAGATGTAATTTGACTTCTCCTGCAAGAGGTCTGACTACATCCATGGTTTTTCTGCAGCCAGAACTTACAGGCACTCCAACTTCTATTCAAAGCAAACTTTGGGCTCTATGTGCATGTTGGGGCCAAAATCCAGCAAAGCCAAGTGCCCTCAAGCCTTCATGAGGTCAGGCCCCTTGTAATTTTGATGCTTATAAAACACAGAAAATGAAGTGCTTTGCCTCTCTTATAAAATAAGAGCAAAATGAGAGAAGGCTCTTACTGCTCAGAACATCATGAAATTATATGGAAATTTAAGTGTGTTTGAGCTCTCAGGTTTACAGGTTGAAACCACTGGGCTGGCTGGGCATAAGGGGTGTCAAGAGATACTGATTATCAGGATGGATGATAATGTTCAGGGCTGGTTTGAAACCTTAAAAATAAACCCTATTCATATCCTTTTTCTCTACTTATTCCCCTAAGAGGAGGGAGGAGAACAATTTTCGTGGTTTCTTTACCCCAGAGAGCTTCTCCCACAGCAGTGCTCCCTGCAACACCTCTACACCCCAACGCTGTGACTGCTTCTCACCAGTGAAACATTAGGATGGATTCCCATCCCTCAATCTCTCCAGCTGCTGGAGTCACTCTAGGTTTCCTAAGGACTGCATCCCTCTGGATGAAGCTCTGAGCACTACAAATCCTCATTTCCCTTGGTAGCCAGGGTTCATTCATGTCAGTGGCTCTTGTTCCACGAACAAGCCTTATTAGACCAGGACTGTGTTGCTTCTTAACAAAAAAGGAAACAAAGAAGGGACAGGACTAAATTCGTGTACTAAAGCAGCAGAGCTGGCCTGAGAGATAAATAAACCCTTAAATCACGGTGCTGCACTGTTGCCAGAATGATCTATCTCTCCTTTGAAAATTGTGTCTGCAAGGAAATGACGAATAATTTTCCACATGCAGCCTTTGCAGACACACCGGAGTGACTTGGAGGACGTCAGGATTTTTGGTATTCCCGTCCTTCCGGAAAGCTGCAGCCAAATCCCTGCCGAGCACAACGAAAGCTTCTCCCTCCTGGAAACCTGACTGAGGACTGGGAGAGCACCGTCAGTAAACCATGAGTAAAGGCCCCGAAACGCTGTGCAGGATTCCAGCAGGATTCCAGCAGGATTCCAGCAGGACGTGGGCTTGCGCCTGGCCCGTGGCCACGTGGAGGTCACCGAGGGAAATAAATCAGTGGCCAGTGAGCTGTGCCGGTGGATTTGGCTGTGATTCCCACCCCAGGCTCATTGTAGTGACGCCAGGAGCTGTGATTCCATTTGTCAGCGCGACGGCGGAAATGCAAAACCCAGATCTTTGTAACAGAGAGGAGGCTCTCAGGAGAAACTCAGCAAAGGGAGTCATCAGCGCTTTGCAGCTGCATGTGTGTTGTCTAGGACAAGAAAACGTGGGGAAAAATAAATAAATGCAACCAAATCCTTCATTAAGGTCTCAGACCAAATGAAGTCACTTCCAGAAAAACATCATGGAGTGCTTTGCTCATGTAACTCATGGGTCTGTGCATGAGTGCTGCGATTACAGCCCACAGCAGAGTCCTCAGGGACAGGAGAGCCTGGTGCCCTGCCCAGGGTGGGACAGTTTGGGTTGCAATGGGGTGGCAGGGCCCCTGCATGGCATCTTCTCAGATGTCCCCAGGCTGAGCAGTGCTTGGGGATGCTCACTGAATGCCTGGAATCCTTGCCTACCTGGGAAATCTTTCCAACATAAGCCAGGAGATCTCTGGCTCTTGAAGGAGCCTCCATGGTGCTCATTACCTGTTGGACCAACTTGATCATTAGTCACAATTTCTTACCACTAAGCTTTCCCAAACCTCAGTTCTCTCACATTTATTTTACCCTCCTTTCACACCTTGGTGTCTGAAGGCAAATTTCTTTTCACTCCTGCCATCACCCCAGTGGCTGCTGCCTGTGAAGCACCACATTTGTAAGAGCTCGTTGGTGAAACATTCTTCAAGGCAAGGAAGGTTTGTGGCAGCATCTTGCAAAATAAGCAGCCTGTCCATGATGTCCTTGACATCTCCAAAAACTCCAATGTGGCCCCAGAACGATGGGGAGGTTTTATTGTGTAATTATTGCTGAATGCTAAACATAAGCTACATTATGGAGCTTGTGCTCATCCCAAGAAGTAAACCAGGGACTAAGGTTGTACCTGGAGACCTGGCTACAAATTTAGATTTTAAGATGCTCTAAATAGTTAATAAATAGTAAATAACAAATGATAAATAAATAAATAAAAAATAATAAAATAATAAATAAATAATAAAATAATGAATAATAAATTAGAAATAATAATAAAGAAATAAGAAATAGGAAATAAATAGGAAATAAGAAATAAATAGGAAATAAGAAATAATACTCTTTTTTAAAAGCAGGAGGGCTGAGATCTGGCCATGGCTCCGTCAGCTCCTTGGTCCCTGTAGGGCTGTTTAGCCTGGTGAAAAGGAGGCTCAAGGGGAACCTTTTCACTCTCCAAAACCCCCTGGCAGGAAGGTGGAGCCAGGTGGGGGTCAGGTTCTACTCCCAGGGAACAAGGGACAGGACAAGAGGAAATGGCCTCAAGCTGCCCCAGGGGAGGCTCAAGTTGAACATCAGGAAGAATTTCTTCACCAAAATGGGCTTTGGAAGGGGCTGCCCAGGTTGGTGGTGGAGTCCCCACCCCTGGAAGTGTTCAAGGAACTCCTGGATGTGGCACTCAGTGCTCTGGTCTGGGTGACAAGGCAAAAATTGGTCAAAGGTTGGACTTGATGATCTTGGAGGTCTTTTCCAGCCTGAAGGAATCTGTGATTCCATGATTCTGTGGCCAAGGAAGCTGGTAGGAGCTGCCATTGCTCACAGTCAGATGCAGCCTGGGAAGGTGCTGGGCTCCCTGCACTGGTCCAGGCTGGGAAATAAAAGAACTACTTTTGTCAGGAACATTTCACAGGAAGGAGAGATTTTGGCTCAAAATCTATTACTTCTTTTATGAGAACTGTTGTAAATTTCTGCAGAGACCATGGACATTGAGAATCCAATTTCCCTGAGATAAGCCCATTTTGGCAGGGGGTTTTGTCTCTCTATTCTTAGCATCAACAGTCATTATTCACATTTTTGAAAGACTTTGACTATTTTCATCTTTCTTTAGCTTCAGTTTTGCAGCTAGACCAGACTTCCCCCTTCCCACACCAAGCAAAATTCATGGGTGGGCTGAGAAGAACCACGTAGTTTATCGAGTTTCATCTTCCTTAAACCCTCTTTTCTAAAACTTCAGTGAACCATAAGCAGGTACCTCACACAGAGCTAAACTTTGCAGAAAGCAAATGAAAACCAGGCAGGAGGAGGGAGGTTGTCCCAGGGGGGTCAGTCCTACCAAAGCCCACTCTGGCTTGGCAAGGAGCACATCCTTATTAATGCTGGTTGTAATAACATCCTTCAGCTGGTTCATGCCTGCAGCAGGTGAAGTCTGCTGGATGAAGACTTTGCCTTGGAAAGCTTCCTCTGCTGTTCCTTTATTTCAATTCCCATTTTCAGGAAGGATGCAAAGCCTGCCCTCCTTTGCCTGCCCTCCTTCAGTGTTTCTGCTTCCTTCCCAAGGCTTGCCTTGGGCTCCTGCTTGATAGCAAGATGTTAGGAATCATCATCAACAGAAAAACAGTGTGCTCTTTTATTTTATTTACACAGCTGCCATGAATTTTGTTATGCCTAAATCCTCTGTCTCTTCCTCTCTCAGTGGGCTGGAGAGAGAAGAATGGGCTTTCTAGCATTTGTGTTTACTTTTATTGCTCTTTAAAATATTTTATGGCCTTTTAACAGAGTGGCATAATAATATTAAAATAACTTTTAAAAAAATAAATTTACAGAAAATGTATTAAAGCATCATAGAAATGGATTTAACACTTCAAATACCTTTCAAAGTGACACCATGTCCTTGCTTTGAAGCGAAGCAATAAATTCACTTTGTAATTCTTTATTGGAGGTTTTATTGGAAATTAGAGTGCATGTACTAAACAAAACGTCAGCTTATCTACACACAAATATTTGTCTACAAGCTGGATATAAGACAACATATTGTCCATTACAATGTGATTTAGATTACAGTAGCCAGCAGAGATTCAGTCATAGTCCAGCCCCATTGCTTAGTGTCTGTCAATCTGGATTAAAAGTCAGTTTTACTCTCAAAAATATGCAGACAGATGGTGTCAAATGGGAGGACAGGGATTTACTTCAGGTTGTGCAGCAAGGCTGTGGCTGATGAGCATCCCTTGGGTACACCCAGCACCGCCCCCCTGGCATGGCAGAGCAGTCCTTTCACAAGAGCCCCAGCAGATTATCCCCAGCAAAAGTTGTGATGTGTTAATAGCCTTATCTGGCTGGTGGCTGGAATTAAAACAATGCAGTGCACTAATGCAGGCCTTTATCAGGGAGCAGACAAAACCAGGGGGACTGAGCAGCAAGCTGCAGGCAAGGGGCTGGCACAGGGGAGGCAGCCACCTCAGGGCAAGCACAGGAAGGCAGAAGGTGGATGCTTTGCTCTAAAAATAGCCACATATGCACTTTTTTACTGGTTTTGTGCTGAATGATGTCCTGAGGAGCAGTGGGAGCCATCAGCATCTCAAGAGACAAGGCCAGGCTAGGTACCCAAGCAGCAGAATGGGTACTGCTGTGCAGACTCTGCAGAGACTCCCATTCTTCCTCATCAAGGAGTAGATCCTGGACAAACCCCTTGGCTTGCTCAGCACTGATCATTTTCCTTCCCATTCCCTTTGCTTGTGCAAAACTCATTGAGAAACCGGTGAATTAAAAAGTGGGGAAGGATGACTGTGCCAGCATGTGTTGTTTCCGTGCCACAAATAACCACCATCGGTGCTGTTCCAAAGGTCACTGCCACGGAGGAGTCAGGGGTGGGATGAGAACAAATGATAATTATGGCACTTGACAAGCTCCCAGCAGCCCAGAGAGATAAATTTGCTGCCTGCTCCTACTTGAACTTACGGCATCCTGGACTTCAGGAGCTTCCACTCTCCTGCATGATCCAACAAACATCCTCTCAGGATCTCCGGTGAATAAATAACTCTTTGAAATGCGTCCTCCCTGTTGTGGCACCCGTCCCAAGGAGCGCCTGCTGTCCCTTTGGCATTGTGTAAACATGCACAGCACAATCCAGAGCTGTTTTTTCTTGACTAGCAGCATAATTACTTCTTCAAAGGGCCAACTCCCCATGCCTGAGTTCATCAAGCTGTCACTCAAAGAAAGTCAAATCTCCGGGCGGGCACTGCAGCCCTCTCATGGGTTTTCCAGCTTCCTGCGGTTCCTGGGCCCCAACAGGAGCTGTTTGACCCAGCTGGCTGCTGGGCTGTGGGAGGGCACCGTTTTGTGCCAATAAGCAACACTCTGTGCAAGGTCAGCTCCTTCACAGCCTCCCCCCAGCTCCCTTTGAAGCCTGGGGTGTCAGCGAGCTCAGCATCGCTGTCGTGGGGTTTATTGTGCTAAAGGGCGTCTCTCCTGGCACTTTTTCTTGTTTGCTGCAAACCTGTGATCCCTGGCTCTCAGGACAGAGCAGAGTTTTGTTTAACTGCAACCAGGGGCAGTTTTTGCTTTGAAGGTGCCCTTTGCAGTACAGATTAGAGCCAGGCTCCTCAGTGGTGTAAATCAACGGCGCTTCTACAAAGTCATGTGTTACCAGTCAAAATCTGTCTGCTTCACCTCCCTGAGCATCTGTCCCTCTGGCCAGAATCACAAACACTCAAAAAACACTGGCTTTGTCCTACCACACTGGTAATATCCAGATTAAGTTATAAATTTGGTACTAAAAACCCATTGTCATGTTCAAGCTATGCAGGCGAACATAACCTCACACTACAAGGTAGCAGAAGGAGATTAAATGTTATAACCAAATCAGTTACAGATTTATTCCATAAACTTCTCATGATTTCATTGTATTTTTCCCTCCTTTGATGAATGGATTTTCCCAAGTCTGACAGATTTATTTTTTGTGGCAGGTATTTTTTTTCTGTTGCCACGCTTTATACCAGTTTTCCATTAAATACTAAGAAGCAAGATGAGGTGAGAAATAAGTTTGCTTGTAGCTGCAATTTGATTTAGGTCCATGTAGTTCTTATTTGAGATTTTTTTTGAACAACACAAGGACTCTGTTTCCAAAGACTTTGTATGACTGTTTGGAAACACTGGTGTTTTTAGCAAAGGGAAGAAATCCGAGAGAAATTATAGGATCTGCAAATGACATTTTAAAAAAATTACTATATATAAAAAAAATAACCTGTTTTTAGCATCACCTTTAAATTGGAGATTTTCTGAAACATTGTGGAATATTTACATGTAGTTAAAAGGGTGTTCTTGTAAAGACCTGTGGAGTATTTATTCATTACCAAGAAGAATTTCACTCAATGTACTCAGGCAGCCTTTAGGTTTCCTCAGATTTCTTTGGAGATTTCCAAACCTATAAATGCTGTAAATATGATCAGACATTGCTCTGTCTGAATTCTGTTACACTGACACTATTTTTTTCCTAAAAAAAAAAAAATACAATCCATGGTTTATTTTCCCTGACCCATATTTGATATTTAAGGAAATTAAATAAATCTCACGTTTAGCCACCCCAAATAATACAGGCTGTCCATTAACACGTGTTAAAATTAATGAAATCTTGGTGGTGAACACATAAATAGCACAGCTGCCAGGCTGGTTTGTGAAAGGAGAGGTGAGCTCTCCCTGCTGTAAAGTGTGCAGATTCCCAGAGATAATTCCTGTTGATCTTTGTAGTCCCTCTTTTGTTGCTCCTGCTTTTGGGGCTCTTTGTTGCACACTGGAGCAGTGCTCCATCAGTACCCCACAGCTCTGCAGAGGATCCCTGGGAGGAAACACCAGGTCCTTGTGTCTCTGCACATTTACACACCAATGTATTGGTGATCCTCCTTGTGAGTCCCTTCTGACTCAGGATATTTTATGGTTCTTTGGTTCTTGGTACAATTTCATTGTGTTGAGTAGGAAGAATTCCAGTGGACAGCCCCACCAGTGAATGTAGGCATCCAGTTAAAGGGAAAATAATAATAATCTAACACTTCTGAGCATCCCTAACTAGGGATTTTGGATCCTTGTTCATTATCCCTCCTTTTTTTCCTATTATTAGAGTCCCTAATTTCTTTTTCCCTAAGATAGCAGCTCTCTTCCATTCCCACCTCCACCAGTTTTTATGGGCCTGACCATAATTACACAGCACCGTGCTGTGGTTCCCCAGCAGCAGGTTTATTACCCATTGACTTATGCCTGGTTTTCCTGGCAAAAATGACATCAGAATCTGGCCCTCTGCTTTTGTGTTGCTCTGTCCTTAAATAAAAAACATGGCACCACCAACAAGAGCTTAACAAAACCATCATAAAGCAGCCTTACCCCAAACTGCCCCTCATGCTCTGGCTCCAGATAAAGCAAACTGCCTTGAGGCAAATCTGTGATTATAAAACTCTTGCAACCATGAGGTTCAGGACCCCCGATTTCTCTCATCAACCTATGAAGTGAAAGCCAAAGTTTTGATTCATCATCCAGATAAAAGCCTTGAAATTGATCCTCCTTCCCATCAGGAAGTTGCTGAGGAGATTAAAATATTAAATGTGATCTTACATGAGGCCAGAAAGTTAATCCATCCCCCACTGAAAAAATTACACCTTATAAACAAACAGCCAGCAGCAGTGTGAGTTTTCTGCAAAAAGCATCAGTGGAGCTCAAGCAAGGACATTCATGCCCCACAACAGAGGTCTTCATCTAAAAACATTTTCCTAACCAATTCCCCCCCACTCCAATTAAGCTTGGAGATTTTTTTCCATCAGCCCTTACCAAAAAGCATCAAAAGCCTATTCCAAAATCCACTGACATCATAGGGAGCCTTTCCAAAGGCTAATGGGCTTTGGGATCAGGCCCTCAGTT
This sequence comes from Lanius collurio, assembly GCA_020086605.1. Classification (NCBI taxonomy): domain Eukaryota; kingdom Metazoa; phylum Chordata; class Aves; order Passeriformes; family Laniidae; genus Lanius; species Lanius collurio. The sequence continues at coordinate 21,947,341 of JACBWW010000016.1, forward strand.
TTTATTCCAAGCCTTCACAACAGTGAGCTTAAATCAATCCGTGCGCTTGTGAGCGCCCAAGAAGATTTTCCAACATTACGTTTGTTTGGGACCAGGTTCTCCCCATGTGGTGGATTTGATGTGAAGCCCATTTAAATCCCATCAGTCACTACAAAGAGGATGGGAGAAGGGCCAGGCCAGCTGAGCAGGGGTGGAATTCACCTTACAGCTGCTCTTATCAGTAGGGCTGAGGGGAGGCACACCCATGCCAGGGAGCTGCCAAAGAAGGGGTGCCAGTGGCACCATGCTAGGATGGAAATAGTGGTGAAGCTGAGAAGTTTGCATGGAAAAGAGTGGGAAAACCATGGAAGAAACCTCCCAGAGGGTTTCTGCTCTGCACAGCAGCTTTGTCACTATGCAGGTTGAGCAACAACAGTGTATCTGAACATTTCAGTGCCTGCCTTGTGGTGGGATTCATCCATCCAGTGTTAGACATTAATCTTCACTTAATTGACCAGAAGGCTGCAGATCCATGGTATGTGAATATGATCCTAATTAGCTCACTTCAGGTTACACATTGATTTTCTGCGTGTTGCCTTTTGGAGCTGTGGAGCAGCTTGTTTTTTGAGGAGAACATAAAAGAGAAAAGGGCAGGGGGGGTGTTAGTTACAGCTATAAATTTTACAGTTCACTGGAAACCACATTAAATGGCAACATTGGTTTATAGATCAACTCTGCGACTGCTTGGTCGTTAAAGCGGTGGTGGCAGATTATTGTGTTGTAGCCTTGTAAAATATGGGCACTGTGTTTGCTGGGACAGGGCTTAAAAAGAACAATAAAAGTCTCCAGAGTCTTTGATTCCTCATTTCTCTTGCATTGCAGTAGGCAACAGGATCTGACCTGTGTGTGCTTTTCAGGGGGGGGAGCATTTGCCAAGCTTTTCTCTTCCACTCCAGAGTGCAAAGCTGATGAATCTCCCTGATTTAAGGTTACACCAACTCTGCATCACTCCTGGACTGGCCCAGATGTGGAGGACATGGCCAGACCATTCTGAAGCTTCTTCCAGGGGCAGCAATTTCCAAATTTCCAGTGCCACTGAAGCAGTGCATCCAGCTCACAGTGGCACCCATGCTTGGCTGACCTCTCTGAGACACAGAGCACCATGTGCCTCTTCAAGATCAGCCAGACCCAAGGACAAAATCCATGTGTAAAAATAAAACTTGGAAGTGATTAAAATAATGGAATCTCTTCCCAGACACTGCCTAATCACTGCCTGTCTTCTGAAAATGTAGACATTTATTTTGGACTATGAAGAGCTTCTTTCAAATGTTTGGCCACTGCTAAAGACACTGAGCTCGTTGGAAAATTCCAGCCACAGTATGCTGCCTGATGACCAATAAATTCTGCGTTGATATTTTCCTTCTTTGTTGGAATTGGAGTGCTGTTTGCAGGACTGGTGAGATGTTCAGTGGAGGAGAAAGGGTTAATGATCACATCTTTATCTGCTCGTGGCACGAAGTCTCTTCCAACCAAGGAACAATAAGTGCTGCTTCACCACAGGCCTGGTTGATCAGACAGTTTTTCTTCTAAAAGGGAGATGTCCAGCCTGAAAATGCAATCTTGTGAGGGGAAATGGATTAGCTTTACTGCACAGTAGACAAATGGGAATTCTCTCACATACTCACTAAGAAGCTAATTGTGTGAAATGAAACATTTTACAGAATGCTACTGCTACCACTCACCACGCTGTACAGAATTTCTCTGGATGAAATCCCAGTGGCTTTGTGGAGGATAACCTGGAGATGAGATGTGGCACATGGCTGTCATGAGCCTCTGTGGTAGGTCCAGCTGCAGATAGGAAACCAAGCATAACTCCCTGTGTTTGCTGTTGATACAGGCTCTAAGCTGGGTGGCTGTCAGGCTTTTGGCTGTCTTTTTTCCCCCTACATAGGCTGCACCACTAAAGCCACTGGTGAAATCCCCACTGCAGGAGGAAGATGTGCTGAGGTGAATCCAGCCAGGTTGGGGGTGATGGCAGTCACCACCACAAGGCTGTCAACCTTTTTTTGTGGAGTCAATCAGTGGGATTGAGCTTCCCAGGCACTTTCTTGGGACCAGACAATATTCTGGGCAGGGTTTTGGTGATTTCTGCAGAACTCACATGGCTGCATGAGACACCTGACTGCACTTCTGTCTCAAGAGCAGCAGAGAGCTTTGAAGGACGAGTGAAGGACCTCTTCTTTCCCTTTCCTGAGAACAGCAAGAGCTTTTGTTTCCTTCATCTCAACAAGTGGTGCAGCCTTGTGAATGCTAAATCCACGTCAAAAATAACATAAACAGAATTTAGCAAAAGTGACTGAGTACATGACGGTCCTGTCAAGTTGGTTTGGTTGCTTCCAAGGAACAGGATTGTGAGGGCTGTTGGTAACTCAGCCTCTGAGCAACACAGCCAGCTTCACAGTTGTGATTTCCATCAGAAAGAAAGGAAAAAGGAAAGCTGCTGTTTATCCAACACAGAGGGAAAGGGCAGGGTGTCTCTGCTCGAGATGAGTGTACTAACACTACATAATCTGTCTGCTCTGAAGTAAAGAACTGGGAGCTTTTCTTTTTTTTTTTTTTTTTTTTTTTTTTTAATGTGAGGGAGCTTTGCTTGCCCAAGGGGAGCATGAAGACTGAAGATTCCCCTCTTCCACCAGGTTGCATCCTATTTACAGCACTCTGGCACGTATTGCTGCTCTAACCCAGCCACAGATCCATTTTGATGCCAGAAAAAAAATGCTGGTTTTTGTAAGATGTCACAATCATGGTCCTGGGGAGGCTCATGGTGGGAGAACGAGTGTGGCATGTCATTAGAGCTTTGATATTCCAACAGGGGATCCCCAGGGACCTTCTGTCAGTGGGACAAGGATGAAAGATCTGGAAGGGGCTTATCTCAGCCAGGGTGGTGGCACAGGTCAAGGCATGCTATGCTGTCCTGCTGCAAAGAAAGCCATTCATGGTCTCTGGAGACAAGCAGCTCAGTATGTCTTTGATGACAAATGCTGAAGATCATCCTTGTGGCTCAGTCTTGTCATCATCTGGGTGTTGTTCTGTTTACTGCCCGTGCTTTTAAAAATAAAGACCTCGTCAGGAAAAGGTTGCAACACGCCCCTAGAAAGACATTATTTTCAGCTTAAAATTTCCTATGTCCCCAGCTAAAAATGTGGATCAGAGATAAAGCCTGACACGTTCTCACCATTCGTCTCTTTGGCAAAAGGAAAGGAAGGGTCATCCAGCCCTGGGTGTGACGTACAGGATGCCACTCGAGCCGTCACACTCGATAACTTCAACTTGAACTTGTCCACTTGTGGAGCTGGGGCTGATTTATAACCTCTGCACACAGACCCTGTGTGATTTTCTGTGTGGTGAGAAGCTGCCCTGCTGCCATGGCATTAAACAAAATTTTGCTTGCCAGTTTCTCAGCGCTCAGGGACCAGGGTGTTAAGGTCCAGAGGGCCCTGAGGATGCACAAAGCATGTTTCAGGCATGGAATCCCTGTGACAGATGCAGTTGGATGGGGTTTGGCACTGATTTGTAGTAAAACTCCTGATTCCTAGCGTGGAAAAAAATCCTTCCATATCCCAAAAGAAAGCTGTAAAGTCAGACACTCAATTTACCTCTCTCATTAAAGTCATCATAAAGAGTTCTTTATAAAAAAAAGAAACAACAGAAAATCAACAAATTTTGCTAGTTGGTGGCATCCCTGCCCATGGCAGGAGGGTTGAAACTAAATGACATTTAAAAACCTTTCCAACCCAAACCATAAAGGAAAAAAAATATAATATAGAGTCCCACAACTGCAACTAAATCTGGGGGGGTGCTGCTGAAACTCCCATGTCTTGGGATCTTTGTGTGTTTCCTCTGACAGGTTCAGCTACAGTTGAACTCTTCATGTCTCTGTGCAGCTTAGTGAGAGCAGAAATGAACAGGGATAATCCAAGTCATGCTATCCAGTGGATCTGGATCTGGATTCCAAGAAAAGGGTTGATCTGGCCATGGACAGGTGGACTATGATAAAACTCTGTGATCTTTCCCTCTTTGTGAGATCATCACCTGCTCAGAGAAATTTCCTTCAAACCTCGAGCTCACATCTCATGACATGGAAGCTGCTGCCCGAGGTTCACCAGCCAATCCATGTTTTAGAAATACATGGCAGCAGGATTTCAAGGGTTGAGGCCATTTGTAGATGCTGGTGCTGGGAGTGCTCTGACAAAACCTTTCTGTATGAGCCAGAGAAGAAATGCATTACTCACCCAAACCACTCCATTGTTGTTTGTTTGGTTGGTGTTTTACTTCATACATTGCACATAATTTTATGTTACATGGCTGCAAAACAAAGTTCTTTCAACATTTATTTACTGAAGCTACAACTGGCTGGATTTGAGAGGGCATGAGGGAAAATAGATGACATAACTAGACAAGGCAGAAATCAGCTCTCATTTTTAAGATGAATCCAGCAAAAAATAGCATATCCTATGGGTTTCTGATATGTTTGATGACTCAGGGTCAGTTCATGTCTTCCCTGCCATCCAGAGCCTGTCACACAATGATAATTCCCATATGATAATGGACCACTTGGTTGAGGAAGGGCAAGACTGGCTTTGGGGGCAGAAGTGAGTAGAAAGCAGTGAGCAATGTTGCAGGGTGTGTCCCCATGGGCTGTAGCCTCCTCTGGCAGGATGTGCCACACACCAATTCTCTCTGCTACTGAAAAGATCCTGGAGTGCAGAGAAACCTCCACTGAAATAAAGAGCAGCCACCAAACTTCCTCCCACAAGCTCCTTGACCATCCCACCGGGTGAGTTCTGCTGCAGCTGCTAAAGCTAAAAAGTGCCTTTGTTTATGATTGTTTGGGTTTCTCAAAGTGAAACAAGTGACTGGCTGCACCAGCTTATGCACACAGATGGCTCTGGGCAGCCTGACAGGTTATACATCTATGTTTGCAGGGCCAAGAGCTTGGCATGCACTTTTTTGGGACCTCTCTTAGTGGTTTAGAGCAGATGATGCTGTCCAGCACCCCATCCTTCCATCCCAGAGCTGCACATGCAGCTGAGATACTGTCAGAGGTACACTTGGACATCCTACCCATTTACTTTATAGGGAAAATATGTTCTGAATTGTTTGAGTAAGGAAGGAGGGGAAAAAACCTCATCCACGCTTTCCTGGCTGGATTCTGCATCTCAGCTCCTTGTTTTGACTATATTTTTCCCCCATCTTTCATTTGCCCCTTTCAACTAAGAACACATGCAGAGGTTATTTGGAATTGTTATGTGTGTCTTGTATCACAGTGATTAATTATTCAGAAATGTTCTGTTTAAAATAAAACTCCCTTACAATGCTTGGACCATATCAAGACAGCTCAGAGCTGGCACAAATGAGAGTTATTCCCACTTTTAAAGGCTATTAATAGTGCCAAAGAAATACAAAGGAGACCTGTAGCACCTATGTACTTATTATTCATCACATCCATGCTTATTATATAGGTATGCATGAGATAAATAGACAGAGAGATTTGCTCTGCACAATGCTCAGGCTGTGCCAAAGAAATAAAATTCCCTCTCTGGGGACCCCAACTGCAAAGGCAAAGAGGGGCTAGCAACAAAATCCCAGATTACAATCACAGCTAAATGGCTTCTTTGAGCAAGGAGATGAGTTGGCCTGTTTTCCCTGGGAGGCTGCTCCTGATATGCATGACTTTATAAATAAAGAGGCATGAACCAGATGCCAAGGATGTGAGCCAGAGCTGATAAGAGCCAGTGGGAGTCCTGCAGTGTCCACAGCCTTGGGAGCAGGTCTGTGATGCCACGAGCTGTCTGAAAGGAGCTGCTGCAGCCTGGCATCCCCAATCTCCTCTGGGCAGGGCTGGGAACTCATCCCCACAGGGTTTGGACAATTTGTGCTTTGCCCTCAGCACCCTTCACCATCCCTGTAAGGAAGCAGTGTTGTTTCTGAGTTAGGTTAAGCAGGGTGGCTTCTTCTTGTTTGGGATGAAAAAGTAAACTGGGATGAGTAGCAGGAACTTTGCCTGATTTCAGCTTGCTCTGGCCTGGAAGGAGCCACTGTGTTAAAATAACCTCTGTACAGCGTGGCTGGAAGAAAGTCATGCAGTGATTTCATTTCATATTTGTGTTGTAACTCCTAATGGTACAACACGAGTATCTGAGGATCTGGTCTCCTCCTAAGTGTAAACCAGACCACGCCTAGTGAAGGCAAAAATACTCTTTAGCATTCACCAGGTGGCAGTTTATATTAACCAGATCCACCCTGAAATTCAACTGCCTCCCACCTCATCACTTCCCAGGAAGTTGGTGAGGTATTAGATAAAGACCTCATTTCAGAGACATATTAATTTTCATTAGGGATTTTCTAATAAATTCCTTCCATGAGAAAGGTATACTTTGTTAGAGACTGCAGCTCAAAACACTGCTTGTGGGAGTAGGTAGCATTCCTTTCCTACTCATCCATGGAGATTTCCAGCCAAAAAACAGAGACACAACTAGCCAAAGTAAGGAGCCCACCCAAATAAAGTCATGTCATGCCATTGGAAAACAGTGGAAAATGTTCTGGAAATACTCATGTCATGTTTCTCCAGCAGCAGAGTATTTTTCACAGAGGATGTTCCCATTAACAAAGAGCCCATGAACAAATCTTCTCTGCTGGTTCCACCTTTTCCCTTTCTGCTGTGTTCCTCAGCTGCTGAGGTGTGAGCTTCAGGAATTAGGAAGATGAGTAGAAATATATCTTAATTTTTTAAGGGGAAAAAAAAGGAAATAATTATGGTCATTGCATGAAGATTTTACTCCCTCCAACACATTGAGGTAAAACCATGACCCTTAAACCTGGCTGATTTTTTTTTTTTTTTATTTCCTGAATGTTTATGTAATTATGGGCAGAGATTATATTCCGTCTTTCTTGTGCCACATTTGGTCTTTAAATCAAAGCAACGTTTTCCTCCTTTCCGCCGCCCTTCCCCAGTATATTTATAGACAGGTACTGTGTTCATCTTGGAGGTCATTTAGGAGGTGAGAGGTAGCACAGGTTTTGAGTTTCATTTTGGGAGAAGGTTACATATTCCCTGGTGTTTCTGGTTGTCTTTTCCCTGCATTTCTTCTGGCTGGGATTTTCCTTCCCTGGAAGGTGCCCAGCAGTGCTGGGCTCCTATCGAGGCCTCTGGCAAAGGCTTCCCTGCTCCCTCATGTCTGCTCAGTCCCCCTTCCCAGCATCAGATCTGCTCTTCCCAGGAAAAGCTGGTGCTCTGCAGTCACCCTGGGATTAATTAGCACAGCTGGGTCTTTCCTCCTTTTTTCATTTCCTTCTGGTGACCAAACTCTGCCAGGCTGCCTGGCTCTCTGCTGGGGAAGCACAGCTCCAGTTTGGGCTCAGTTCTTGCCATCCTGGAGCCTCTGGGAACCTGGCACGACCCAGGGTGCTCCACAGCCCAGGCAGCAGGAAAATCTGAGTTCCCATAGGACTGGTAGTAAAGCAGGGGCTTGTCCTGCATTTCCCCTGAAACAGATGCAGCTCTGGAAAACAGTTGAGCCTGACAGATCTCCAGGCTGAGACAAAAAGCCATTTGGTCAGAGTATGATCATCCAGCTGTATTCAGGACACAGCTTGCTGATTTTATGGATACACATATATCTTTTAGGACTAGAAATCAGCCTTGTTTTTCTCTTTGTGTGTAATGTTTGACATATGATGTAAATTTACTTTTACAACGTACAGACGTAAAAGCTACTGTGGCTTGGACGTAGAATTTATTGATTGTAGAAAACTGACTACCAGGTTTGTTGATTAAGATTTTTTTATACAATGGGAAAGGCAGAAAAAATCAAAGTACATTAGGGGAAATTTTGCAATAGAGAGAGGTTATTCAGTCCCTTAAAATGTTGCTGCCATAAGTAAACAATGGATTTGTTTTAGCACAGACCTCTCCTGTAATTTTAAAGGTGTCTTCAGTAATCATCTACCTATCCATAGGCTTAGCTCAATTAATAACATTTCCTTACTAGATGCGTACATGCCCAAGTGGTAACATGAATTTAAAATTATAAAGCAAGGTTTGTCCCTTCTCTAGGACAATAAGGCCATAAAATTTCTCCACGAGAGCCTATGCAAAAATGCAGTGGCAAACTCTAAAATCAATGAGAGAACAGCCTGGTTAGGAGCTACACCCTGAAATTTTTAGATGGGTTTGGGCTCTCACAAACTGTAGGTCTGCTTTGCTGTGTGCCCATCACTTGTGCACCCATTTTGTTCCCAGGAGGGACTGGGACAACACAAAATTCCACTGCTTTCTTTGCCCTTTTCTTGCTCATCTTTGGCTCAGACGTATCGATCTTTCCTAGCAGAACTTCATAAATGTTGTCTGTGTGTAAGATGTGCAATGGACAGAGCCTGGCCTCTGCTTGTTATCACGGCCTGGTTCATATAAAATTTTCTAGCCTGGCTTTGTAATTGAAACCATTTTCACACAAAGCCATGGAGCAAGCCGTGCATGCAGCTGAGAGAACGCGCTCTGCTCCAAAGTATCATTAAAGCAATTTCCCATAATGTCTGGGAGGGAGTGGGTTTCTTTTAATGATTTTATTAAAAAGTGAATTAAAGGCCAAAGGTTGCTTTCCTACAGCCCTTAATTTCCTGTTCCAGTGCCAAATGCTGCATGCAGGAGCTGCTGGGAGTGGGAGAAAAGGGAGAATTCCCCCGGGATCAGCCCCCGGAGCCTCGGTGTGTGCAGCTCTGCTCTCTCAGTGCCCTCAGAAAACACAGAGAGACAAGCACACAGTGATCAATTACTGACACAGACCTGTGGAAAGGAGAAAACTGTTGACTCCAGACAAGGCTCACGAGTTCTGCTCAATACCTGAAACACGAATTTCCATTGATGTTGTTGATGTGACATCAACGTAATTCCAGGGAGGATCACCCAGAGGAAAAGTGGATCCTGGATCCTGCCCTTTGGACTAGTGGCATGAGTTGGTATTTTCATGGGTTATTTATGCAGCCTGGATGTTGCCAATCTTTTATTTCTGTTTTTCAAGCTCATGGAGCTCTTCCATTTTAGGAGCAGCTGTGGAGAAACAGGATCCTCTGCAAAGAAGCAAACAAACCAACGCAGTGAGAATGAACTTACAAAATAATAAGGGCACTAACAGGCCCCATCCTGCTCCTCCTTGGATCCAACCACCTCTCAGTGCTTGTGAGAGAGAAAATGCAACACCCCAACATGGATAATGGGGGTTGAACAGCAGAGGTTTGTAGTCAGATGGGACTTGCTTCCTGTGGTGTCCCATTATTTGGAAAACCAAGCCTAAATTCCCTCCTGGTGTGCAGAAGGACTCTGTGAGATGCAACTTGTGCCTCACAGCATTCGTGGGTTTGGCCAACTATAGGAGCAAGATGTTGGTAAAACTCCAGCCTTTAAAATATTTTAATAAAACAACTATAATTTACCCCACTGCAAGAGCTATAAACTGTAATTTAATAATGTGCTTGTCAGGGGACAGCTTTTTTAAATAATAATTAAAAAAAAAAAGTTTTAGTATTATTAAAGAAACGTAGTATATAAAAAATGTCTAATTGCTGAGGAAACAGCATGATTATAATTTTCAGATATTTAGAATGGGAAAATCATTCTAAGCAAGGGAGCTGTGTTTTTATGGTGGAGTCTTGCTGTATGAGTCTCATTAAGTTTTCAAGGAATACTGATCCAAATCTTTACCGTGCTTCCAAGTTATGTTGAACTGTTGAGCTTTCATCCTGCTCCAGCGGTGGGTTCTCAAACAGAGATAGCATTTCTCACTTGGGATTTAAATATCTTTCAAAGGAAAGAAGTTTATTTCTTACAGGACAAAACTTCATGCTTTGGGCTCTTGGATTTCCAGGTTCAGTTCCCATGAAGTACCCCCAAACCATCAGTTTTAAGATCAGTACCTGGAGTGGTTTGAACACTCTGAAAGCTCAGCTCAGGGCAAGTTTAGCCAGGCAAAATCATGTAATTTCTGCTCCATCTTGGTTGCAGTCATCTGCTCTGACACAAAATAGGATTAAGAATCATATAACTGCTTCCAGCTAATAGATTTAGGCTGTGGTTCCAGGATTATTAATACCAGATCTGTGCACTGCCAGCTCACCCAGGACTATAAATCTAATGTGGATCAGGCATGGACACATGATTGTGTTTTGTCAAATTAGCCAAGGGACATGATATGGAATTTATACCAGCTTTATCCTCCCGTGCTAGCTGCACTCCTGCTGTGGGAAGGCAGGAGATTGCTGGTCCAACATAAAGACAAAAAATACTGATACACTGAAAAACCTGCTGTTATAAAGGGGTTTTTGGTTGTTGTTGTTTTGACAAATGTGAGCCATTGACTGGAGTTTTTTTATGCTCTAACAGTGTGTTGCTTATCTGGCACATGGCACTGGCTGTGTGACACCACAAACCTTACAGCTGGCTGCAAACCACAGCCTTAAGAATTGGCACTTGAGCTCCTGTCACGTAGCTGCCCTTGGAAATCTCTTTCCAGGGCAGTAACCATTGTTTCCTTATCACATCTTGTGGGAGGAAGAGGTTTTTATGATACCCACTTGTTTGCCTGTGACAGATTTTTTCTCTTGAAAAACCAATTTATGGAGGACTCTCACACGTTTGCTGCAGTGCAGACAATGCTGGTTTCAATAGTGAGCTCTAAAATCTTAGAAGGTGGAGTCCACATTTCCTCATTACTCTGGAGATACGTTAAACATTAATTCTTGGCGTGGCTGAGGGGTTGGGATTGGAAATTTACCTTGCCAAAAGCAAAAAGTGGAGCTCTCCTTAGTCACAAGGTCATTGAACAGCAATGAACAGCAGTTTAAGGCACTACAAATAGTCCATAAATGGGCAGAGGGGCACAAGAGTCTTCACTCTTCATTTTCTTGGTAAATCTAGGCTTGCAAAATGGATCCTGCTGAAGGGATGAATTTATTCTGACTGAGCAATGAAGATGGGAGGTTGGAGGTGATGTGTTTTGAAGAGGAGCTACCACAGTAAACAAACACGTTCAGCCTGGGATTTTTCAAAAGGATAGAGCCCCACTCTACAAAACACCTTTTTCAGGACAAATCTCTGCAAGAAGATGCAAAGCAGATGAAGATCTGCTCAAGGGAAGCTGCAGCAATGTTAATGAGCCTTTCACACTAACCCAACTCACCTCACTGCAAGTCCCTTCTGCGCTCAGCCCTCCTCTCACCTTCCTAAGAACTCCTGAGGACTTCTACATTGTCCCACTTGAAACACACCAGCAGCACTTCTGAGCACTGCTTTGGCCATTTTCACACTGGAAATCAGGACTAAGTGGAATCTGGAGGGCCCTACTTGCTGTAGGAGGCTGCAGGTCAGGATTGACACTGCAGTGTAACTGAAGTCAGGCTTTGACCCCTAACTTGGAAACACAAAGCTGAATTTTCCCCCTCCCGAACCCTCCCTGGTTCCCTACATGGCTGTTCTGTATTATGATCCCTTTAAATAAGCAGCCTGTCATTAGCTTTTATCCCAGTGCTTGCTCAGCCGGACTAAAGTCTAGGTCTCCTTGTTTTTAAGACTTGCTTGGTGTGTAAGTGCCAGATGTTTCCCATCTCTTGGCTCTTGGTGAAATAAACACGAACTGCCATAACCTTCACCTTTCAACTCTTACATTACCTATTCCTAAAGTTCAAAAATTGGATGTGTGTTTATGCAGCAAGGCTTTGAACTACCTTCCAGGTTTATGTCAAAAGTCCGATTCTCTAGGCAAAGATAACAGATGGGAAGGGATTTGGGTGCTGCTGTAACATCCACCTCCTGCACCAGTTGAGCAGTAGTCTTCTCGGAGGGGAGTAATCCACGGGGATTAGAGACCCTGTAAAACTGATCTGACTTTCAGGCCAAATCACTCAGCCCTGGATTTGGCACTCCTGGGAAGCAGAGTGCTCTGTGGGTGACAGTGCAGTTATTTGATATAAAAGCAGTGTCAACACACAGAGTCCACGGGGATTTTTCTGATGTGTCACAGCTTTTAGCACAAACTGTGGAGTTCACCCCTTGAATGCATTTCCCTTATAGAACAATAGAATGGTTTGGGTTGGAAGGGATCTTCGAGATCATCCACTTCCAAATCCCACTGCCATGGGCAGGAACACCTTTCACTATCTTTGCAACTTTCCCCTTCCTACCACAGCAAAGCTGGAGGAGTTAATAAAGGAATTGTCATCATTAAGAACAGCTCATCTAAATTCATCCTGGAGTTATTTTTTCTTCCTGCCCTTCTTTTGCCTCTCATTTTATAAAATCTTCTTTGAAGGCAGCTGGGCAATTTGGCTTTTGGTGGGGCATAGAGGGCTTCTCCAAGTTAATACTCACATGTCCTGAGGAGGAGCAGTGGATACATGGCCCCAGGAGCTGGGACCAGCTGCCTGATGACACACTCAAAGCTTCCCAGGAACAGCTCACCAGGCTTAGGTGTCCCATAAGAAAGTCATGCAGCAGCTTCTCCTTCTTAACTTGATTCAGTAACCTTGTGCAATCAATGGGGAACAAGTGGTGTAATTAAGATTGCAAAAGCATTTCAATTAGAATTCCAAGTGAATTAGGCAAATAGAATTTTAATTTGTGCTAATTCCTCTCTTCCCAGGGAAATGAAGTCTTCCTCTGGGGATGGCTTTTTTTTATTTTGTCCTCGAGTCCCCTGAAAGGTGAATTAGCAAGAATAAGCAGGGAAATACTTTAGCTACTATTCACTCATACAGGCTGAAAAGAATGTATTTTCCCCACAGTAAACACGTTAGTTGCTACATCTTTTCCCTCTGGAGACAGCTAAAAAACATCTTCCCTGCAGACCAGTGACATTCTTGCAGAGAATAATTATCATCCAACTTCCTTCTGTGCTTGGAGCTCATCAGAATATTCTCCCTTAGTTTTGTGGCAAGCCTCAAACATTCAGAGACCACCTATTTTAAAGAGCAGTGCCCATTTGCAGGGTGACTGTACTATCCATGGAGAGAGGAGAGAAAGGGTAGGAAGGCAGAGCCCTGGGATGGCTTTTCACAGGCACAGAGCAGTGTCCCCACAGTTACAGAGGGCTTGGCCTCTTTCATGACCTCCCAGTGCATATTTCCTTAACCAAGCTGACTCAGGATGCTGGGGTCACTGAAACACAAGTTGTTTCAAAGGCTGGACCAAAGTGTACATGCCATGATCTCCTATAAATCCATATTAAACCACAGCCCTCAGATCAGGGGGGGTTTCTGTGGTCTCTGGGGGCTAATGAGAAAGTGGCACACAGTGACAGGAATGGATTCTCTCCACAACTTTGGCAGTTCAGCTCAAATTTATGCACAGTGACACTGAACATTTGCTCAGGCCATTCATCCATTCAAGCACTTGCTGATGATGCACTGGGGCACACTCAGAAGTTTCAGCCATGGCACACACCCAGGTGCCTTCATCCTTTTCTTATCCTTCACGGTGCCTTTCTGTCTCAGCTCCACCTAGCAGTCTATATGTGGGTTTAGAAACTGAGTTTTGTCTATAAATTAACCTTGACCAAAGGCCAGCACATTTTGGTGACATCTTAAAAATGCAAGGGAAAAAAAAATTAACATTGAATTGAATTGAATTGAATTGAATGTGAAACTCTCATTGTTAAACATGAACCTTATTAGAAGTTACTGTAATTTAGGAAATAGATCTCTGTTTTATATAAACACACATACACACACACACACACATATATATATATCCACATATATATGTTTAAGGTACTTATACAATAATTTATATGTATCCTTAGATTTGGACTACTCCACTCCTGTTGGACAGTGCCTCACTTTACATGTGGTTTCTACTGAAGCTAAATATTTCTAAATATCCTGCTATATCAAAATAAGTATTTTTTGAGTTTAAGTAGTCAATTAGCTAGTTATTAAAATTCCTAGAGAAGGGTCCCCCCCCCCAACCTGCTCTGGGAAACCTCATCCAATGTTCAACCACTCTCACTCTATAATAAAGATTTTTTTTTTGCATACAAATGGAATTTTTTTGCATTTCTGTATTGCCTCTTGCTTTGTCTTTGGAAGTCACTGAGAAGAGCCTGCCTTGATCTCCTTCAGGCTGCCCCATCAGGTGTTTATCCACATTCATAACATGAAAATGGTATTCAAATTCATTCTTGGCATCTTCCTATCACGCTGCAAGAGCAATGCACATTAAAACACATCCTAGGTTGCTTTTTCTGTTACCTGAAGGCAATAAATCACAGGGTTACAGAGGTTACCTCAGCTAGGAATAAAGCCATCACCTTTAGCATTGGTTTCAGTAAAAACACAAACACTTCTGCAGTCAAATGGCAGAGTTTTATGGCTGTGGTTCTTTGAAACAACTCATAAATATTTGTTTGCCATTTCTCTCTGGGGCAACTGTCCACTTGCTAATTTACACATCACCAAGAGGCCACTGAACTCCTTCCTGTAGGTATTAACCCTATCCATAACTGTGCCACTGGAAATATAAACTGCCTGGAGGTTGAGATGTTTGGAATAAGAACAGCTCAGCCCACAGCAGGTCACCCTAAAGAGAGCTTGAGATCCCTCGAGAGCCTTGCAGTTCTTGATGTGACTCCATGGCAGTGTTTCAGCCCTGAGGATTGTGTGGAAAGCTGTGGAGAGCTTTTCCACAGTTGTCACTGCCCTTTGGAGAGGATGGAGCTCTTCTAGTTTTCCTTCAGCTTTCCTTTGCCCTTCCCCTCTGATGTCACATCCACACCAGCAGCAGTGACTTTCACTAAATTGTGACTTCTCCAAAATTGGTACATGCCCAAATTACCTCCCCAACCATTCACAGATTTTACTCATCTGGGCCAAATCTTCAGACTGGAAGGATCCAGCTCATAACCCTCAGCCTGGGAATAGCCCAGTTCTGCCCTGGGTTTATTTATAAATGCACATCTCAGGGTTTTATGTGTTTGTGTTCTTTGAAAACCTCATCTGTTTCCCTGGAGATTTCTGCTTCATCAGTTCCTGTCTGTGGGTCCCTGGTTGATAACCTGACTTCCAAAAGCCTGTGAATGCACTGACTGCAGTTGTTTATTTGTTTTCCTTCCTGTTTGGCTTGAAAAACCTGCTCTCTCTGACGTTTTCTATTAAAAACTTTAAGAGAAACGCTCTTGCGTAATTTATTTTTGTTGTTGTTAATTACAGTTCTCCAGGTTTTTCCTCCCTGACCTGGTGCACCAGCATTAGCACAGCACTGCACTGGAGTTAACAGATTATTTCTGTTCCTCTGGGTGGGACAGGATGAGTGCCATGCCCACCACAGAGCTCCTGGGCAGCTTGAACCAGGCTGGGAATAGCCTGGGGGTGTTTTGCTCTGCTTCACACCATGGATTTCCCAAGCCTGTGGCTGCCATATAGAGCAAGAATTGGGATAAGATTGGAGAGTGCACACTGGAGTGCCCCACAGCTTAGAGCTGGTAATGGAACTGTCACTGGTTTTTCTATTCTTTATGTAAAGGCAGCAAAGCCTGGAGAACAAGCAGCACTTGGAAGATGTCATCACAGAATCAGAGAACGGCTGGCTTGGAAGGGACCTTAAAAATCACCTTGTTCCATGAGCAAAGACACTTTCCACCATCCCACGTTGCTCCAAGCTTCATCCAACCTGGCCTTGGGCACTTCCAGGGATGGGGCAGGCACAGCTTCTCTGGGCACCCTGTGCCAGGGCCTCACCACCCTCACAGGGAAGAATTTCTTCCTAATCCCTGATCTATAGCTGTCTTATCACTCCATGTCCTTGTAAACAGTTTCTCTCCAGCTTTCTTGGAGAATCACTGTTTAGGCAGCACAAAACAAACAAACAAAAACAAAACAAAAAAAACCCAACAAAATTGAAACAAACAAAAATTGTGTAGGTTGTAGCATAGTTGAAAGGTAACGTGAGTTCCCCTGGAAGTGAATAAAAATGCAAGGAAGCAGCAGATCTGTAACACCTGCACAACCTGCCCGTGCTCCTGCTCTTGCTGATGGGAATGATTCTGTGGGAGGTGCAGGTTGGAAAGGTCTCACCAGGTCCCCTCACCTGAAGAGAACTTTGAAGTCTCCAGTAACGCCAGTGGCAGTGACCAGCACGTGAGATCGATCCCTGTCCCTGGGAATGACTGGCCATGAGCAGAGCTGGAGATGAGGTTTAATAACATCACAGCCTGACAAGTGTTTTCCCACCTCTCTCAAGGACTTCTGGGCTCTGGCCTCTTGCTCCTGCTCAGACATTGCAGAGCATTCACTGCAAAAACGCTTGAAATGTGACATTATTTACAGCTCATCAGACTGCCCCTTGTGCCAGTGAGTTATGAATGCACCAAAAGGACAACAGGATGTGTTTTTTTCCGAAGGACAAAGCCCATTTGCACACAAGGAGCCATCTCCTGAGCACCAGCCCTTTGCAAGTGAACCCTCTCCACCCCACCAATGCCCAGCAGCAGCCTGTGAGCTGCAGATTCAGCTTTTGTCAAAAACACCCATGCAGAGCTGACCCTAAAATAAAGAAACCTTCGTTGTGATGTTTTTCTTTTATAGCTCCCAACTACTGTAAACTGTGGAGGAGCAGAGCTGCAAAGCTGGCCATTAAACTGTCTGCTCTTTCCTGTTTGAACAGGACCTCTCCAGGGTGTTAGCTGCCTCAACCACCATGGGTCAACATCCAGGAAGGAAGACGTTTCTAAGGAAACCACGGAGGCTTTCCACCAAGGTGGTTGCATGAAAGCACTGAGGCTGGTGAGAGTGACAAAAAGCAGTTCATTGGATATTGTAGAAAAAGGTAAAAAGTTATTGCATGCAGGCTGTTTTTATAATGAGGCCATTCAGGCATAAAATCACCTTAAATAGGTAGTTTGTTTCCACATTGCAGAATTATTTTCGTCCTACTCTTTCAAGGAGGAGTTTATCTAGGCACAGTGGTGTATAAATAATAAATAGCCCCGGGGGCAAGGCATTTTTACTTTTTTTCCCCCTGCTTCGTATCCTGTTGCAGTTGGTCTCAGGCTGCAAAATGAATTTTGTTTTCTGAAATAATATTATTTACTTTGAGCACAGTCCTGTGTGAGAGGCCATGAATTCTGTTCTGCAGTTGCAATGTCCCAAGCCAGACAGGAGCTTTACAGTCCCACATTTGCATTAAATGACTTTTCTGTGGGTTACTGGGCAGTTTGCTGTGAGGACAGGTACAGTCCCATTAGCTCAGGGACCTCCAGGAAAGCTCTGTGTGTGCATCCAGTGTTTGGAAAGTGAATGGTCCAGGGATAACCCATGGATAGAAGTGCAGGATCACCCTGAAGGTGGTGGGTTAGAGAAGGAGGTGACAGCCACCACGCTGGAGATGCACCACGGTGAGAGTCTGGACAGGCACAGCAGGTTCATTTCTTCTGTTTTCTGCCATGCTGAGCATCTCTGGATGTATTTGGAACAACAACCACACCCGATCTCCCAGGCAGCACGAGCAGGAGGTCACACCAGCACCAGCACTTCTCTCACAAGGCTTCATCCTGCCCTCTGTGGGCTGGGATGAGCCTGCCATCAGCACCTGCTGGGAGAAACCAGTTTAGGGGTCTGCCCCCCCCACCTGGAGCCCTGATGAGTGGAGGTGGTGACCAGCAGCCCTGCAGAGACCCCACAGCTGCTGTCGACCTAATGGGACAGGAGGGAGGCTGGAGCATCCCTGGGGCTTGCCCTGTTCACCATGGCTCCCATGTAAGTTTTGGAGGCAGTTTGGGCACATTACCAATGACTGCCCCCAGTTTAATCCCAAAGACTCTTGGTTTGAATGCCATTCTCTCTCAGTTAGCTGTGGCTTTGCCATTTTCTCCTGGCACTGCCCTGTGTGTTGCTACCCTGCACTCCAGTCCCTGCAGTGAGCCCTTGTTCAGTACAGCACAACTGGACTGAGCAAACAACAAATATTTAGGAGCCTCAGGGCATGGAAAAAAAATGGAGTTTCCCTTCTATAATTTGTTTGTAGCCTCAGGCTTTCCCTATGGGTTTGACAGGAGGGAAAGGAAACAGGAGAGGGCTGCTGCTTCTCACCTCTTCCTTGGATTGCCACCTGTGCTCCATCAGGGATGAATGATGGTGGTGAAACTGGCAAAAAGACAGCATTTTTGGTGTGAGACACACAGGATTTGGTGGGGAGACCCCAGAAGGATGTAAAACACTGTAGGTGGCTCATGGAGGGGGATAACAGGGACCTGCAGCAGGGAAGGGTTGGGTTCCCCGGGCTCGAGCTCCAGCACATGTGCCAGAGAGCTCCAGAAGTTTGAACCTGGGGGGAAATAAATGGAAAATGTTGAGGAAGGATCAGCCTGAAACGATCCAGACACACAATGAAGTCCCAGGTTGCTGGAGGGGGAGGGAGGGAAATTCCTGCTCTCCTCAAAGAACGTGAATGATTAGCTCTAAAAGCCATGTGCCAACGCTCCTCCTGCTCAGGATAAAATAACAGGTCATCTGTTGCAGCCCAGGGCCTTCCAAGTCTCATTTCTGTGCTCCAGGGGCTGAAGTGCTGGGTTCAGAGGTCACCTCACAACCGAGCAAGGACCAAGCTCATTTTCACTGCAAACAGAGCCCTCGGGGCAGGACCCTGTGCTCTGTCCCTCACACCCCTTGGCAGAGAAGGAGAGGTTTGGAGATCAACAGCCTGGAACTGGCAGTGCCAGAGAAGGGGCTGCTGGTGTGCCCATGCTGAGGTGGGGATTTATCTTCACTCAGGTAGCAGAAAAGCTTGAAGTGAAGACCTGCAAAATAAACCTGGCCTGAGGGAAACCCCCACGGTCCATTCCCTTGCCCCAAAACACTGTTTTCATGCAGGAGCCATGCTATTCCTTCCCTAAAATGTGCCTTCACCTGCATGGTGGGTGATCTTTGTCCCAGCTGAAGATGCAGAGTGTTTGCAGGCCAAGTGTAGGTCTCAATAAGCTCTTCGCTTAAACACATAAAAGAAAAAAGAAAAAAGTCTCTCTTTAAAGTGAAACATTTATATTTGTGGTTTGAAAGGACCTTTCATTTCAGTTGCTTGCCCCTGGTTTCCTGTTACTGGAACAGTAATAGTTAATGGGGTTTGGAAGGTGAAACAGTTGTGACAGCAGCACCTGAAGCTCAGCAAACACCCACCGGGTGTTGGGCACAGTGATGTCCCCATCCCTGTCCTTATCCTTACTGGGAGGAGCACTGCCATCAGCTGTACCTGGAGCTGCGCTGCTGGAGAGCTATAGAAGGCAGAAAATCTTGTGCTGCTAGCCTAAAAAACAGAGTTTCCCTTTCTTTCTTTTTTTTTTTTTTTTCTTTTTTCTTCCCCAGACATCACCGAAAATCACAGCGCAAAACACAGGTGAAATAAAATGAGAACCCTTTTATCAGCCAGGTAAAACCACAGGGGGATCCTCCCCTCAATCCAACAGTGCTTGTGTTAGAGGACCATTAGATAAAAGGGAAAATGAACTAACCAGGATGCCGATGTTTTATACAGTATTTTAGTCCACATTCCACCTGAGCCACGAATTTCCAGCCTATTCCCTTCACTTACACACGACTCTGTTTCTTCCTGTAACAAATCCCGTATTTGCCGTCCTTTTTGCCCTCGGAAAAACCACTGCCCTTCCTCAAAAAGAAATAACCCGCAAACCCTACGAAACAACTACATCACAACTGCAGCATAAAAGCTCTCGGGGGTTCTTTGAGGTGCCCTGCAAGCCATTCTGGGTTTTAATGTTTATTCATTACAAGCAAGAGCAGCTTTTTTCCATTACAAAGTGATCTATTTCACAGCTTTCAGCCCAGAGTGTCAAGCAATCAAGCAGCAGTTATGCTTTAACAATTGCTAATATATTTCAGCACCTAATGAACCTATGCAAAAAAGGCAGGTAAAAGCTAGAAAGAGCCTAGAGTTAACTCCTGCCCTCCCTCTGCAAGGATTTTTACCCCCTGCCTCCCAAACTTATGTTTTTACTGCTTGGTAATTAATTAAAAAGATCAAGATAGAAGAAAGATGGAAACCTTGTTACTGGTGTAGTATTTCCCTTCTAGTTTTGCCTAGGGAAAACGTTTCCCAGGAGATTAGCTAATAGTTAAGCTATTAAAATCTTCTAAACTGGAAAGGTTATTTGCAAGGTCAGGCAACTTTACTAAGCTGGTAGTTTCAAAATTATCCTGGGTTCCTTTACTAATTCATCGATCAAAATGACACGTTTTAAATTACAGATGAAAATGGGACGGATTTAAGTTCCCGTCATGTAACCCCTGCATGAAAACTGCACATTACGAGGCTCTGACCGTGGTAATTTTTAAGTGAGAATGAAACATTTGTTCTTATTATGAAGTGCTGATTTACTACAAATTCACAAAGAGCTGAACCAGCCTTCACAGTGAAAACAGGTTCATCGGACCGGCTTCTCCCGGGGGCTTTCAGCAGTTAACACGACTTTATTCCCCTGCTGGCATTATCCTTCCAATTCCCAGTTAAAAGCAGGGATGCACTTCACAGGAAGGAGACACAAAGGAGGGCTCTTCTCATGGATTCACTAACTTAACCCAAAACTTCTATGTTTTGGGTTAGGAGATCTGCAGGGGCCTGTCTCAGGACAATACCAAACCCCACAAAGGCAGATCATGGGATGTCCACAGATGAGACCTCTTTCCATTGGTGTACCAGGAGAAATTCCCCGGATCAGTGGCTGGGGTAAAAGGTTTGTTATTTCCTTTCTGCTATGAATTTTGAAATCCTCCATCTATGTCAGTATTTGGATCATCCACCATTAACTGGAGTAATCAGCTGGGCATCAACTAAATCACCAAAAACAATATGCAAAGACCAACCTTCAAATTTCATATATAACAGTTGTTAATTACAGTTCTCCAGGTTTTTCCTCTCTGACCTGGTGCACCAGCATTAGCACAGCACTGCACTGGAGTTAACAGATTATTTCTGTTCCTCTGGGTGGGACAGGATGAGTGCCATGCTCACCACAGAGCTCCTGGGCAGCTTGAACCAGGCTGTGAATAACCTTGCTAGGGTGGGGGTATGGGATTTCCAGGCTAACTCTGTCAATCTGTTGTTGCAACTGTTCCTAACACCAGGACCCCTATTTGTGGATAATTTCAGGCTGGGCAGTGCAGAAGTAGCATCTGAAAAATCTTGCTGTGGAGAGATTGAGCATCTCTTATATTTGAAGTCTGGTGCAGAGAAGAACATTTGCTGCTTTTTTTTTTTTTTTTGCAAAAATAAAGTGGGGAAGGAGTTGGGGAGGGGTTAAACAAACATGTAAAGCATTAGGAGGCAGACAGGTTGAATCATCCAAAATCAGCACAGAGGACTGAGATGTCCAAGGCTTAACAAAAACCCACTTCCAGCCTCATAGGGAACACTGGGGAGGCTCAGACTGGCAGATCTTGGGGCTTTTGCATGCTGTGCACAGCACTTGCTGCTCACAAGAGCCACCATCCCCTTCCAAGCCACGTTTTTAAGGGGGTTTTGTGCTGTCAGAAGCACGAGGGCTGTTCTGCCCTCTGCCTCAAACCATCCAGATTTGGGGACAGCAGTGGCAGAACTGCTTTTCTCAC